>CM053785.1:1014251929-1014851929 GCA_028749045.1 Cupressus sempervirens
AACTTGTTATGTTTTGTTGAGTGTTGGGATGTGGATTTGAGAACTTTAGTGAATCTATAATACTAGAAAATAAAAATGGAACCTTGGAAACCTATAGTGAAAATTAAACTTGTGTGTTTTCCAAAACTTAATGTATTGAAAAAGTTACATAGTGTGTATTGTATGCGATGTGTGGTTTATTGGTGTTGGAGTTTCAGAGTTGTATTAGCTTTGACCAGTTAGGATGTTTACTAGAGGCTTGGAATTTTTGTTCTCTGATGTCATGATGATGTTTTGTATATGATCTTTTACACCCGACCATAGTAATTTTTCATGTGTATGCTATGATGAATTTTTTTAAATGGTTATTGCTTTCCAATATCTCTTGTGTAGAACTGAAGTGAATGGTGTGAATTTTTTGGTATAACATTTTGAATCTTTGATCAGTTATCTATGATTGCTTCCTAGTTGCTTGTATAAGACTGAGGTGATTAAATAATTTTTTTTTGGTGATGTCATGTAACAACATGGATTTGGTTTAAATGTGTGCTAGATTTTGGATCAGTCCTATTAAGATGATTGTATTGGTGAAATATGTGATTATGATCATTAATATTTTAGTTCTTTCTAGTTGCTTGTTTAAGAATTGATGTGTGGTTTATAGTCATTTGAGTTCTTTTTCTTTTGTTGAGCTTACATTAGGTTTTCTGTATGTCATGTTGGGAAGTGGCTTATAATGGATGCTAAGGCCCTAAAGAGGCTAATAGGTAACCCATTGTAGGTTATTTTAATAAGTGATAAAATTTCATTAAATGGGTTTAAAATGAATTAATAAGATATTGGTACCATAGAAAGTCACTAGGGGGCCAGAGTATTAAAAGATTACCAAGGTAACCTTAGAGATGACTTGTTAGTATGCCTTGTCTGTATGAAAGGATACTAATGTTGCATAGAGTCACTAGGGGTTCCTAAGTATTAAAAGACTAGATCGAGTAACCTTAGAGTTGGCTCATGAAATGGCAGTTTCCCACTTGCATAGTAGATTTCCTACATCTCTGTGTTGCCTCTCGAATTAGTTGATACTTGTGTCTTGGTACTCTTTGAGATAGTTTTCTTTCAGGTGATTCCTTAAACCTAGCTATTGGTTTTGACTTTTGATTTTTTTATCCTATTTGGGACTTGAGTTTATCTCCTCAACATGGTGGGAGTGGACCTTCTTGGGTTTCAAAAGGTCAGGTGGTAGTGCATTTTCTTATACCATCGAGATTCGACCATCGGATGCCCTTGCTGGATGTGTTTGTGCAAATGTTCCTTTTTATCTAATCTTGCATTTCTAAGATAGATGGTTATACTCTAAGTGTATTGTATTTGATTTCATAGATCTTACGAGATGATGTAATCTATTTCATGATGTATATTATTTCAGTCTCTCATACCCTATGACTTGTACAGTGGATGATTATGCATTCTATTTATTACCAAGTGGCATCTTGTAATTGTATTATAATTTAAATGGATTTATAGTTGTATTTAGTCTTGAATGTGGATGTTTTATATATTGGTTTTAGTATTAATTAAAATTATATGTGATACAATGTCATGGGACCCTTAAGAATTATAGTATATTTTATGGTATGTGTTTATGTGTATGTTATTGCTTTTGCTATTTTATATCTGTTGTTGTTAAGTTACTATCTCTAAAAAAAAAGTTTGGAAAGCTTGGTATAACTTTTTGGTTATTTTCTTTTGGGTTCCCTAGTGGGGCGTTACATCTGGTATCAAAGCCCAAATTTCTACATTAGGAGCTCCGGGCATATTGGAATGCCACTAGTTGTTAACTGGTTAAACTAAAACAAAACTTGAACTATTATGTGTATCTAATACAAACTTGAACACTTGAACTAGTTGAACTGAAATGAAATGTAAACAGTATTATGTATCTTTTGCAACTTTAACACTTGGAAACTTCCAACTTTAACACTTGGAAAATTCAAACTTGAGCACTTGAAAGTTGAAACTTTAGACTTGATACTTGAAACATAGAAAAAGGCAAAACTTGTGAGCTAGATTTCATACATGTTTTCTTATTATTGTGGTTTAAGGTGGTACACCTTTGATTGATTTTGTGAGCATTTTTGTTGTTCTTGACTTTTGATTTATGTCTATACATTATAACTTTTATGTTTTTTGATGGATTTAGAGATGTTGATCTTTTATTTGGAGTGTTTTAAAGGATATATTTCAATATTTTTTTAAAGGATGAATGTTGGATCAATATGGTTTTTGGTTTATTATTAAACTAGAATCATATTGCTCTAAGTGACTGAAAGTGTATACATAGTTAACCTACTTGTATTAGTCTCTTAAATGAGCTTTTTGTTTGATATTGTAGATAGTCCTCTTTGACTTTTAGTTACCCTAGTCATTTTAGTAGGGTTCCAAGAGTATGCCTAAGTCTAGGGGGATTGAATGTGATGCCTAGTCCTAGATTAGTTTTATCTTTCTAATAGGCTTCCAGGAGTAAGCCTAAGTCTAGGGGGAGTGGATGTAATGCCTACCCCTAGTCGACTTTTTTGTTGTATTGCTAAATTCTTTTAGGCCATTTTATGATTAGCAATACTTGGTTACTGGGTTTGATTAGATGTATTTCATATTTAGTTGATATATGTGATGAGTTACTTAGTTATTTTAGTTATTTCACGTGTTTGTGTTTATCCTTTAGATGATGACATATGTATGTTTAGTTAGTGATATTAGTTATCTCATGAGGATTAAGTTAGATAAATGATTTATATGTAGTTATATGATTACTTACCCCATACTTGCATATGTATGGTGTACTATATGTTTTACTTTATGTATGACTTCTCTGATGTAGTTGAGGAAGGGAGTCGTAGTTGTAGACACCTAAAAATCCTTTAGAAAATAATATTTTTATTTTTTGAAAAAAAAAAACTTTAGAAAATAAAGTATTTTTATTTTCTAAAAAAGTCCTGATGACATCATCATTTATTAATTAATTATTTAATTAATTAATTAATTAATTTTTATGCCATTAAATCCCTTTATCTTAATTAAAAATATTTAATTAAGGAATCCCTCCCAAAAATGTTTAAATCTTATTTAAACATTATTTCCTTATTTATTAATTTTTAATTAATAAATTGACCAAAAAATTCAAAATAAATAAAAAATTTATTTTTTGCCCAAAACTTGGCCAATTTCCTTAAGACCACTAACCTCTTCCAAAATCTTCTAATCCTTCTTTAATTTCGATTAAAGGCTAATCTCATCATTTCCTACCCCTAATCCCAACTCAAAATATTTAATCAAGATTAAATATTAATCCTCATGTTTATTAAAAATATTTTAATAAATATCTCCTCAACCCAAACCCTTGAAATAAATAAAACTTTATTTATTTCATAAAATCTTATCCTAGGAAGTTCTAGACTCTTCTAGAAAGTCTTCATCCTCATCCAAAGCCTAGACTCTTCTAGAAGATGTCTTTAACCCTAATCCTAATCCCCTCCTAACCTTGTCACATTCCCTAAACATGGGTTAAGACTTGCTAACTCAAGGAAAAGTTAACAAATATCTCCTCCTTCACCCACCCTCATTAATTGCAATCCACTTGCCATCCACTTGCCTAGTCTTAAGCCATCTCTAACCCTTCCTCTAATCATTTTTACAACCCTAAGCAAGCTTAAAACCCCCCTAAACCCTCAAATTCGAATTTCATGGTATCTCTCACAAATATCTTCAACCACAAAACTTTATGAAGTCCACTAGGCCATAAATGACTCTTACAAGCCCTTTTATTGCTCTTACAAGTCATTATGAGGGTCTTTATGAAGATTTTATCCCTTGAGCCTCCTTTGTTGACTCATCCTTCCCCTTTCCTCCATCCTCTCACCATGTGACATGTATCACTCCTTGATTGGCTATAAGGAAGCACAATCCATGTGCTCTCCTCTCATGCAATCTGAGCCCTCTATAAGCTTTTTCCCATCCTTATCTTAGCCCTCAATCCCTCAAGCCTCTTGCCTATAAATTGGATCCTTCCCCTTTGTAAAATAACACAATCAATGAAGTAAAGTTATAATGCTATTTTGAGATCCAAATCCATACTAAAGCCATCTATCCACACCAAAAATCCACAATCATCCATTGAAGCCTTTGGAAGCATATTGAGCATACATCCTATCTATTTAGACAAAGCTACTCAACAAGAGAGCTTCTTATTGAGAGAGTCCATTAATGGCTCATATTCTCACTTGAGAGCTCATCTTAGTCTATCTTGAAGTTTATGAATTTTGTTTAGTTTGTAGAAGCTTTATTTAAATTTGGTTTCTATTAGCATACTAACATTGCTCATATACATTTTGGCACACCCGGTGGGACCCCGCATGGGTCATCTTCATTAGCTTGTTTAGTCAAGTTTTGTATGTCATTTGCTGATTTTGGCTAATTTTGCTTGTTTTTGTGATTGGTAGGATTGTATAAATTGGTTTTGTAGGTCCACATGAGCATGAAGAAGACAAAGGAACTCATAATCTATCTCATAGTGTTTGCAGATTTTTCAAGCTTATAGGTGGACAAAGAACTTGGAACTCTTCTTCCTCTTCTTGTCTATATTCTTCTTATTCCATCTACTTCTTCTTCTTCTTCTTGTGGGAGATCTTGGCCATTTTTTTTTTAAGTAAGCAAAATCATACACACTTCTTTTTAGTGCTTAAAATGAACCCCCAAATCATACTTAAATCCATTAAAAAATTAAAAATTTGGAAAAAAGAAAAAATCTTTTAACAAGTGAAACTAAACCAATCTAATCATTTGCATCCTTGCAACATCAAGGTTTTAGATGCATTCATGCAAAGTTAGGAACACTTCATTTTTGAGAATTTAAAAAGAACTTCAAGTTTCCATTTCAAAAGGTTCAAAATCAACACTAAGTGCACACTAAAATCTAAATCAAACTCAAAGCATCAATCAAGGATAAAATGAACCTCATTTGAAAATATTTTAAAGTTCTTTTAAAAATCTCACAAAAACTAAGAGTCCTAAAACTTTTGTTATTTGTTCCAAACAAATGTCTTGTTGCGAAATCTTGAATGTTTCTTAAGTTTTTCATGCATCAAAACAATCTAGGAATATCATTTTTGGGCTTAAAATATGCAAACTAGAACACAAAATCTTGAATGAAAACCAAAGTCCAAAGAGTCATTTTCACTTTTGAGTCCAAAACAATCTTGAATGATCTAAGGTTTAAACAAAGCACTTCAAAGTTCTTAAAACAACACACAAAATCTCAATCTTGAATGCTCAAAAGAAAAAATTTGAATGTTTATTCACTTGTCTTTGAATGCATGTTGCTAAAACCACTCTTGAGTGCCATGGATTAAAATCAAGTTTTTTTTTTTATGAATGCATGATTAAAACAACAAATCCAATCTTGAATGCCAAGGATCAATTAACCATTGCAATATCAAACACTTCATTTGGAGCTTCTAAAATTGAACAAAACAAATCTCTTTTCCACATGCAATTTAGGCAAAGTTTGATTTTTGGACATTTAAGAAACTTCGTTAAGTTAAACACAAATTTGCAAAAATCAATTTGAGTAGTTCCTTGGACTCACCTCTTTGCTAATCACCCACCAAATTTTAACCATTGGTTGCAATCTCAGTGCCATCTATGGGGATGGGTCCACCTAAGAGGGTGTTAAGTGCTCCACGCAAATCAAACTCCACTCACTTGGGTTTTTAGTGGTTTTTCTAAGTTAGAAAATTTCTTGAATGTGCATTAATCTTGCTCACACTTCATTTGGGCATAAAAATTGAACAAATCTTGACATGGAGGGCCTCCGGGCGCGTGCTTGAAATCAAATCTCACACACTTTTGTTTTGGGCTTAAAATAAACTCACACTCAATCTTGAATGCCTTAAAGAAAAATCAATCGATACTTGACGTGGAGGGCCTCCGGGCGCACGGGTTTACCTTCTTGTTGACCCTAACTCTTCTTCTTGTTCGCATTCTTCGATCAATTTTATTTTTGTTTACGCTTAAAAGTTGGAATAAACATTGTATCTTAAACATGAGTGCTTGCAAAGTCTAGATCAGAAAACTTAAGCGTCAGTTGGTAAAAGAACAAGCGTGTTTTTTAGCCCAAGATCATCTAAGTCTTCTCTCCCCTTTTCGTCTTTCGAGGCCATCTTGGGTGCATAAGATTAGGATCCAAAATCTTGTCTTAGCTTTTTAGGAGGCCTTCTTGGGGATTTCATCACCCCTTGGGATGACCTCAACTCCAGCGTTCCGGCGGAGTATAAAGATCGAGAGGTGAATCCAAAGACACCTCTCCTGGGATCAAAATTTTGTCACTCGGGCTAAGCCTCAAGGAACTTTATACCCTTGAGAAGTGAAAGAGGAGAAGTGGGTTACCGCTCCTCTTGGCTGTGTGACATCTTTTTGGTTTCATCTACAGATTTGGGCCTCACGTACCTTGTGTATATCGAGGACTCCCTAGCTAATCCAAATTTCATCCTTGTAGAAAGCTTCCTAAGATGTTGGTGTGTTTGACGTGCTTGCTCAAAACTTTTGTCTGCTTGTTTGTTCATAGCTTTTGAATGAATGTTTGCCAATTTTGGTCGAAATCCCAGAAAAGCAGAAATCTCCCAACTCAAGGCATACTTAGTGTAGTCACTGCCTTATCAGAAAATCATCCAAGCTCCCCCGATGCAACCGAATCTATCTAGTTCTTTGCCTTAGAAAAATCCCAAATCCAAATTCCATCCAAATCATCCCCCCAGCCAGCTAGCAATGCAATCCAAAATCACCCAAGCCTTTAAAGAGTTGTTGTCACTTTGCTAGATTTTTCTATCCAATCAATCCTACCAATCAACCAATCTCACCAAGGTTATCCCTTTGACAGAGCATTGTCTAGGGTAATCCAGCTTTGTCACTTGTATCCCTCATCACCTTGAGCTAAAGGTTGGGATCCACAAGTGGTCAATCTCGTGTCATGCCATAGGATCACTAGTCTATCCTTAAGTTGACACAATCACCACGAATCCTGCACATAGGAAAGAAAAACTATCACTTTTTGATAGCATACCCTTGAGGTCTTCCACCCACAAGAAAGCCAAAAATCTCCAGCCAATCCTCCTTAGGTCTGTCATACAGCTTTGACACTCCCTAGGAAATCTTTCATCAGCCAATCCAAAATCTGTGCTTAATCCAAATCCAACCATGAGCTTCCGTGTTCATCCATATGCAAGACCCCATCCCCATCAAACTCATCATCAAAGCATGAAGTACCAATCCTATCATGATGTGTTTGGTCGCATTGTCCTTGCTCCCGCCACCTCCTATTCCAATGATGATGAAAATCTTGTTGACTATGACGGGTATATTGAATTCCTTAGAAACATTCCCCAAGCATCCCCCAAAATCCAAGAGTTATTCCAAACTATCTAGTCATGCCATCCGATATTCCAAATTCCCCTCCATCACCCCATCAACCAAGCTTCCAATCTTCCACCCCCATCACGCTAGCTATTCCTGTCAATCCACCTCCACCTTCAACACATGAGTCTCCAAGGAATCTCCTAGAGGAAATACAAGAAAAGTCGCCTCCAACAGTCGATAAGCCATGTCATCTAATCCAACCATGTGAATTAGTTAGCGATGAAGCTTCCCCATCTATAATATCACCTCCGTCTCCCATAGCTATCATCCCCATACCATCCATTAAATTGCTTAAAATCCTTCCACTTCCCACAAGCATCAAAATCCCACCACCTATCAAATCCCTCCAAATCCTATGCACATCGCCTCCAAGCATTTCTCAAATCCCTCGCAATGACCCTTATTCATCCATCTTCTACTCACCCATCTCCACTACTGAATCTCCCATCTATCCATTCGCTGCCTTTGAAGAATCCATCCCTTCACCTCCTATCGCACCATCCACTCCAAACCAATCCTATCAAGATCCTACCCAAAAGCATGTTGACATCCCCCAAAGCATAAATGAAGATATCATCGTACCATGTCTTCCATCCATATTGCAGTCACCATCTCCTCCATCTCAAAAACCTCGAGCCATATCTCCTCCACTACAAGATATCTTGTCATCCCACCAGCTACATCAAGATCCTATCCTTCCATCTCCCCCGCTCCATGCTTCCATCTTACCACCTATCCAAGCTATTCCACCATCTATAATCTACCCTCTTGGTTCACTTACATTCATCCATGGTGGCCCTCTCTCAGTAGAAGGATTAAGAATAGTATCTCCCCATTGCAATACACCTAATAAATCACTTCTACCATTTTCTGCAAGCAAAAAGTTTCCTCAGCTTGTTCAAATGCTCAATCGATGGCATTATCAAGGTCAAGGTTTAGGACCACAAGAGCAAGGAATCAGAGAGCCTATTATTGCACAAAAAAATCTAGGATTTCATGATCTTGGATATGTATCCAAAGGCTCACCATCTAAAGGTGTTGGTACACCACACACCCAAACCAAGCCTATCTCCAAGCCCACCATGCCAGCCTCCCATCACTCCTTCAAGAAATATTATGTCATCCCCCCTCCACCATCTTTGCAACCCAAAACAACCTACCATATCCCCCCTTCATCTGCTAAATCCATTTTGGGTCCCTATGTCCCAAAATCTACCATGCTCCATCCTCCTATCAGCCATCATTCAAATCCTATTCCCTCCATTCCTATGCAAGATCAACAAAAGCACATATCAGTGCACATCATCCATCATCATCCCCCTACATGCTCTTTCATATCCTCTCCATCTCACAAAGCTTCTCCTAACCATCTTCCCAAAGCTTACCACAGTAATGTGAATGCCAACGTCAAAATGCATAGAGCTAAAAATCCACATCCTAGGCAATAATATGTCTATTCTAAAAGACATACTCCAAAAAGGCAAAATCCAATCAAAGAATGCAAAACAATGCAAAAGCCTATGAAAAGAAAATCCAAAACCATGTGGATCCCCAAGAAAAAAGTTGAAACCCAATGCATAATGGCATCCACCATTGCTAATCCCCCATCTAGTGACTCATGTCCCCCATCTCCTAACTCCATCTTGGGTTCCTATATCCCCAAGCACGCTTCCACAAATCCTCCATCATGCCCACATCTATCATCTATCCCCCATATGCTCTTTTCACACCCGTCCCAACATGTGCCAATGTTGCTCTTGCAAGCATCCCCATCTCATGCTCCTTTCCAACCTTTTCATCCCTCCATCTCTTACCATCAATCCCATCTAATCCAATCTATTGCATAAATCACACATCCGATGTACCAACAACTAGCAACAAAATTGAACATTCTAACAGCTAGTGAAAATTCCCAAAAAAGCCAAAATAGCTGAAGAAAGCCAAAATCATTCCAGCTAAGTCCAAAGTCAAAAAGTCAAAAAAAACTAAAGAAAAATAAAGCGTCCACTGGTGAAAACTTGGCAATTCAAGCACCTTGGACAAGTACCATGATGAAAAACTTGGCAAACAAGCGTCATGCATAATCCCGCCATCCCTAGCTTAGCCTATCACCCTCATGCTTTTGGTCATCTCTTGACATCCAACTCCATCTTCCAATCTATCCACCTATCCTCCACCCTCCATCTTCCATCTCACACCATCCACTTATCTCCTGCAACTTTAGCCAACCATCCTAGCTATCATCCATCTCCCTAGCCCCTTCAGCTTTTTCCATCCTAGCTTCAATCCTATCACATCCATCATAAGACCTCCTTCCGCATGTTATCTTCTGATTGGGGGCACTATATTCCTTGGAGATCTTGTCTTGTCCATCCTCCCTTGCCATTGGTATCTAGCTCTAGGCTATCCTCATGCAAACCCAATGTCATCTCTTTATATCCATCATAATCCTAGCTATCTACCATCCTATCCAACCATCTCATCCTACTCCTCTAGCTATCCTTGGTCACAAAATCTCTCATCATCATTGGATGCATCCTGCCAAATCCATATCTTTCGCTATCACCCCACCCTTAGCTTTCGCATCTTGCACAACATCGAACCATCCTGCTATCCTATCATCCTGAGCTTTTGCCTGCTTGTAACTATCTTGGTCTGTTAGCTTGTACCATATCTTGATTAGCCCGCTTGTAAATATCTTGGTTTGTCAGCTTGTACATCCTCTTTAGCTTAGTACTGTTGTATCTATCCAACTTTCATGTTCGTTCCTCCTTGATTAGCATCTTGCACACATCGCACAACCCTTGGTTAGCTATTCCAATGCATCCTTTAGCTAGATCTCCTATCACCAAAGTGCTATCCTTCTTAGTTCAGCTTGCCAGACACATCACCCATCCAGATCCATCAACTTAGGTGCTCTCCGATAGATCCTTGTAGGATATAGCTTTCCTCATGTCTGATCTTGGTCCGTTAGTACCTCGTCCTACCCATCTCGTTGGAAAATGTTTCTCTTTTGGATTTTTGCTTTCTTTTGATTTGGAGTCTTCCCTATTGGGTCTTGAAATATCTTTTCCAAGCAATCTCCTTGTTCCCTCCTCAAGGTTGCCACGATCTTCCATATCATGGTATACTGCGAATGGGGCAATCAGAGCGTAAGGTCTTGATCATGTCTTTTTCTTGTTTTCTTTTTTGCTTGTGGGTTACCCAGTGTCGTTTCCACACTGCTTCCTCTGGAAATCATGTGTGATGCTGGGGCAATCCTTGTGTGTTTGTTTTGATTCAATTCGTCAGTCTTCTGGACAGTTGGTGAAAAGGCCTTGATGTTCTTGGTAACCTTGGCAATTAACCAATAGTCCTATAGAAAATCTAGTGCTCAACTACATGGTGGTACTTCTCTTTGAAGTATCCCCCTGCTCAAAAAAGCTTTAATGGTTTTCCTTCATCTCCATTATCCCCCATCCATATCCAGCATCTGTCTCTCCTACCCCAACTTATGCATCAGTATCTCTTTGAATCACTCATCACTCTTAGCTTTAGGGATCCACAATCTTAGTCTTAGGGATCCACCAATCCAAATCAATCCACCAAGCCTCATCTTTCGAGATCCACAATCCTAGTCCTAGGGATCTTCGAAACCCATCTTTCACCAATCTGACTCTTTGAAATCCTGTTGCATCAGCTTTATAATCCCCTCATCCATCTCCCTATCCTGGATTCCTTTTATAGCGCTCCACTCCTTCATCCTCTGCAATCCCTGAGATCTTAAGCTTGCTTCCTCTTGTGCCTCTGATTCTCCCTTTATCATTCTCCCATAGTGAGAGTTTGAGCTAATTCAGCCCCTTCTCTTTGCCAATCTGAGTCTTCTTGCTCATCTCGAATTCTTGTACTTTTCAAGAAGCCATTGAGCCTCACTTTCTCTCCCTGCTACCTTCTTGAGGGGGCATCTCATAGTCCATTCTCTCCTCTTCTGCTCTAGCCTTGGGCATCTTATTTTCTTATCTTTAATGCCATGCCACTTGCGGCATCACATCAAAGAGGGGCAAAATGCGTAATCCATCCATCCCCAGCTTAGCCTATCATCCTCATTCTTTTGGTCAAGTCTTTTGTTTGTTTTCTTTTTTGCTTGTGGGTTACCCAGTATCGGTTCCACTCTGATTCTTTCGAGATTCATGTGTGATGCTGGGGCAATCCTTGCGTGTTTGTTTTTAGTCAGTCTGTCAGTCCTCTAGACAGTTGGTGAAAAGGCCTTGATGTTCTTGGTAACCTTGGCAATTAACCAACAATCCTATAGCAAATCTAGTGCTCAACTACATGGTGGTACTTCTCTTTGAAGTATCCCCCCGCTCAAAAAGCTTCAATGGTTTTCCTTCATCTCCATTATTCCCCATCCATATCCAGCATCTGTCTCTCCTACCCCAGCTTATGCATCAGTATCTTGTTGAATCACTCATCACCTTTAGCTTTAGGGATCCACAATCCTAGTCTTAGGGATCCACCAATCCAAATCAATCCACCAAGCCTCATCTTTCGAGATCCACAATCCTAGTCCTAGGGATCTCCGAAACCCATCTTCCACCAATCTGACTCTTTGAAATCCTGTTGCATCAGCTATTTTAATCCCCTCATCCATCTCCCCTCCTGGATTCCTTTTATAGCGCTCTGCTCCTTCATCCTCCACCTTCCCTAAAGTCTTAAGCTTGCTTCCTCTTGTGCCTCTGATTCTCCCTTTATCATTCTCCCATAGTGAGAGTTTGAGCTAACCAAACCTCTTCTCTTAAGCAAATCTGAGTCTTCTTGCTCATCTCAGATTCTTGTACTTTTCAAGAAGTCGTCGAGCCTCGCTTTCTCTCCCCACCGCCTTCTTGAGGGGGCATCTCACAGTCCATTCTCTCCTCTTCTGCTCTAGCCTTGGGCATCTTATTTTCTTATCTTTGATGTCATGCCACTTGCAGCATCACATCAAAGAGGGGCAAAATGTAGACACCTAAAAATCCTTTAGAAAATAAAGTATTTTTATTTTCTGAAAAAGTCCTGATGACATCATCATTTATTAATTAATTATTTATTTAATTAATTTATTTATTTTTATGCCATTAAATCCCTTTATCTTAATTAAAAATATTTAATTAAGGAATCCCTCCCAAAAATGTTTAAATCTTATTTAAACATTATTTCCTTATTTATTAATTATTTAATTAATAAATTGACCAAAAATCCTAAAATAAATAAAAAATTTATTTTTTTCCCAAAACTTGGCCAATTTCCTTATGACCAATAAGCTCTTCCAAAATCTTCTAATACTTCTTTAATTTTGATTAAAGGCTAATCCCATCATTTCCTACCCCTAATCCCAACTCAAAATATTTAATTAAGATTAAATATTAATCCTCATGTTTATTAAAAAAGTTTTAATAAATATCTCCTCAACCCAAACCCTTGAAATAAATAAAACTTTATTTATTTCCTAAAAATCTAATTTATCCTCATCCTAAGAAGTTCTAGACTCTTCTAGAAAGTCTTCATCCTCATCCTAGGAAATTCTAGATTCTTCTAGAAAGTCTTCATCCTCATCCAAAGCCTAGACTCTTCTAGAAGATGTCTTTAACCCTAATCCTAATCCCCTCCTAACCTTGTCACATTTCTTAAACATGGGTTAAGACTTACTAACTCAAGCCAAAGTTAACAAATATCTCCTCCTTCACCTACCCTCATTAATTGCCATCCACATGCCTATCCTTAAGCTAATCCTAAACCATCCTAATCCATCCTCTAATCATTTGCACAAGCCTAAGCAAGCTTAAAACCTTCCTAATCAAGTCCAAGTCGAAATTGCTCTCATCACCCTCAAAATATCTCAACCATAAAACTTTATGAAGTCCACTAGGTCATAAATGACTCTTACAAACCCTTTTATTGCTCTTACAAGTCATTATGAGGGTCTTTATGAAGATTTTATCCCTTGAGCCTCTTTTGTTGACTCGTCCTTCCCCTTTCCTCCATCCTCTCACCATGTGACATGTGTCACTCCTTGATTGGTTGTAAGGAAGCACAATCCATGTGCTCTCCTCTCATGCAATCTAAGCCCTCCATGAGCTTTTTCTCATCCTTGCATCTTAGCCCTCAATCCGTCAAGCCTCTTGCCTATAAATTGGATCCTTCCCCTTTGCAAAATAACGCAATCCATGAAGTAAAGTTATAATGCTATTTTGAGAGCCAAATCCATACTAAAGCCATCTATACACACCAAAAATCCACAATCATCCATTGAAGCCTTTGGAAGCATATTGAGCATACATCCTATCCATTTAGATAAAGCTACTCAAAAAGAGAGCTTCTCATTGAGAGAGCCCATTAATGGCTCATATTTTCAATTGAGAGCTCATCTTAGTCTATCTTGAAGTTTATGAATTTTGTTTAGTTTGTAGAAGCTTTATTTAAATTTGGTTTCTATTAGCATACTAACATTGCTCATATACAGTAGTCACTTACTAGTCAAGATCTACACAATGTACCACTTCCTTCCACTGCTTATTTAGTTTATAGTATATGTGTTCGTACATGCGTGGATTTTATGCAGATTGTAGGCATCGGGTATCAACTACCCTAAATTGCAAGGATGAGCATACCCTATCACAGTATCTCAATAGTATAAGTGGGAAGATAATTATTGAGTCCAAATCTTAACCTAAGCCAATTGCCCTACAAAATAGGACAAGTATCTAAGTTAGTTTTACCTTTTCAAATTCGTCAAGTGATGTGAATTTGTGATTTTAACCTTGGAGTTTGATTTAGTATCTTGTTCTGTGTGATAGATTTTCATAATTGGTCTTGTGGGTCTATGATGATTTTCTTGATATAATTAAATGAAATTAAAAATAATTTAACGATTTAATTTAATGAAAATTTTATAAAGAAAATTCAATATTTAATTATATTTAATTAATTGACAAATTAATAAAATAAAATAATTATATTTAAAATATTATATTAAAGTTCTATTTTTGACATATTTATATTTATTTAATTTAATGATAATCATTTATGAGTTTTATTTTAATAATAAACTCTAAATAATGTTATTAATTAAGTTAATAATTATATTATTAAAAATGTCTCGTGAACTAATTGAATAAAAGAATAAAACTTAAAGATAAAGTTATGGTTCTAATTGTGGTGTAGTTATATTTATTTAATTTAATGATAATTATTTAGGAGTTTTATTTTAATAGTAAAATCTAAATAATGTTATTAATTAAATTAATGAATATATTATAGAAAATACTTCAAAAATTAATTAAAGACAAGAAGCTAATTATTTAAATAGAGATATTTTTAAGTTTCCAAAAAGTGTGCATTTAGATGTAAAAGATAATAAGGCAATTACAAGAAATTGATCAACGAGTTCCCTCGTGTGATTGCACAATCAAAGGCCCAAATTTAGGGGAGAACTCTTTATTAGAGACTGAGAGCTCATTTTGCAATAACTGGGATTTTGGAGAAGTGATTTTCAAGGAAGAAAGTCTTCAAAGGAAAGGGACTTTCTCACGTTCTGTATGCAATTGTGGGTTTGTGGGTTAGCATCAGATTCAGGTAGAATCTAGTGTTTAATTTTGCAATAGTTTCAGTTTTCCAATCTTCTGTCTACTTTGTGTCTGGATAGATTCGTTCTTAGATAATTTTTGATTTGTTTGATTTCTTTAATGAAACCCTATTGTGAATCTAAATTTATTTTCGTTTCAAAGTTATCTATGTTTGAGGAATGGAATTTTTTGAAAACCCTTGTAGTTGTAAATTTTAATCAGTTGGATTTTTTGTTTAAAATTGAAATGGAGAATGTAAATTCCATTGGTTTACTTGGGTTTCCCTATAAGAGTATTGCTCACAAACATTTTTCTTTTTAAAAAATAATATAAAAATTGAATTTAATGGGGGGGGGGGTGCGGGGCCTTTTGTTTGGATTATTTTAAAATTTTAAATAAATAAATAATAATTGTGGTGGGCGAGGCCACCACCACCCCACCCATCTTTTCTCCATTTTCTTCCATTGCGGACGGTAATGTGGTCACCCATGGTAGGCTGCCGACACAACAAGTACTGCTAATGTAGACCTATTGTGGTGGCAATAGGGCTATGCATGGCAGTGGCCTGTGGGCCTTCTTTGTTAGCAGACGGGCTTTAAACCTATTTTTAAAAAAAGTAAGTTTTAAATTTATTTTACTTTTAGTTTATTTAAATTTTATTAATTATTTTATTATTACATTAATTAAAATTATTATATGTTTTAAATAAATTAATTTCTATTATTATTATTAAATATTAAATGTTATTTAATAATAATATTATTAATTATTATTATTATTTTTAATCAAAAAGTGGCATAGCACTTATATAATATATTTATTAATAAACTAGTTCAAGGGCTCATCAGAGAAAGAACTAGCAAGAAAAATTTGAATCATTGCCGAAATACAAAAGTGTTAAAAGATGATATGTCATACCAGGCATACCTACAACAAAAGACAATTTCTTTGCACTAAGCAAGAGTACCCAAAATATGATATATATCAATACTCAACAATGATTAGGGTCCAATTATACCAATAAACCTCTCCTTCTAAAAGATTTAACTAAAATTAAGAGAGCTTTGAACCTCCTGTCAAATTGGAGCATTTGTGAACATGCACAAAGAATGGGCAAGCTAATAGCCATGTGTCGATCAAATATAGTACTAGTTTCTATTAAGCTTCATTCATCTTCTTTGTGTCCCAAATATGGCACTCTGATAAGCATGAGAATTTTGAAAAAATAATCTCTAAATGGAAAGATTCAAATATGGAGCCTTCACAACCAAGATTAGCTAGACAATCAGCTAGTTTATTGCCCTCCCTCAGAGTATGAGAGAAACAAGTAGCTTGAAAAGAATCAATTAAATTCGAGCATTGTTGAAGGATATAGGCTAGTTTTCAGGTATGAGAAGATTTTGAGAGACAAGAGTTTATAATTACCTGAGAATCACCTTCAATATGGATGGTGGAAACATTACATCTCTTTGCCAAAATTAGACCTGCCAATAGGGCTTGAGCTTCTGCAAGATTGCTAGTACCAACTGGTAGAACATCTACTTTGATTGCAACCACTTCACCTTGCCAATTTCTAATACAAGCACCCAATCCTGACTTACCAGGGTTCCCACGAGAGCAACCATCAAAATTTAACTTTAGAAAATTTCTAGAGGGGGGAGACCATTTTACATGAAGCCGATCAGATTGATGATTAGAATTCCAGTTTGCAGAGAAACCTGGAGGTAACTTAATTTGTTTCCAGAGTTTTAGAAGAAGATAATCCCAAGTAGAAACTGAAATATTATTCATACAATTGAACATATTTGCATTTACTCTTTCTGAAATTGCAATCTCAATCCCATCTAGAACAGATTCTAGGTTTGATTTTTCATTGCGAAAAATGGTCTTGTTATGTTCCCACAAGATGGCCCACACCATAGTAATTAGGATGCACTTCCAAATACTAGCAAATAGAGATCTTGAGAATAGAACTAGACAAGATTGAAATAGGTCCCAAAGACTATTTGGCAAAGGTAAAGACATTTGAAGCTTGTTCAACACAAAAACCCAACACTCATAAGCAAAGGGACACTGGAGAAGAAGATGATCTATAGATTCTAGCTCCTTGTTGCATAATTTACAAATAAAAGATTTAGCAATACCTAGCTTGGACAACCATTCACTGGTGAGTATTCTTTTTCTAAGGGCTAGCCAAGAAAAACATCTAGCCTTAGGCAACACAGTGGAGTTCCAACAAAAGGAAAAAGCTCTACACTTCTTGCTTGAATTATATGCTTGTTGAAGACCATAATAACCTTCCTTGACTGAATAATCACCACCTTTGGCCAGGGCCCATATAACAATATCTTCCCTATTAGAAAGGGAAAAAAAAAATTTAGCAACAGAGTCCCTCAAGGAAAGGAGACTTGGCTGACTAAGAAGATGTGTCGGAGGTTCTTTCTAGAGAACCCTTCATGAATGAATTTCAATAGCTAAAACATAGTCCCAAAAAGAGGAGCCCTACTCAACTTTTAGGACTTGGCATGCTTCATCCAACTTTTCTTGTCTTCATAGAGGAGGAAATCCATTCCATGAGTCTTCCCAAAACTTTACTTTCTCTCCACTGTGAATTTCCCAAGTAACATAATTACAAACAATATCCTTTGAAGAGATCATAAAATTCCATATGGCTGAACCTAAAGAAGAATTAGACACAGTAAAAATTCTAGAAGGACTTGGAGAATCTAAGTATTTTCCTTGCATGATTGAACACCATTTTGCATGAGATTTTGTATACATTTTCCACACAAGCTTGCCCCCAAAAGCCTTATTTCTAGTAGCAATATCATGCAACCCCACACCCCCAGATGCCTTATCATGAGACATTTCAAGAAAAGAAACAAGAGGAAGCTTCTTTTCATTTGACAAATTTCTTTTCCATATAAAGTCTCTGATAATCTTTTGAATTTGCAAAATTGTAGAAGATGGAGCATTGAGAATTGACAAGTAATAGTTTGAGATAGCTATTAGGGTAGCTTTAACTAACAAAATACGGCTTGAAAAAGATAACCATCTAGCTTTCCAAGTAGAGATCTTAGCCCTAATTCTATTAATGATAGGAAGCCAAAAAGTTGTCTTGTTTGCTCCCATAAAAAAAGGAATTCCAAGATAAACATATGGGAGGTGATCCACCAGGAAACCCAACGTTGAAGAAATCCTTTGAGCTACTGCATCATTAGTGTTTAAAATGAAAATTTTGGACTTGTTGGCATTGATTCTCTGACCAGAAAATTCTGAATATAGATCCAAGGCATATTTAGTAAGGTTAGCTTCCTTTACATTTGACATACCGAAAAGAAGAGTATCATCAGCAAATAGGGAATGGGTAACTGTAATAGATGTACGAGGAATCAAAATTCCTTGCCATAAGCCCAATGTGAAGATCTATTGATGAATCTGCTAAAAGCATCAGCCATAAGAATAAATAAAACTGGAGATAGTGGATCACCCTGACGAATCCCTTGAGAAGAGGGGAAAAAACCAATTGACTCTCCATTAATAATGACTAAAAACCAGGCACCAGAAATACAATTTTTGATCCATCTGCACCACTTATCTGAAAAACCAAATTTGGAAATATATTTAAAGAGGAATGACCATCTTACCCTATCATAAGCCTTCAACATGTCAAGCTTGATCACAAAACTAGACAACTTATGAGAATTGATAGAATGAAGAGTCTCATGTGCAACAACAACACCTTCCAATGTTTCTCTTCTTGGCACAAAACCACCTTGATCTAAAGGAATGATATGAGAAATAAATTGTTGCAACCTCATGTATATAGCTTTAGTAATTAATTTATAAATCATGTTTCATAAAGAGATAGGCCTAAAGTCAACAAAAGAAGTTGGCTGCTTAACTTTTGGAATAATAGCAATATTAGTTGAATTCAAACTCTTGATCATCTTGGCATTCCTTCTTGACTCTTCAACCACTACTAATAAATCAGAACCAATAAAATCCTAGCATTTTTGATAAAAAAGAGCTGTAAATCCATTAGGGCCTGGGGCTTTGTCAGGTGGGAATGAAGATACCACTTTTTTAATTTCTTCCAATGTGAAAGGGGCAAGCAACATCCTATTATGATCTACTGTAATAAGAGGGGAAATACAACTAATAAAATCATTAATCAGATTGTCATCAATAGGGTCCAAATGATGGAGAGCCAAGGGATTTGAAAAAAAGCGAACACCTTCCTCCTTAATACCATTGTCATCTTCTATAAGATGACTAGATACTGAGTGCTTAATTGAAAAAATAGTGTTAACTGCACTTTTAACTCTAGCAGTTTCATGAAAAAAATTTGTGTTCTTATCGCCATCTCTTAACCATAGTTCACGGGATTTTTGTCTCCAATAAATCTCCTCCCTATTGCAAAACTCCTTCCATTCTTCTTTCAAGGATTTTTTCTCATGATATAAATCCGAACTCTGACCTTTTGAATGATGATTGAATTTACCTTCTCAAGTTTTTCTGAGACATGTTGTTTTTTCTTGAACACATTTTTAAAAACCTTTACATTCCACTCCTTGATCATCCCTTTCATGCAATGAAGCTTTTTAGAGAATTGAAGCATCTTAGGGTCCCTAAAGGTTGGAGCATTAATCCACCAATGTTTTAAAAGCATAATAAAATCAGGATGCCTAAACCACATGTGTTCAAACTTAAAAGAGCTAGCCCAATTAAGATGCTACGATATATTATTCTTTAATATCAATAACTAGACTGGAAAATGATCTAATACAGCAAAAGGTAAGATTATAGATTTAAAACTATAACTCAATAGCTTCCATGATTATGAAAACAAGAACCTATCTAGTCTCTTGACAATTTCTAAAAACCCAATACGTCGATTAGTCCATGTGTATAATCCATTGTCAGGAAAAATGTCACTTAAGTTATTATCTTCTACAAATGAAGAAAAATCTTGGATAGTTCTAATGGGTGGACAAATTCTCCCTTTCTTTTCAAAAATTGATAGTAATGCATTGAAATCCCCACCCAATATAAAATTCATTTCTCTTTCTTGCTGAATAAGTTTCGTTAGTACAACCCAAAGGTTCCTCTTATCATTTGTAGATGTGGGACCATATATGTTGAAGATAAGGAATTTCAAATCAAAGTGTTCAACTTTCAGCAATTGCCAATTGGAATCTTTCCCAATAAGAATACCATGAATACTTTTAGCATTCCATAAAATTGGTAAACCCCCAGAGACTCCATGCCCCTCTGCATGAACTAAAAGCCAATTAGTCCATTTAGCCAATGTCTTGTCAAAAACTTGCTCTGATAATTTAGTTTCTTGAAGAAGAATAATATCTCCTTTTGTAGAATCTAGCAACTGCTTGATCCTACCTCGTTTATTAGAGGCATTGATACCTCTGACATTCCATGTAATGATTTTCATTGATGACAAGGAGAACCTCTCGTTCTCCTTGTCAATCTTTTGACTAATGAAAATTTATCATCAAGAGTGGATTGAATACCAACATCCACTTCCAATAATGTCTTTGTAGATTTCGGCTTTCTACCTCTCTTTTTTGGAGTCTTCAACACTGCGAAGATGGTAGTAGGGGATTGATCTAGTGAAAAATGAATTGAGAAGTCAAAATACCCTCTATTTGTGTTATTGCCATTTTGTTGAGAGCTTTCTGATTCTTGATCAGTCAGATTCATCACATCTACATCATTAAATTCATTCAAAATGTGGCCTTCTTCAGATAGATTAGCTGTCCTCAATTGAGATTCTACAAACTCATTGATCTGACAATAATCTAAAGGATGCTCTAATTTATTTATATCATTCAAGTGATGGTCTGCTTCATGATTAGTAGATGCTAACAATTTTGGTTGGATGAGAGCATTCATCTGACAATTGTCAAATGATTTTGGATATAGGGAATCAGATGTTCCTTCTTATACTTCATTGAGACCTGGGGAATTATCCACATTCACTAGTTGAGTCACATTTGGACAATTAGATGGATTAATAGACATTTTTTCATCTGGGTGAAACATTTCCATTATAGAAACTCCTTCCTCAATTGCAATTTCATGAATCAAATCAGATGCAAAAGTTGTTGAGAGAGTTGTAGCTATTTTAAAAAGTTGATGCTGGGGGATTTTCTTACCTTTTAGATCATTGATAATGCTTGAGAAATTAATAGGCTTGTTATGATAGGTTAGATCATGCACTATCATGTCCAACAGTAGATCAAGAATTTCATCAGGTTTTGAATCGTCTAAATCCATTAATAGTAATGCAGACTTAGAGCTTGTGGTCATATTTATATCATTCCTCCAATAATGCCAAAAGAAGTACAATAATTCTAGGACTTGAATTAAGAAATTAAAATCATTAATGGGAACAAAATTTTGTTGAAAAGGAACAACAGCTTGACTAAGAAGAACCTGATTGGAAGCCACTGGATTCTGTGAATATGCTTGGAAGAGTTTTGCATTGGCCCATGCACATTTTAAAGGATCTATAGAGTGATCACAACATATGTCTACATTTGGAGTTTGATCTTGCAAACAGTCTAATGTAAAGTGACCCAAAATAGTTGAAAATGTGTCAACAATCTCTAGACTTTGAACTACAATGGGCTGATTCAAGGTAGCCCACTTGGATTTGATCGTGACACCCATTGGTTTGGGCTTAGACATGTTAAGTAACAAACAAACTCGAACATCTCTCTGAAGATTTTCATAGGGGATAAAATCATGCTTGATATAAATTCCAATCTAATTAGCTATAATTTCAACAATGTTGGGATCTTTGTACTCCAATGGTAAAGTAGGTAGGCAAATCCAAAATGGCATGAATTGGGGTAGTGCATCATTAGGTTTGAAATTTGGTGTCCACGAAATGGTGAATAAACCTTGCCCTTTACAAAACCATCCCTTATATTTATGCACAAAATTCCTAGATGCCTTTGAGTCAAATAAAACTATAACGTAATTACACTATGAATCAATGAAAAAAACTTCCTTGACTCCCTGCCAGATAGATCTAGCCCAATCCAAAATAATGGATAATGGAAATAGGTTAGGGCCAAACATACCTATTAATGCAGTGGCTTTAAGGAGATCAAATCAATTATTACCTATTAATAATATTATGATTTTCAAGATAATTTTTAATATTATTTAATTAAAGGCTTTAATTAATTTATTATTAAAATGTATTTGTGCAAGTTTTTTGCGAATTTATAAATTAGGAAGATGGTTATCTTTAGTAAAATCAGATTTTTATCTAATGATTTAATTTAGATATGAAAATGATTTATGATTATTAAAATAGATTTGAAAAGTAAATTTGATAATTGAAACCTTTATTGTATATCAAACTCTTGCATTTTGAAAACTAATTAAACTATGAAAACTATCTTTAAACAATTGTTATGTTTTGTTGAGTGTTGTGACTCGTGCGGATTTGAGAAGTTTAGAAAATTTAATACTTGAAAATGAAAATGGAAACATGGAAACCTATAGTGAAAATTAAACTTGTGTGTTTTTCAAAACCTAATGTATTGAGAAAGCTACATTGTGTGTACTATATGTGATGTGTGGTGTATTGGTATTGGGGTTTTGGGGTTGTCTTAGCTTTGAGTAGTCAGGATGTTTACCAAAGGCTTGAGAGTTTTGTTCTATGATCTCATGATGACGTTTTTAATACTACCTTTTACATCCAACCATGATAATGTGTCATGTGTGTGCTATGATGAATTTTTTTAGATGGTTTTTATTGCTGTCTAGTATCTCTTGTGTAGAATTGAAGTGAATGGTGTGACTTTTCTAGTATAACCTTTTGAGTCTTCGACCAATTATTTATGATTTCTTCCTAGTTCTTTGTATAGGATTGAGTTGATTAAATGATTTATTTTTTGTGATGTCATGTAATGACATGAATTTAGTTTATGTGTACTAGATTTTGAACCAGTCCTATTAGGATGATCATATTTGTGAAATCTGTGATTATGATCATTAATATTTTAGTGCTTTCCAGTTGCTTGTTTGAGAACTAATGTGTGATTTATAGTCATTTGAGATCTTTTGCTTATGTTGAGCTTAGAGTAGGTTTTTTGTATGCCATCTTGGGTAGTGGCTTGCAATGGAGGTTGAGGCCCTAAAGAGACTGATGGGTAAACCATTGTAGGTTATTTTAATAAGTGAAAACATTTCATTAAATGGGTTTCAAATTAATTAGTAAGATATTGGTACCACATAAAGTTAGTAATGGGATAGAGTATTAAAAGGCCACCAAGGTAACCTTAGAGTTGACTTGTTAGTATGCCTTGTCTCTACGAAACGATACTAATGCCGCACAGAGTCACTAGGGGGTCTGGAGTATTAAAAGACTAGACTATGTAACCTTAGAGTTGGCTCATTAGATGAGGCTAGCCCACTTGCATAGTAGATTTCCTACATGTTTGTGTTGCCTCTAGGATTAGTTGATACTTGTGTCTTGGTACCTTTTGAGATAGTTTTCTTTCAAGTGATTGCTTGAATCTAGCTATTAGTTTTGACTTTTGAGTTTGTTATCCTATTTGGGACTTGAATTTATCTCCTCAGTGTAGTGGGAGTGGACATTTTTGGGTTTCATGAGGTCAGGTGGTAATGTATTTTCTTATACTATTAAGAACCAACTATTGGATGTTATTGCTAGATGTGTTTGTGCATATGTTCCTTTTTATTTGATCTTGTATTTCTATGATGGATGGTTATACTCTAAGTGTATTATATTTGATTTCATAGATCTTACGAGATGATGTAATCTATTTCATGATGTATATTATTTCAACCTTTCATATCCTGTGACTTGTATAGTGGACAATTGTGCACTCTATTTATTGGCAAGTGGCATCCTGTAATTGTATATTATTTAAATGGATTTATATGTGTAGTTATTCTTTAATGTGGATTTTTTATTTATTAGTTTTAATATTAATTCAACTTAAATGTGATACAACATCATGGGACCCTTAAGAATTATAATTTGTTTTATGGTATGTGTTTATGTGTATGTTATTGCTTTTGTTATTCTATATTTGTTGTTGTTAAGTTATTATCTTTCAAAAAAAAAATGTTTGCCAAAATTAGTAAAACTTTAGGTTATTTTATTTTAGATTCCCTGGTGGGGCGTTACACCTTTTAATAACTCAACCTTTCCTCTAGGTGCTTTTTCTATGAGCAACTTCTGAAATCCTCTTCATCAATCAAATAGATATGGTTTATATCAAATAGAAACATGTCTCATCAATATATTTGGCATCAATGACAACATAACAATTATTTCAATTGTTGTTTCCAACAATATTTTGGCAGGTGTCTAGAAAGGAAAATCATGATGACCATTACATTATTTGATGTCTCTTCATAAATCTTGGTTGTAGTGAATTGATTTGATTAGGACATTTTAAAGATATATATCATTATTGCCAACAAATTGGCACTTAGATGAAGAGGAGGGAGATCTTCAAACATGTTATTCTATATATTTATTTCACTAGTTTTTTTTTTCTTTCTAAGCAACCCAAACATTAATATTGGCTTGCCTCACATTTGTAATATTGATGTCAAATACATAATTTCTGATAGTGTAATAAATATTTTGACAGTGCGATAAATACTCTTTTTATCATCACACCTTTTCTCTTGAGTTTTTACATTCAAAAATAAAAATAACCACTAGGAAAGTTGTTTACTACTAATAAGAAAAATGAAATTATATTTCATAAATTAATTTTAAAAATATTTATCATCAAAAAATTAGAATTGTAAATTTTATTTTTTTATGTCAATTAATTAAGGAGGGTCTAATGAAAATATTAGTGCCCTACAGGGACTAACAATATGTAATAGAATTTGAGCATGACACAAGGGCAAAAGTGAAGAGAGTTTGATAGAATTAAGATGAATATTGTTTTGATTGTGTTTTATTAATAAGTAAGGTAATCAAAAGAATATTTAAATGATTTGTATTGTATTAAATGTTAATTATAATTTTTTGTGAGAGCCACATCATATAATAAATTTGTATGCAAGAAGATGTTTTAAGTAAATTAATAATTCATTGTCTTTTATTGTGTGTGTGTGAGTGAGTTAATGTTAGAAAATATTAATTATACTAGGAAGATAAGTTACTTATTAATATTAAAAGTAAATTATTCTAATAAATATATAAAATATTTATTTTTTAAAATTTAGTCTAATTACTATATTAATTATTTACATAACATGGTAATGAAAGAGCTAGTAAGATAATTTCATAGATTTATATGCCTTGTAAACAATTCTTTAACTATATTATTCAATACTTTTAGGATTTCACTAAACTATCTAAGTTTTGCAATATATTGGTGTATTTATTAAGTATACAATCTTCTTATCTATGATTGCTGATCTTAATGTTAATGGATATATTTATGTTAATCGCCTAAGATTGAAGTTACATAGGTGAAATAAAAATTGTCAAATAAAAATAGATCTTGGTACAAGGTGTCGGCATGATAGAGTATTGTAAGGATGGAAAAATATATTTATGAATAGATATTGTTGTCCTTACATACATGATCTATTCTAATATTAGTATATTCTTTGGTCAATGTCATATTGTTCAGTGAGAAGCACAAAAACTTTTATGATTCAAATCTCTTTGCCTACAGTACATTTTAAATTGGTTTTCTTTACAAATATAATAATTTTAAGACCTCTTGTTCATTAGGAAATAATTGTGTTCTATTAGGTATTCAATGCTATAAAGACTTAAGGAAAAAGATAAAAGTTAACTTGGTATTTAGAGTAGAGATGAATATTTTAATCTGATCCACCAATTTGATTGTGAAGATCATTTCTAAGTTATATGAGTTGCATATAGATTATATTGTCTTTGTCAACCAACCTACAATCTTCAAACATATGACTTAACAATCTCTCTTCATTAATTACTACTTACAATATGATTGTACTCATTGTCGACTATTAATTGATCTATAAATTTTATTTTAATAGCTTTTAATATAAATTCTTCTTAATTAGTGTTATTTCTTTAATTAGGATTTAAATTCACTTCTTGTGATTTTTTTAAAATGTCATTTTTCGAGACTTGATGTTACTTAATTGACCAGTCCCATTTGAAACAATTTTGACATGCACTATTCAATTAATAAATCTTATTTTCCTTTTCAAATCAATATAACCATTTTCATATTTGTATTATCTTATTTGTATATATATGAAAGGATGAAGTTGAACTGGAATTCAATATGCATATTCAATTCTTCTATGCAATTTGTAATAAAGCTATTTATTACTTATATTTAACTTCAATTTAGCATTTACTTGCGACGACCCAGAATGCATACATAATGTTATTTGGGTTTCGCTTTTATTCTTACCGCTTCTGCAGCGGCCATAGCTAGATTATGGTTAAGCAGGGGAGCAGGTTAGGGGGAAAAGTTAACGGGATAAACAGGGGACTTGTTAGGGTAGAAGAGGCCATAGTGTTTCTCCGTCTCGTCCCCCCCCTTCAGGTCCTCGTTGAACAGAGCAAAGATGAATGTTTCGATGCTCTTCCCTGGCCTCTTCGGAGTCCCTGCATTGGACAGCACATGTTTGATCAGATTGTTGTTGTAAGTCCGGGCATTCTCAATCGTGGCAATGGAGGCCTTCACACCAGTCCCATAAGACGGCCATCCGCTTTCAGCAACCACGATTGGAATATTCGAGTATCCCATGCCCTCCATGGCAGAATACACGGTGTCAACCATGGCGACAAACAAACTGGTGTAATTCGGATCTCCGTTTTTGTTAGCGGGAGCGGAGGGCTTGAACAGAGCGTTGTCCAAGTTATACGAGTCTCTGTTGCTGTCGTAGGTGAAATACGTGTACACATTCGCCATGAAAGGAGACCCATTCTCCACCAGGAACTGCAGAACAGACTTCATCTCGCTCTGCACTTTACCGGTGAAACTTCCCGTTGTCGGATTCAGAGGCGCGAATTCTCCGATTATGTCTGTGAGAGCGTGTGTCGTCGACACCTTTATTTTGCCCTGCAGATTCGCATTCACAAGCGCTTTCTGGATGTTGTTCATCGCGCCCACCAAGTACTGGCCCTGATCAGTCTTTCCCAATACCTCATTTCCCACTGCAATGTATTTGGTATTACAAGCAGGATAGTGGGCTTTTATATTCTCATTCACCCACTTATTCGCTTCGTTCTGGTTCGACGAGATCCTCTGCAAGTCGTCGGTGGCAATTCCCACGGTTAACTCGATCCCGGAATTGGCAAAGGCGTTGAATACGCTCGGCTCTTGTTTGAAAATCCGGTATTTCCCAATGTTGTTCGCTTTCAATAAACTCACCACTTCCTCCTGCGACGGCAAATTTGATCCTGCCATCCCATTGTTCACGCCAATCTTCTGTCTCTGCGCATCTGTATGCTAAAAAAATATGTGTTCAGGGACATAAATCTAGATTGAATTTAAGGCAACCAGATTAATTCCCATTAATCACGCTACCACTAATTATTTGATTGTACAGCACTAAAAATCAGAGAGATTAGAATAAATAAAATCAGTGAAATTACCTCCATGGACGGAGAAGCATAGGATTGAAATGCACGCAATCAGGAAAACGTTCATTTGCCCTGTTTCCATGGACCCCATTTGCAGTTATAGGGAAAGGCGATACGGGGAATAACACGGGGGGAAGGGCCTTTATAAGGAGGTCGATGATGACTATCACCTCTACCGCGTTTCTATAAATTGTTCTCGATTATATCTCATGTTGAATCCGTCGTTCTAGAAATTATTGTTTTGTTCACTTGTATTGTATTTTCTGCTGATCTTATTGACCTGTGTTTTTTATCGTTGTTTTATGTGTTTAACACGAATTAAAGTCCTGCAGACTGGTTGACCAGTTAAAATCACAAAAAAATAGACTGTCCATTGTTGAAATATTATGTTTAGATCACGCTTCTAGAAATCACTCTCTTGATGTCTTACATTCTCTCTTGACTTTTTATACGATGGAAGATTTGATGGGATGGTTTATAATTTTTAATGGTCGGAAAAAACAAATAAGAGTAAAATAATAAAAATTAATTTTTTATTGCGTCATTATTGCAAATTAATGAAATATAATAGTTGAGTAAGTATTCTTTAAGTAATGGTAATTTAGACAATATGCTTTTGAAATAAAATAAGACAAAGGATAATATTTAGTTTAATAATTTTATTTAAAAAATGAAAGGAATGAGATTCTCAAATCTATTTGATGTCAAATTATGAAATAATAATTTCTATTGGTAAACTATCTTAAAGTTTGGGTCAAATCTCTTATCTATTTTAGGAGAAGCTAATATGGTATAGACTTGAAGTTACAATTGTATATATTTAGTTGATCTAAAGATTCATGTCAAGGAAAACTCATAGTTTTATGATATATAATTTCACTTAAATTTTGATGTTTTCCATTTTTCTTTATAATTTTGCTTGGAAGCTAGTAGAATTTTAAAACACCTCAACAGATTATTAGTGCACCTCAAAAAACTTTCACCTATATTAATGGAAAAAGAAATAATTTGTTTAAAAACCAACAAAAAATTACCCATAGATTTCTTGCTCCTATTGAAACATTGTGTTATGATTATGTCAAACAAGGGATGACCCAAACCACAGTGGAAATATTATGTTAGAATTATATCACTATTAGAATTATATAGCTCAAATGATATTATCATAGAACTCCTAGGTCCAACAAGAACTAAATGAGTTAATATTGAAGGATGTTGAATATTTCAACACTAAGTTGTTACTTCTTAGTGCTATCAACTATGACTGTCACTGGCAATAACTATAATAGTTTGAGAAGATGACCTAGCTCCAATGATGTTCTTTAGGGTGCTCCATTCTTCATCATTTGGAAACTCTATTTTTTTGAGGTTGTAGCTAAATAGTTGTAACCTCATCAACAATGAATACTTTGAATATATTTTTTTACATGAATCAAGGAATTTATCTATAACTACATTCATTGTTGATAGTGGTTTGATGCAACTTGTAATTCTTTTTGCAGTGGTTTCCTTAGGAAAGTTACCTAAATCAAAATTCATGGTGTTGTTCAACTTTTTCATGTAATCTTCTTTTCCAATGAATTTGTTGTGTGAGTAAGTTGGATTTGGTAATACAACATTTAGCAACTTTAGTATGTTGTGATTCATTTTCATCAAGTCTTTGTAAGTATATTTGAGAGCTTCATCTATTTTCATTAATTGTTCACAATTGTGACAGGCAAAAAAGGTCATTATAGAGGCACCCAAGTGGTTGTTTATTCCTTGGTTTGCCAAGTCCCTTGAACTAGATCTCTATACTTTATTCAAAAACTGTTTAGCAATATTTTTTAAGGAATTGGTGAAGATACTTATTTTACCCTCAACATATTTTTTTACATTTTCAATGACAACTTTGAGATTGCTATTTTAATCAAGACATTCAAACACACTATAACTATTCTTAATTATTTTGTCCCAATTTTCTTGTTTGATAAGCTTAACCATGTTTATTATAGTATCCTTGCCATGATGGTCTTTGGAAGATGTTATATTTTTTGTAATTGCATTCTCCATCTTTTTCTTCATTTCAAACATCTCTATTTTACTCATTTTCTATATTTCCTGTAGTTGCCCTTGCCAAATAGTTGCTCTATTCCTCTTATCCTCCAATTTCTTCTTCAAATCTTGGATTGTCTTTGCAATAGTTACCTCTTTTTTCTTTTCATCCTTGAGTTTCCTTTTTAAATCATGGATTGTCTTCGTAGTGGACTCCTTTTTCTTTGCATTGTCCAATTCCTTCTTCAAATCATGGAGTATTCAAGTAGACTCATGTTTCTTCATGTTCTCTAGTTCCTTCTTCAAATCTAGGATTTTCTTTAGAGTTGACTCCTCTTTTTTCTTTGCATTCTCCAATTCCTTCTTCATATGGTGAATTATGTTACTGTTTGCAGTAGCACTAGACTCCATTTTTCTTCACATTCTCCAATTGTAACACCCCGCCAAGGGATCCAAAGGAATTAACCTAAAGTTTCACTAAGTTTGGTAGCATTTTTTTTTGAAACATGAAAGTTAAACCATTCACAACAAACACATAGTAGCAGAAGCAGTAACATTGTTCAACTAAAAGCATACATAATAGGTTACATTCCTTAAGGATCCCTTAACGTTGACTCACCATTAAATTAACTAATATTAATTCCATCTAACACCACATCCATATGATATAATAATGAAAAGTCCAACATTCTTAAACAATATACTTTGGTTCCAAATTTCCCTTAGTAAATTACATTTCAGAATGCTCAATCATCCACTATACATGCCACAAGGTATGAAAGGCTTAAAAGAATATACATGTGTGAAAATAAAGTACATCATCCTATTCTAATCCATGATGCAAGTGCAATAAAGTAAATGAAACCACATGTCATACATGATACATCATCATAGAAGATATAAACATCCATCGTAATAGATAACCATAAATCATAACACATAATTATCTAAGTGGATAGTTCCTCCCAACCATAAATAGCATCATTAGACCATCGTGGGTCCTAACCATCCCTCCATGCATAACATCCCAAGTCACCAAAGAGATCATCAGTATTATCATAGTAGGAATGTCACTCCTAAAACATACTACATTATATGCAGAAAGAAATCTAACATGCTACATCATATGCATAAAAGATCTAATCATGCAAATTAGAGCATAAGATAAGTAAATAACATCATCTATCATATGCTAATCATCAATATAAGGATACGTGTCCACCATCATAATCCAAGAAAAAAATGAAGATAAGTGCCAACAAAGAATGCTTCAACTATGGTGTCTCAGACGGATCTCAAAAGGTTAGAGTGAAAAAGCACTACCACCCAACCGCATGGAACCTAAATGGCCCACTCCCACCATGTTGAGGAGATAGTCTCAAGTCCCAAACAGGATATCAAATCATATAACACAAGATAACAAATCACATAACACAAGATAACAAATCACATAACACAAGTACTCTCTAAGTTCAACAATCCTAGATGTACACTAACTCAAGGTTCTAACACAAAATGGCATCTAATTCCCAGAGGCACACAAAGACACATAGGAAACCTACTATGTAAGCAGGAAAGTGTCATCACATGAATCATGCTAGAGTTACCCTAGTAGTCTTTCAATAGACCCCGACCCCCTAGTGATCCTTATGTAGCCACTAGTATCCTCTCTTACTGATGAGGCATACTACAAAATGCAAGGTCGCAACCAAGCGTTCTCTCTACTCCCATCCTAGTCTATACTAGCACTCGAGGCATGGGCAAGAACATACAATTATCTTATTAGGTTCATTTTAATCTCTATTTAGTGTAAATGTTTTCACTTATTAAATACCTTACGATGAGTTACCCTAGCAGCCACTTAGGGGCCCGACCTCCATTGCAAGCCACTTCCCAACACTACAACTAGATAACCTACCCTAGGCTCATGGAATCATAAATCACAAAATCACCTCAACCCTATACAAGCAACTGAAAAGCATCATAAAGATAATCAAAATAATCACATTAGTTCTCCATGAGCAACTAAAAAGCATCCAATGATAATCATAATATCCATCAGTTCTCAATGAGCCACCAGAAAGTATCTCAAAGTAATATTGATCAAAGACTCCAAAATGGTCAAGTCAAAATATGTCACAACATGACATCATCAAGATCAGATAAACACTTCAGTCCCATCAAGGTGACTAGAAAGTAATTCAAATACAACTAATCGATAATTCATAAATGGTTACATATATCAAAGCTTACACAAGAAGACTGTAAGCAATATCAATCAATAAACCAAATACACCATAGAACATGCCATCTCATAACCATGGTAGGGTTTTAAAAGGATCAAGATCAAAAGACATCATCATGACATCACAAATCATAACCCCCGAGCCTCTGGTAGATGTCCTATAATTGATCAACAAACTAGTCAACCCAAAAACCCAAAACAGATAGCATAGATAAAACACAAATGCAAGCACATGTTTGGGTTTGCTAAAATCACATAGTTGAATTAAGTGTGGGGTTCTAGTATTCATTTGAGATTTAGATATCAAGTGGAGGAACATTGTTCATCTTCCTTATAACTAACCCGTATATTAGTTTTAATAAGTTAAATATTTTCCCCACCCCCAACTCATTTAAATCGATTCTCCTAAAGTGCCCAAAGGATAAATTATATACATTCGTTATATAGTCAATAATCTCCTTCATGTTTTCAGTAGAATACATTATGAGAAAATGTAATTTCTCCCTCATAATTCTCTATCCCTAATTTTATCATAATTAAAATCTAATTAAATTGAATTTATGACAATTAAATTCATTATGATATAATTAATTATTATTAGTTAAAATCTATTATTAAAAAACTTATATAATAATAACATATATGCTTTTAATAAAACATAATAACATATAATAATAATATGCTTTTAATAAAACTTAAAAACTATTGTTAAAATCTTATATAATAATAACATATATTAATATAGTCTAATAATATATGTCAAATATTATACACATAACTTTTAAACATAATAATAAAAAATTTGCACCCTGCGCTCACACTTATTGTACCACTGTCTACGAGATCGCAAACCGTACCCTGTGGCCATAGCGCATATTCCTACACACGACCCTGCGTATTAAAGGGACGATAGGGCCGTAGCAGCATGCTGATGCATGTCTGCGATAGCATTCCTGTCATAGTGCCTACGATAGTAGAGCTGTCGGCACCCTGTGCCATGAGAGGGATGGAGGTATGGGTTTGTCCCTCCTTGCCTCTCTTTAATATATATATTTTTATATATAATTTTTTAATAACATTTTCAATAAACATTTTTAAAGCATTTCAGATTTAATTTAATTTTTTATAATAAATGTTTTTCCATTATAACCTTTTTCTATAAATGCAACATATATATATATATATATATATATAATGTTTATATAAATGTTTTTAATAAACGTTTTCATATGTATATATATTTTTCTTCTAAAACGCTTCCAATAATGCCTGCGAATATATATAATTTTTTTTATAAAAAAAGGCTTTTCTAATTTTTGTAAAATAAGAATTCCCCTATAATGATCGCTCTTTAGATTTACCTATTTAATCCTTCTAATAGGTTTGTCTATAAGCATTTAAACCCTAATCCCATAGATTCCTCAAATCTACACATGTGGAGTTTCTCATACAATAATTTAAATATCTATGACAAGATTGCATATAACTAGAACATTCATGCATGGAATCCTCAGAAAGTATTCAAAAAACATGAAGATGATAGGAAGTGGAAGAAGCGAAATATCATATGCAAATATCACAAGCGTCTACTTGGACACTGATGCTAAATCACTTCTCCTCACAATCTGTAGAGCAAGCTCCTTCCTTCTCCAACGTTCACAGATCTACCCAAACACGTTCTCTGAGCTTCTAGGAGTGCCTGAATATAAAGAACTCTCAGGAAGCACCTAGAATGTCTCTAGAATCAACCAGAAGATGAGATAAGTGTTGACAACTAAACACGAGCTTTTTCCAACCTTCTAGATGAGTCACAAAGTTGTAGACACCATGTGCTTAATTTGTGCACTGAATCCTGTGTTGTAGACATATGTGCAATCAAGGGGCGCGCTTACACCTAGATAGACTTATGACTTTTATTTTAATTCTTTTATTATTATTATTTATTTATTATTTTTATTATATTAATTTTAATTTCTTTTATTTAATTCTTGTACTCAATTAATTTCCTATTTAATTAATTAAAATCAAAATATCATAACATTATATTAATTTTTCCAAAATAATTAAATTATTAATTAAATATTTTAATTTTAGACTTAATTAATAGAAAATTCACCATAGACTTCTAGAATAAAATATGAAAACCCATTATAGAACAATCCATACAAAATTAGTCTAAAGGGTTAAAATCACGAGTTACATCATCCAACGTATTTGAAAGGTAAAATATCTCAGATACTTGTCCTACCTTTCTACGACAAATGATTTAAGTGTTTAGAATTTGGACTTGAGAATTTATCTCCCCTCTCTTACCATTGAGATAGTGTGATAGGCTATGCTCATCTTGAGAATTTAGGGAAGTCGATACTCGGTACCTGCAACCTACATAAAATCCATGCATATACATACTATATATATATATGTATATATATATATATATGTATATATATATGTATATATGTATGTATATATATGTATATATATGTATATATACATATATATATACATATATACATATATATGTATATGTATATATATGTATATATATATATATGTATATGTATACATATATATATATATACATATATATATACATATATATACATATACATATATATGTATATATGTATATATACATATACATATACATATACATATACATATATATGTATATAGGTATATATATATATGTATATGTATATGTATATGTATATATATATATATATATATGCTAAGTTAAACAGACAATGACAGGAAGTGGTGCATTGTGTAGATCTCGACTAGCAGGTGACTATGACTCTCTTCGTTAAACACATTAGAAACACCATACATAAAAAGAACAAACACACACACCATACAGATGAAAGTATGGGATAATCATCAATAAGAAAACACATGTGATAATAAACCATCTAACTAATCATCATCAATAACCAAGAATAATATAATAGTTATCATGCATACATGAAATCTGGAGTCTAAATAATCACATCATATATCAACTGAATCTGTAACACAATATCTGATAGTCTCAAAACAATGCTACTAACCATCAACATAAAACTAGCCTAAGAAAGTTCAGCAATGATAGCAACAATGTATCTAGAAAGAAATGTAAATGAGGGTAGGCACTACACTAATTCCTTCTTCAAATCAAGGATTATTTTTGGGATTGACTCCTCTTCTTTTTTCATATTCTCTAATTGCTTCTTCAAATTATGGATTGTGTTTGTATTAGAATCCTCTTTTTGCTTCTCATTCCACAATTTCTTCTGCAAATTATCAATTATCCTTGCCTTAAACTGCTCTTTTTTCTTTTCATTCTCTAATTCAATCTTCAAATTATTATTTTCCTTGATAGCAGAGTCTAGGTTAGTTTTCAATTTATTATTGACCTGTGCACTACTCTCTACAAACTTGAACATCTATGTAGTAGAGGCTTTTTCATTCTGAATTCTTATTTTGTACTCATCTAATTCTTTAGTCAAATTTTATTTGTTCATTCATCTTTTCTTGCTGGACAATTGCTTCTATAGAAGAAGAATTGTTTATCCTATTTTGTAATTCTTTGAACCTATTGTCTATTTCTTTCTCCTTAGCCTTCACATTATCAAGGTCTACCTATAACTTTTCTATTTTGTTTGTAAGCCTTTGGTTTTCCCTCTCTACTTTTAGAAGTGTAGAGTAGACCATTTTGTTGCTCTCTTTTAATATATTGATTTTGTCAATATTTTTCACTTTTGAGAAATCCTTTTGAAGACTAGTAACTTGTACATCATTATGATTTATTAATTTTTCTAGTAGAATATTATCTCTAACTAGGGGTATAATAGCCATGAAGTTCATCATTTTAGTGTTTGGATCATATGTTGGAAATATACTATTAGTAGATCCCTAACATTTAGCAACTGTATCACTTTTCAAAGTCTTCATAATTTTCCTATTTCTTTTACTTGTCTAATCAAACTTTGATGAAAACTCATTTAAACTAAAATTTGTGGTTGCTGACACAATTGAGTGTTTGAAAGGTGAATTATTAGTTGTATTGTTGTATGCTCCTCCAACTCTAGTTAAACTTACTGCACCTATAATTGTGTTTTGAGGATTGCCAACATACTAAAGATGGCCCATTCCAAATCCTACCATTTTAGGACTATTTTCAGGGTTTTGTATAGAAGCTACTAGTGCATACATTGGTGAAGTAACCATTGAAATTTCTTGTGTTTTAACTTTCATAACTTTTGGCTTTTTTACACAAGGCTCATTCATGCTAGTGCCACTGCTAGTGCCAGTGGGATCAACTATAATTGGATTTGAAGATTTAACAAATATTGTGTTGGGATGACCTTTAGAAGTAGAAGTATAATTTTTTTCCCTTTCTAGATGAATCATCTTCAACCTCATCGAAGAGTCTAATGATTGGTTTACTTCCACTTTTGGGTGGGTCTGGTACTAGAACTAGATTCCAAATCCCTTCACCACTTGCACCAATGGGCCCTATACTTGCATAACCCATTTTTTTTTAATCATAGTTGCCCCTTTATTATATGTTTGTTTAATAGAATTACTCTTTTGAAGATTAACAATATGTCTACACTTAGTTGACTTGGAATCCTAAATATCTTGAATGTTTCCATCAGACTCAAGGTCCTTCTATTTTTGAATATCACTATCACTACAACTACCAAAATCATATAGTATAGTTGGATGCTCTTTATTACAATAATTTCTGAAAAGTTCATCATCCTCAATTTTCTCAAAACCTGCTGATGTCTTTGGTTCACCCAAATTTTTCCTCATTTTTCAAATGTTAGCCATCTTGGTTTGACACCAAAATTCAAGTGTGCATGCCTCTTTAATTACTTTTAGCATAGACCTCTTAGAAGGTTGAGATGCTTTCTTGTAGAAATTTAAGTATGTCAAAGGCTTTGATTTGTGTGACTCTGATATGTACAATGTTATAATTTGGGATGAAAATTCTTGTATTGAAATATTATTCTATGTTGCATGTTTCTCCATCTCTTTCTTAACCTCATCCCACAAATCCTTGTTTTTAAACTTTTCTATCAATGGCATCTCCTAATGTTGATATTTTCTCTCAGAGTTCCAATTGGCAATAAGTCTTGTTTTTATTATGTTTAGTGGATCATAATTCTAGTGACTGACAAAATCAAAGCCAAAAATGTTACCAATTCATTTTCCACTTTGAAATCCTTTCTCTCAAGTGTGAAGCCTCCAATTATGAAAGGCAAGGAAGGAAATATCATTTTCTTTTGTTGTCTAGTGAAAAGTTCATTTGTGCTCTCCATCTACTATACATATTCTACTACAAAAACCCTTTCTACAACATGGATTGGAATTTTGCATCATTAAAATGTTGAAACATAAAACCTTAGGACAATGTACTCTCCCATGAAGAACTAGTTGGCCAATTGAATTTGACTTCCTACTTGAATGTAATATTTACAAAACATAGGCAATCTAGGCACTGATGTGCTAGTGATTTTTTGGTAAATAAGTGCCAAAAAGAAGTTTGCAAAATGATTGTAGTTATTATTGTTAGTAGTTATCCTCATCTTATGCATCCACTAATATACTGGACTTGGAGTCTCTGATTTCTTCTGGGTTTTCTCGTCAAACTTATAGAGCTCAATATCAAGCTTATTGTTCTCTATCTCAATATTAGGTGATGCTTTGCTAAAAGAAGGTAGCACAAGTAACTTGTGAACTTAAATGTCCTTATCTTTCTTATAGTTGTACTCTGTTTAATCATTAGTAATTGTTGTTGCATAGATTCAACAATGTGCTAAACAAAATTATATCTTATATCTACCTTCTCAATTGACTAACCTTACCAATGGATATTATAAACCATTTCAAGAACACTAGCACCCACTTCCTTGTTACTATCCAATCCTTGAAAAAATGATAAGAAAGAAATATATTCTAAACCCATGGCACAAAAATATCATATTGATAAGGAGGCTTATGGTCTATGTACAGTGTAACAGTACTAGTGGATGACTTTGAGTTTATTAAACCCTTAATATATGAATCTTTAAAAACTCTATCCAGTTTTTCATAAGCCTGTGCTAGTTTATCCAAGTTAGTGCACTTGTTAAAGCTTTCTAGTTTAAAACCTAGCCCTAGGTCTAACAGAGTGAAAAATTCACTCTCTATTATGGATAGAATTTCTTTCTGTGTTTTGGTTTACAATTGCCTTTCTATTTTCATCATAATTATGAGTGCATAGCATTACAATTTCATAGCAAGGGAATACTTCAGGTAATTGAGGTTTGCTAATCTAATAACCAAAGCAGCTAGTTTATTTGTATATGCACGAATAGTTTTGTTATATTTGTAATAATTTCTTCCCTTTTGTTGATCTTTCCACTTATTAAATAATGAATCTCTAATTCTCATGATTCTCAAATCTTCATGGATAATAGGACAAAAAATATCATGACATTCATCAGTGAAAACTAGGGTTTGTAGCCCATGCTTGAGTTCTATAATGTCTTTCTTTTCCTTTATGCTTGCACTCGTATTGGAGGTGTTTGTATTTGTTTTTCCCATGCTTGCTACTAGTTATTACTCAAAATTCTTAATCAAGTCCTATTTAAAAAAATTGTAAAGTGTAAACCTAAGACAATAAGAATCAATATTTATATTGTTGCAAATTACACTAATTTTTTTAAATTTTTAAAAAAAATAGTAAATACCCAAAATTGAGAATCAAGATTCGACAATATTTGTAGTGCCTACCCTCGTTCACATCTTTTCTGGACATATTGTTGTTGTTGTTATTAGACTATGATGGACTAGTTTTATGTAGATGGATTAGTGGTATTGTTTTGAAACTATCAGACATTATGTTATGGATTCAGTAGCTATGTGATGAGATCATTTAGACTTTACATTTCATGCATACATGATGATCATTATATTGTTTTCAGTTATTATTGATGATTAGTTGGATGGTTTATTATCTCATGTGTTTTATTATGGATACTTACCCCATACTTGCATGTGTATGTTGTGCGTGTTTTCTTATTGTATGGCGTTTGTGATGTGGTTAAGGAAGGGAGTCGTAGTCACCTGCTTAGTTAGGATCTACATGATGCACCACTTCTTGCCATTGTCTGTTTAGCTTAGCATTATATATATTGTATGTACATGCATGGTTTTTATACAAGTTACAAGTACCGGGTATCGACTTCCTTGAATTGCCAAGATGAGCATACCCTATCATACTATCTCAATGATAACAGAAGGGAGATAAATTCTCAAGTCCAAATCCTAAACCTTTAAGCCAATTGTCCTAGTGAGGTAGGACAAGTATCTAGATATTTTACCCACCGAATGTGTCAAATGACATAATTCGTGATTTTTAACCCTTTAGACTGATTTTGTGTGATTTTCTCTATGATGGGTTTTCATATTTTATCTTGGAGGTCTATGGTAAATTTTCTATTAATTAAGTCTTAATAAATAGATTTAATTAATAAATTAATTATTTGAGAAAAATTAATATAAAATATCATGTTATTTGATATTTTGATTATAATTAATTAAATGTGAATTAATTGAAGGAAAAGAATTAAATAAAAGGAAATTAAAAATTAAAATTAATAATAATAATAAAATAATAATAAGGTAGTAAATAAATAATAATAATAAAAGTTATAAATATTAAAATGGAAGTTATAAATATTTAATAGGAATTATATTAAAGTGAATTGGAGTTATAAGCTTGCATGGGAATTAATGCACTTTTTTAGTTCTCATGTGTCAACAACATGGGGGTTAGTGCATCAATTAAGCACATGGTGTCTACAACCCTATGGCTCATCTAGAAGATTGGAAAAGACCCATGCTTAGTTGTTGACACCTTCCAACTGTTTCTAGAAGCATTCTAAATGTTTCCTTAAAGCTCTTTATATTCAGGCATTCTTAGAGGCTTAGACAGAGCGTTTGGAGTGCAATTGGAGTATTGGAGGATTCAAGAACTCTGAAGAAGGGAGCTTGCTCAGCGAGTTTTTTGAGAAAGAGCGAATCAGCATCAGAATTCGAGTAGATTCTTGTGATTTTATTTATGCTATTTCCGCATAATGTATTCCCTGTCTTCTTCGTGTCTTCCATATGTCTTCTGAGGATTTTTCTATTTAATTGTATGCATTTTTATTATGGGTAGTTAAATTGATTTTGAGAAACCTTATATGCATAGATCTAAAGAGATCACGAGGCTAGGGTTTAAATTTATAGCCAAATCCATTAGAAAATTAATTGAATGAATTTAGAGTGCAATTATTTTATAGGAAATTCTTAAATTGTGGATATAATTCCTTGTGGAAAAACATACATGTTTATATATTTGGATTTGCACATATGTGTGTGTGTGTGTGTGTGTGTCTGTGAACATATTGCAGTACAAAATTTGAATATATATATACATACATACATATATATACATTGATATATATATATATATATATATAAAATTCACTGAATGATCAATTTGGTAAATCGCAGCGGGGAAAACTTAATAAAACGCGACACGATTCATATTGCGAATCGGCATTTGAACAATGTTTAAAAAAATATATTAACATTTGCTTGAGCACAATTTGTACCTCGTGCCTGCGGAAGGCAGAGGCCTGTCATCGCAGGTCTGCGACGATAGGGGTACTACGTACCCGTTGTCGGCGTAGTGCTTGCAACCGCAGGTATTGCGTACCACAACAAGGGTGGGGGGTCATTCAAATATTTCGTTGTGTATTTTTAAAATAAAAATAAAAAATAAAAACATTTATGTTACACGAAATCAAATTTCATATGTTATATGAATTTCGGCTTTTCAATGTTGCATTATTATTAAATTATTAAATGTTATATATATATATATATATATATATATATATATATATATATATATATGTATATACATTATCAATAATAAGTAATTGATATATTAATTGATGTTTGGAATTTAAAGAGAAATTCTTTAATAACAAGATATTTTATAATGGTGAGCAATATAGATTTAATACAATCCTTAATTTGGAAAGATGAATATGGAAAGAATTTCAAATATTATTTTGAAAATGATGGGGGTCTAAATGGAAATATAGAACATTTAGAAAATTGAGTCTAATGGTTGTTTAGGGAGAAACTTTTATCTATTAAACAAAAAACATGGGTTAGTTAAAACATGAAATTTCTCCACTTGATGTCTAAATTGGAAAACGTAAACTGAAAACCTCCACATTTAATTCAATGATGTAATTTTAGCAAAATCAAAACATGTGTTTACATTGTGTATTCTTATGCTATTGTTTTGGGTTATGAGTTGACTGGTGTGGACCAGTTATAGGACGTCTACGAGAGGCTTGGGGGGGTTATGAGATTGTGATGTCAAGATGATGTTTTAATTTCGGTCTTTATAAACCCAACCATGGTTATGTGATGGAATTCTCTATGCATTGGATGTGATTATTGATAGTTGAAAATTATTATGTATGAGACACTTGACTTAACCATTATTTTGGGTCATCGATCAGTTATCCTTGGTTATTTTCTAGTCGCCATGATGGGACTATGATGTGGATTTATTCTTGATGATGTCATGTTGTGACATGTTTGACTCAACCATTTTTGGAGTCTTCAATCAGTATGATTGAGATATATTTTTGTTATTGAGAACCATTGGATACTTTGATTATCAGTGATACTTCAGTTGCCATTAGAGAGCTGTTGTGATCATTATTTTCTATGGATGTTTGCTCATGGAGAATTGAAGCTTTTATGCATATTTGATGATTTTATTATGGATTATCTTTTTTGATTTTGAGATTTATGATTCCATGAGCATTAGGGTAGGATATATGCATGTAGTGATGGGAAGTGGCTTGCAATGGGGGCCAGGGCCCTAAGAGGCTGCCAGGGTAACTCATTGTAAGTTGGATTAATAAGTGATAACATTCACACCTAATACTAACTGAATGAACCTAAAAAGATAAGAGTTTTTTTCTCGCCCATGCCTTGAGTTCTTGTACAGGCTAGGATGGGAGTAGTGAGACGCATGGTTGTGACCTTGCATTCCGTAGTATGCCTCGTCAGTATGAGAGGATACTAGTGGCCGCATGAAATCAGTATGGACCTGTGGAGTTTAGCTAACTGCTAGGGTAACTTGTATGTGATAATTGCGATGACACTTTTCCGCTTGCATAGTAGGTTCCTACATGTCATTGTGTGCCTTTGGGATTAGATGTCAGATTTTGTGTTTGGAACCTTTGAGTTAGTATACTTTTAGGATTCCTGGACTTATAGAGATTTGTGCTATTTGATTTTGTTAGCCTGTTTGGGTCTTGAGATTATCTCCATAACATGGTGGGAGTGGACCACTTAGGTACCACGCGGTCGGGTGGTAGTGTATTTTCCACTCTTATCATTTTGAGATTCATTGAGACATTGTGACTGATGTGTCCTTCATGATGGTGGAAATGTATCCTTTTCATTGATGATTAGCATATGTTAGATGATGATATCTTATGCTTTTATTTGCATGTTAGATTACTTTCTACATATGATGTTGTATATATTAGGAGTGACATTCCTATTATGTTAAGTACCGATGATCTCTTTGGTGATTTGGAATGTTATGCACGAAGGGATGGCTAGGATCCACAATGGTCTAATGATGCTATTAATGGTTGGGAGGAACCGTGCACTTAGTTTATTATGTTTGATCTTTATGATGGATATATATGTCGTCTATGATGATGTATCATGTGTACCATGTGATTATCTTTACTTTGATGTATCATGGATTAGAATAGGATGATGTACCTTATTCTATGTATGTATATTCTTTTGAGCTTGTCATACCCTATGACATATACAGTGGATGATTGAGTATTTGAAATGTAATGTATAAACATTGGACTTATCATTATTATTTCATGTGGATGTTGTATTAGATGGATTCATGTATCTAGCTGTAATCCAACATTAAGGGATCTTAAAGAATGTAATCTATTATGTATGTTATGTTTAATTTTAGATGCACATTGCTATTGCTTCCATCATTGTGCATAAGTTATATGTGGTATTTACTTTCATGTAAGAAAAAAAAAATGCTACCAAACTTAGTGAAATTCTAGGTTAATTCTTTGGATCCCTTGGCGGGGCATTACATTTGGTATCAGAGCCTAAGTTTCTACATTGGGAGCTCTGGGTATTTTGGAACAACTAGAACTTTGAACTATTAAGTGTGTCTTTTTGAGCTTGAAACTAGGTGAATTGAAATAGAACTTGAAAACTGTTACTTGAATACTTTTCATACTTCAACACTTAGCTTCAAAACTGGAAATTTTAACTTAAACCTAAACCTAAACATAGAACTGAACTTAGTACCTTGTACTATTGTAGGATGGTATCTGGGACTAGGTCTTCTATTAGAGGCCATGGTAGAGGCCATGGTCGTGGCAGAGCTATCAGTGTCCATGAGTCTACCCATGAGGGATCGTCTCATGTAGAGAGCAAGGAAGAGCACTCTAGTAGGCAGCAGGAAGAGAGTCATAGAGAGGACCAAGCTGAGTCTAAAGAGGTTGGTTTAAGACAGATGATGTAGACTATTTTAGAACGTCTACCTCCTGTTCAAGAACAACCCAAAGTACACCAGACAGAACAAGAGCATAGACCCAAATCTAGAAGTTCTTGGAAGGATCATCAGAGGTCCATTGTGTCCACTCAGATGAAGGATCTTTCAAGATCCAAGGTTAACCCTTTCAATGGGCAAGGTTTTGGTTATGTGGCCGAGCAGTGGCTTATTTCCTCAACAAGATTTTTTCCATGTAGGAGTTCGACAAAAATGTTAAGGCAAGATTTGCGATCACTAATTTAGAGAATTTTGGGGCCACTTGGTAGACGATTGAGGAGAAGAAGCTGGGAATCGATATGAGCAGTGTTACATGGGAGTTATTCCTAGAGAGTTTTTGTGAATGATTCCTACTAGAGGAATGGAAACAGCAAAGGGCTGATGAATTTTATAATCTCAGATAGTACACTTTGTTAGTGACCGAGTATGAGTGTAAGTTTTATGAGCTCATGTCTTTTTCAGGGTTCATTGAAAATTCAGCTCAGTTGACACAACATTTTATTAGAGGTATATCTCTTTCAATATTGTTTGATTCAGGAGCTACAAATTCATTTATTTCACCATCTATAGTTTCTAAGTGTAAGCTGGATGCGGTGAAGCAAGATCATGGTTGGCAAGTGGAACTAGCCTCAGGTTTTAAGGTCTCCACAGATTTTGTAGTTCATAAGTGTGGGCTTAGCTTAGGAAGCTTTGATACTGAAGTGGATCTTTGAGTCATACCCCTTGGTTCCTATGATGCAGTTTTGGGCATAGACTGGCTTGGATCTCATAGAGCTAGTATAGATTGTAGGAAGAAGATTATTTTGTGCCAAGATGACCAAGGGAATGATGTGCAAATAGCTGGGATACCAAGGCCTATATCTCTGCAAATGATTTACGCTATGCAATTGAAGCGAAGTTTCTGTAAGGGATGTCAAATATTTGTTGTTATGGTAAATGATCTTGATGAGGAAGATTCCATGAGGGAGACTTTAGATCACCCAATTTTGCAGGAGTACGCAGATGTTTTTCCAAGTGAGGTTCCAAGCATGCCTCTAAAGAGGGACATTGACTTTAGTATTGATCTGATTCCTGGAGTGGAGCCTATCTCTAAAGCTCCTTATCGCATGAATACATAGGAATTGGGTGAGCTACATCTTTAGCTAGAGGAACTTCTGGCCAAAGGGAGCGTTCGACCTAGTGTATCACCATGGGGAGCTCTAGTGCTCTTTGTGAAGAAGAAAGACAATTTTTTGCACCTTTGTATTGACTACATACAGTTGAATAAGGTGACTATTAAGAATAGGTATCCTCTTCTTAGGATTGAGGACTTATTCGATCAGATCAAGGGAGCTACAATATTCTCCAAGATTGACCTTAAGTCAAGATACCACCAGCTTTGCATTAAGGATGTAGATATTCATAAGACCACTTTTTGAACCCACTATGGGCATTATGAGTTCACAGTGGTACCTTTTGGGTTGACTAATGCTCCATCGGTGTTCATGAGTTTGATGAATGGTGTGTTTTGATCTTATCTAGACAGGTTTGTACTCGTGTTTCTTGATGACATATTGATATATTCTAAGACTCAGAAAGAGCATGAGGAACACTTGTGGTTGGTATTGCAATGTTTGAGAGACAATCAGCTTTATGCCAATGCAGCTAAGTGCAAATTTTTCAAATTAGAGATTCAGTATTTAGGGCATGTTATTTCAGGTGATGGTATTTTAGTGGATCTTGCAAAGATTCAAGTGATAATAGATTGGACGACACCGACTAATGTGTCAGAGATTCATAGTTTCATGGGTTTAGCTAGTTATTATCGCAGATTTGTCCAACACTTCTCTAGGATAGCACATCCTATCACTTCTCTTCAAAGGGAAGGAAAGAAGTTCATATGGACAGAGAAATGTGAGGAATCTTTTCAGAAGGTTAAGGAGCTTTTGACCAGTGCACCGATTCTAGTTGCACCTAATCCAGAAGGTGATTTTATGGTGTGTATAGATGCCTCTCTTGAAGGGATTGGAGCAGTGTTGATGCAGAGTGGACGAGTGATTGTGTATGAATCATGCAAGCTCAAGGATCATGAGTTAAATTATCCTACACATGATCTTGAGTTAGCAGCAGTAGTTCATGCTTTGACAAGGTGGAGACATTTCTTGTTGGCGCACAGATTTGAGCTACAAAGTGATCATCGTAGTCTTCAATACATTTTTACTTAGCCTAATTTGAATGCTCGCCAGAGGCAATGGATGGAGTTTTTATGCGAGTATGATTTTAAGGTTAAGTACATTCAGGGTAAGGAAAATGTGGTGGTAGATGCTTTGAGTCGCAGGAGACATGTGGCATCATCGATGACTCTGAGTGTGGATTTGAGGAGTCAAATTCTTCAGGCACTTCCTATGGATTCATGGTATCAGGAAGTGTGCAGAGAGATAGATTCAGGAAGATCATTGGAAGGTAGGTTTGTAGGTTATGTTCGAGAATCAGATGGTCTTTTAAGACATTTGGGGAGGATATATGTGCCATTTTTGGATGAGCTTCACACCTTGATTCTAGTAGAAGCCCATCATACACCTTACTCAACACATCCAGGTGTCAAGAAGATGCATGCTGATTTGAGACATTTGTTCTTTTGGTCTGGGATGAAGTGAGATATTGCTAATTTTGTGGCTAGGTCCCTTGAGTGTTAGAGAGTTAAGGTAGAACATCAACACCTGACTGGACTTTTGCAGCCAAATCTCATTCCTTCTTGAAAATGGGATATCATCTCCATAGATTTCATAGTAGGATTACCTATGACAGTTCGACGTCATGATGCTATCATGGTCACTGTTGATCGGTTGACTAAGGTGGCACATTTTTCACCGATTAGGTCTTCCTACACAGCAGTTTGTGTAGCCAATGTCTTCATGCGTGAAATTGTGAGATTACATGGTATTCCTAGAAAGATGATTTTTGACAGGGATCCTGTATTCACATCTGCATTCTGGACATCACTGCAGCATGAACTTGGAGCGTAGTTAAACTTCAGTTCGGCATATCATCCAGAGATTGATGGTCAGACAGAGAGGGTGAATTAGGTTTTGGAGGATCTGTTATGGATGTATGTGATGGATAGGCAGATACATTGGGAGGACTATCTCTACTTGGTGGAGTTTGCTTACAACAATGGGTATCATAGTTCTATTGGCATGGCACCATTTCAGACATTATATGGATGTCCTTGTCATACACCATTGAGTTGGGATAGCCTTGAGGATTGCATTATGTTGGGTCCTGAGATGCTTCATGATATGGAGCAATAGGTAGTGCGTATCTGTGAGCACTTGACTACGGCACAGGATAGGCAGAAGAAGTATGTTGATGCTCATATGATTGATAAGCAGTTTGCTGTGGGTGATAAGGATTTCTTGAGAGTGCGATTGTGAAAGAGTCCGATCTGATATGGAAAGGGTTCTAAGCTAGCACCTCGCTTTGTGGGACCATTCTAGATTTTAGAGAGGATTGGCCCAGTTGCTTACTGCCTTGCTCTACCGCCCAACCTAGCTCGCATTTATGATGTTTTCCATGTTTCAGTGCTTCGGCAGTATATTTCTGCTATTGTACATGTTCTTGATTAGAATGCATTACAGGTAGAGGACAGGCAGCTGGCTTTGGAGCTGGTTCGTATTCTGGAGCAGCGAGAGTTGACCCTCAGGGGTCGAACCATCAAGAAAGTAAGGATCCAATGGGACCCTACTGATGATTCTTCAGCTACTTGGGAGGATGCAGCTAGATTGAGAGAGTTATATCCCTACTTATTTGTAGGCTTCTAGGAGTAAGCCTAACCCAAGGGGGGGTGGATGTAGTGCCTACCCTCGTTCACATCTTTTTTGGACATATTGTTGTTGTTGTTATTAGACTATGATGGACTAGTTTTATGTAGATGGATTAGTGGTATTGTTTTGACACTATCAAACATTATGTTCTGGATTTAGTGGTTATGTGATGAGATCATTTAGACTTTACATTTCATGCATACATGATGATCATTATATTGTTTTAAGTTATTATTGATGATTAGTTGGATGGTTTATTATCTCATGTGTTTTATTATGGATACTTACCCCATACTTGCATGTGTATGGTGTGCGTGTTTTCTTATTGTATGGCGTTTGTGATGTGGTTAAGGAAGGGAGTCGTAGTCACTTGCTTAGTCGGGATCTACACAATGCACCACTTCCTGCCATTGTCTATTTAGCTTAGCATTATATATATTGTATGTACATGCATGGTTTTTCTATAGGTTGCAGGTACCGGGTATCGACTTCCCTGAATTGCCAAGATGAGCATACCCTATCATACTATCTCAATGATAAGAGAAGGGAGATAAATTATCAAGTTCGAATCCCAAACCTTTAAGCCAATTGTCCTAGTGAGGTAGGACAAGTATCTGGATATTTTACCCACCGAATGTGTTAGATGACATAATTCATGATTTTTAACCCTTTAGACTAATTTTGTGTGATTTTCTCTATGATGGGTTTTCATATTTTATCTTGGAGATCTATGGTGAATTTTCTATCAATTAAGTCTTAATAAATAGATTTAATTAATAAATTAATTATTTGAGAAAAATTAATATAAAATATCATGTTATTTGGTATTTTGATTATAATTAATTAAATGTGAATTAATTGAAGGAAAAGAATTAAATAAAAGAAAATTAAAAATTAAAATTAATAATAATATTAAAATAATAATAAGGTAGTAAATAAATAATAATAATAAAAGTTATAAAAATTAAAATGGAAGTTGTAATATTTAATAGAAATTATATTAAAGTGAATTGGGGATATAATCTTGCATGGGAATTAACACACTTTTTTATTTCTCATGTGTCAACAACACGGGGGTTAGTGCATCAATTAAGCACATGGTGTCTACAACCCTATGGCTCATCTAGAAGATTGGAAAAGACCCATGCTTAGTTGGTGACACCTTCCAGCTATTTCTAGAAGCATTCTAGATGTTTCCTGAAAGCTCTTTATATTTAGGCATTCTTAGAGGCTTAGATAGAGCGTTTGGAGTGCAATTGGAGTATTGGAGGATTCAAGAACTCCGAAGAAGGGAACTTGCTCTGCGGGTTTTCTAAGAAAGAGCGAATTAGCATCAAAATTCGGGTAGATTCTTGTGATTTTATTTATGCTATTTTCATATCATGCATTCCCTATCTTCTTCATGTCTTCCATATGTCTTCTGAGGATTTTTCTATTTAATTGTATGCATTTTCATGATGGGTAGTTAAATTGATTTTGAGAAACCTTATATGCATAGATCTAAAGAGATCACGGGGCTAGGGTTTAAATTTATAGCCAAATCCATTAGAAAATTAATTGAATGAATTTAGAGTGCAATTATTTTATAGGAAATTCTTAAATTGTGGATATAATTCCATGTGGAAAAACATACATGTTTATATATTTGGATTTGCATATATGTGTGTGTGTGTGTGTGTGTGTGTGTGTGTGTGTGTGTGAACATGTTGCAGTACAAAATTCGAATATATATATATATATATATACACACACACTGATATATATATACATATGTATATATATAATTCATTGAATGATCGATTTGGTAAATCGCAGTGGGGAAAACTTAATAAAATGTGATGCAATTCATATTGCGAATCGGCGTTTGAACAATGTTTAAAAAAATATATTAACATTTGCTTGGGCACGATTTGTACCCCATGCTTGCGCAAGGCAGAGGCTTGCCGTTGTAGGTCTACGACGACAGGGGTACTACGTACCCACTGTCGGTGCAGTGCCTGCGACCGCACCAAGGGTGGGGGGTCATTCAAATATCTCGTTGTGTATTTTTTTAAAAAAATATAAAAATTAAAAAGGTTTATGTTAAAACATTTATGTTACACGAAATCAAATTTCATATGTTATATGAATTTCGGCTTTTCAACGTTGCATTGTTATTAAATTATTAAATGTTATATATATATATATATATATATATATATATATATATATATATATATATATATATATATATATATATATATATATGTAAATAAGTATATATATATGTATATACATTATCAATAATAAATAATTGATATATTAATTGATGTTTGGAATTTAAAGAGAAATTCTTTAATAACAAGATATTTTATAATGGTGAGCAATATAGATTTAATACAATCCTTAATTTGGAAAGATTAATATGGAAAGAATTTCAAATATTATTTTGAAAATGATGGGGGTCTAAATGGAAATATAGAACATTTAGAAAATTAAGTCTAATGGTTGTTTAGGGAGAAACTTTTATCTATTAAACAAAAAACATGGGTTAGTTAAAACATGAAATTTCTCCAATTGATGTCTAAATTGGAAAATGTAAACTAAAAACCTTCACATTTAATTCAATGATGTAATTTTAGCAAAACCAAAACATGTGTTTACATTGTGTATTCTTATGCTATTGTTTTGGGTTATGAGTTGACTGGTGTTGACCAGTTATAGGATGTCTACCAAAGGCTTGGGGGGGTTATGAGACTGTGATGTCATGATGATGTTTTAATTTCGGTCTTTATAAAGCCAACCATGGTTATGTGATGGAATGCTCTATGTATTGGATGTGATTATTGATAGTTGAAAATTCTTATGTATGAGACACTTGGCTTAACCATTATTTTTGGTCATCGATCAATTATCCTTGGTTATTTTCTAGTCGTCATGATGGGACTATGATGTGGATTTATTCTTGATGATGTCATGTTGTGACATGTTTGACTCAACCATTTTTGGTGTCTTGGATCGGTATGATTTAGATATATTTTGGTTATTGAGAACCATTGGATATTTTGATTATCAGTGATACTTCAGTTGCCAATAAAGAGCTATTGTGATCATGATTTTCTATGGATGTTTTCTTATGGAGATTTGATGCTTTTATGCATATTTGATGATTTTATTATGGATTATCTTTTTTGATTTTGAGATTTATGATTCCATGAGCATTAGGGTAGGATATCTGCATGTAGTGACAGGAAGTGGGGTCGGGGCCCTAAGAGGCTGCTAGGGTAACTCATTGTAAGTTGGATTAATAAGTGATAACATTCACACCTAATACTAACTGAATGAACCTAAAAATATAAGATTTTTGTTCTCGCCCATGCCTTGAGTGCTTGTACAGGCTAGGATGGGAGTAGTGAGACACATGGTTGTGACCTTGCATTCCATAGTATGCCTTGTCAGTATGAGAGGATACTAGTGGCCGCATGAAATCAGTATGGACCCGTGGAGTTTAACTAACTGCCAGTGTAACTTGTATGTGATAATTGCGATGAGACTTTCCCACTTGCATAAGTATTAAGTAATTAATGGTTTTAAGCACTTTGCTAATACTAGGTACAATGTACATGTAAATGACATAAAGGCTCAATAATGTACATAACAATAATAGTAAAAAGTAAAAATTTGTTACATTAATGTACATTTGAATTTTGAAATTTGTTCATGTTCTAAATAAATATATTAATAAAAATTAAAATTCATAATCAATATGATTTTCGGGTCAATTTGTGGAATGCTATTGTTATTGTCAAGAGTTATCTAGAATTGTGACACTTGTTAAGGACAAGTGTCATGATTCTAGATGTTTCTTGACAATAGTGATATCATTCCCAAAATTTACCCAAAATTTATCTTGGGCTATTGATCTATCTTTCACTTAACAATCACCAACTCGGGATTAAGTAATAATTTTTTTTAAAGACTAAATATAATAATTATTAATATTAACCAAGTCCTAACACTTAATCGAGCTTTGCAATGACTGGACACGTGTAACAATTTTGGATGGATTTAGGCACATGCGAAAACATTCCCCAAATCAGTTCAAAATTAATCTTGGGCCATTGATCTTTCTTTTAGTCAACAGTCAGTAGTTGGGACTCAAACATACCTATAACTTATAAGAAATAATCTTTGACTACACATGTCCCAATTTTAGGTAGAAATAGAATTTAACTTTAATCTTTTAAAATTTGGTCTAAAATAGAGTCGCGATCGATCTATCGTTCATTGATCAGTCTAGATCAAATTGTGAATCGTTAAACCTTTTACATAACTAATATTAATTATTTAAACTATAATTTAGGGGAGAGGACCCAATAATTGAGCAGGGTCCAAAATTTGATCACCCTATTGTGAACATAAAGCCCAATCTTCCAACACATTTTTACTATAAATTATAATTAATTGATCTATTTTTATGTATAAAAAATCCAAACGTTGATAAAAATATACCAATACTTGAACACATGAAAACTTATAAATATTATAGAAAAATAAATATATGAATTCATTAATGAGTGAAATAAACAACTTTTTGTCTCAAATTAAAATTAAAATATCATAGATATTTCATATATGTGTGTCACTCAAAACATAATATGCTCAATTAAATAAAGATTAATATCTTAGTGTACACATACTACTCTTGTGTGTACAATTATTGGGGTAGAAATGTATATGCATAGAGAAAATCACATCAATAATATGTCTCATTACAATATAAAAGGTGAATACTAATAAATGCCTTGCATTTTCTTATTAAATGCCTTGCATTTTTCTTATGAAATGCATGAGATTGTCAAAAACTTTTAGTGTTCAACTAATGGTCGCTTTGTGTTGATTATAGGTTGTATTTTATATAATAATATTTTATTTTTATAAAAAATAAAAATAAAAAAATTTGTTGTTGAAGTATTTGTCATTTTGTGTTATATATAAAAGTTATATTTAACAAATATTTATGATTCATAATAACTATTTTGTGTATTTAAGTTACATATATGTTACGTTTTATATAGTTATACAATGTTCTATTAACAACAAATAATAATTTTAAATTTACTTATTAGATATTTTTAGATTAAGCTTTGGTCGAATGTTTAAAAAGTCATTTTTTGAACACATCTCACTAGGTGCACTATTTTAACGAGTTGTGTGTTGAGTCACAACTTCAAACCTTAGTTGTAGCCTATAGGTAGTTCAATGTCCATTTTACATTTCTAAAAAAATTAAGGTCTTACGATATCCCATGTAGTAGCTACATGTTGATGAAGTTAGCCCTGAGGACTATTGGTTCCTCTCCCCTATCTTATAAGTTATTGTTGCACAATGCAAATTAAAACTTAAATCACAAAAAGTGCAGTAACTAGTTGTAAAGATACAAATTATTTGAAGTTCTTGACAATTTCCAAAATCCATGATTTGGATGAATAAAATTAAACATGTAAAATTAATGAAACATCGAATTTTCAAAAATATAAAATTATAATTTGTAAGTTGTAATCAATTATCATTCATTGATCATCAATTTCTTGATAATGATAACTTGATTTAATAATCATAGCATTTTTACTTAATTAAAATTGATCTAGATTATAACCAATATTTGCTAAATTTCTTTAGCTTGATAATGATAAGTGTTAACTTAATTTTAATTTAAATAACCATGACATTTTTCATTTAATTCAAAATATGATAAAAAGTTAAGACTATTATAATGATCATGATATTTAAATAAATTTACATTTCAAAATAGGAAGAAATTAATAAAAAATTAATATTCAATATTTTATATGAACATTCATATATAAGTTATAATTTGAACTTTTTATTTTCAAATCAAATTTTAATATTAGCTATACAATTTAAATTGCATGATCGTTGATGAGGATTTAGGATTCATTCTTCATGATTTTACATGTATCATAAGTTTAACTTTAACAAACTATTTTTTATTTATTTAATACTTTTAAATAAATTAATAATAGTTAAAACTATTATAACTAAAAACTTGCATGGCCCTAGCACCTGCATTCATATATTATCGAATTTTACAGGTTTTGAAATTTAAAGGACATACATATACACATTACAAATTTACAACTTTACATTTGATAATTTTGAATTGAATATTTTTTTACTATAAATAGTTAATCAAATATGAAACCATGAAGGGATTGTTGAAACCCTTTATTTTGTTTCTAACTTTATAACTATTAACAATTAATTTTTTATAAAAGAGTCACGGACTAACATTTCAATAGTGCATTGAGATGTCAAAAAAAAAGTCATAAACTAACAAGAACAATGATTTGAAAAGCCAAAAACTATTATTTTTATTGATATATTTTAGAGTGTGCAATGTACATATTTTTTATTCATAGCATAGATATTCAAAATAGATGATTAAATCAGCTTGGTTTTACTATTTCATAATTTACATTAAATGGCAAGGCCCAATCCAAAGAAAAAATAGATATCTTAAAACCATTTTTTTCCCAAAGGGCAAGGGTCAAGGAAATAGGATTTAGGAAATAGGGAATAGCAAACCAGGGAACATGGAGGTTGGAAGCATCAACAAGATGAGGGGCTGAGGGCTTGAAACCTTCAATCAAAAAGGTCTTCAAGCCCCTCCATGAGTAATTTGTTGGTGAAGATGATATCATCAAACTTGTCCAGCCATGTGAAGTCAGTTTTGTTGATGTTGTCCAACAATAACCACTTCCATAGAAAATCCCTTCCGAACTACACCCACTTCTGATGGTGAGTCAATTGCTATTCATTCATGCCGAGTAGGAAGGGATGCTTCTATATAGTGCTCCCTATCCTGTGCTCCCAACACTTGTCTGTGATGACTAGAAAAGGGATGCCAATGTTTGGCCCTAGTACCTGCTCAATCAATACAATGATTTTGATGCCATCTTATAATAATGTTTCCTTAAAAATGTTACACTAAAGCATCAAAATATTTTCTTGATTGCCTCTAACATCAAGAAGAGACACGAGGAAGTAGGAGGTAATATCTATGGACACACTGTACCTCTTATCATTTCTTAATAATTCATGGCCAAGGACCATGAATAAAGAATGGCTGATAAAAGGACCTTGGGCATCTTCCTTGCAAACCATGGCTAGGACATCGTTAGGTATCATGCCCAAAAAGGGCTTTTATAGACCCATTGTAGTGCATTCAAGAAAAATTGGTGTATCCATGACTAAGAAACTCTACAAACCGAATTCAGATTCAAGAATTTGAGAAATGATAATGAAAGAGGAATTGTAGAGGCTATTTAATGGTAGTTGCATTAAATTGTTTGGCTTTTGTGATGTTTCATATCTTAATTTTTCATATTCCTATTAATTTTCAAGTGTACAAAATGTACTCGCATTAATGTCAAACAATTAAAGTGCTTGCCAAGGTGGTTGTAAATGGAATGTAATAATTGTAACTATCAGTATCACATTTATGATTTTAATCTTGATGTGATGTTCACTACATTCTAGTTAATGGTTTCTATGCAAAACTTTCCTTGTGTCTCTATTCCATAGAATTTCATGTGACTCTAGGTCTTTTCAAGCTACTGGACTTGAAATGCATTTTCTTTTGTTGATCTCTAATTAATCAACAATTGATAAAACTATTGTATTAATGATATGAATGTGATGGTAGCCAACTTGGCAATGATGACAGTAATGTAACAACATTATTAATAATAGACCTAAGATAGTACACAAGTTGAAGTGACTACTCAATATTTAGTACAGTCACTAGCTAGTGCACATGCAAATTTGCTTTCAGATTAAATAATTTTTCAATTTACCACTAAAGATTAGCCAAGACCATTATTATTAATTTTCATAGAAAACAAGTAATTCACCTTAGATATTATTAATTCATTTTTGGCAAGGGAAAAAATAGCCAACATTTATTTATCTGTCAGCAAGAAAATAAATTAATTCACCACATTTAAAATGATTTTTGCTAGGGCAAGAAAAGAATCACCAATATATAATATTTTATTTCCCTATATGGAACAAAAAAAATTGCCCTTGACATTCAAATTTTCCTGCCCACAAAATGTTGAATTCGCTAGCATTTTAGGCATTTTTTGGGGAGAAGTTTCTTAAAGTTATCCTTGGTTCTATTTATACTTCCTCATCAAGAATTTCATTCAAGAATGTAGACTTTACATCCATTTGATAAAATTTAAATCCTTTGTGAACTAGTAAAGTTCTAACACCTTCTAATCTTGGAATAGGAGAAAAAGTTTCACCACAATCAGTACCTTTTCTTGAGAATAACCTTTACATGCTAACCTTGCTTTTTTTTTTGAAACTTCTCCATATTCATTTAACTTATTTCTGAATACTCTTTTTGTGCTAATTACATTTTTATCCTTGGGTCTAGGATCGAAATTCCAACATTTTTTCTTCTCTATCTATTCTATTTCCTCATTCATTGCTTCAATCCAAGTTTCATTAACCAAAGCATCTTTAGCATTTCTAGGTTCAAATTCAACAAGCAAACATGTACCTTTTAATTTGTTTCTTGTCATTGTTCCATCTAACTTGTCTCCAATGATTTGATTAGGTGCATGATGCCTTCTGACATATCTTGCTAATACAAGTACTTTAGATTTGGATTTTATTTCACTAACTTCTTCATGATCTTCTGTATTAAGCTCAAATTCTACTATCTGTGACTTAGGTCTATCAAACTCAATTTTCTCTAGTAATAGCTCGCTAGCTTCTGACTGCAATTTGGGTCCTTCAGAATGTGATTCAGCTTGCACTAATTTTAACTTGGTAACTTTTGGAGATTTTGGGGACTTGGGAGTTGAGGCCTTTTTATTTCTAGATAGATTTGGAAAATTATTAGGTTCAAAGTAAAAAAATCTTCTATAATTCTTAAGTTCCTTTTTGCTCTCTTCTTCACTCTTTTCTACAAACTCATCAATTCTCACATGTGCTCTTTCTATGATTTTATAAGTACATAGATTTAAACATTTGTATGCTTTACTTTTGCAGGAGTATCCTAGGAATATACCTTCATCACCCTTGACATAAAGTTTACCTTTCCTAGATTCTTTCAAGATATAACATTTTCTACCAAATACTTTCAAGTAACTTATATTAGGTTTGTAGCCATACCATAGTTCATAAGGAGTTTGATTCGAATATTTTTTTCAACTGTACTTTGTTCAAGGTATACATTGTAGTATTGATTGCTTCCTTCCAGTATTTGATTTCAAAATTCTTTTCTATCATCAATGTTCTTGCACAATCCATGATGGATCTATTCCTTTTTTTAGTTATACCATTCTGTTGAGGTGTACCAGGGGCTGATACCCATCTCTTAATTCCTTTTTCAATGTAGACTTCATTGAACTCATTGGAAATGAATTCACCACCTTTGTCTGATCTCATACATTTTAGCTTCTTTCCAAATTTTTTTTCTACTCTTGCTAGATACCACCTTTTTTTTTTTAAAAGCTTCAGATTTTTCTTTTAGATACATTACAGTCATCATTCTAGAATAATCATCAACAAAAGGAATGAAAAACATATCTCCACTATAACTCTCTATTCTAATAGGTCCACAGAAGTCTGTATGTACAAGCTCCAAGACTTCTTCAAAATGATAGTCCTTGCTTTTGAAACTAGTTTTTTCCATCTTACCAATTTGACAATTTTTTCATACACCCATATCAGGTTTTCTCAAGCTAGGAATACCTCTTACTCTTCTATTTTTTCTTATCTTGACCAGATTATCAAAGTATACATGACATAATTTTTTGTGCCATAACCAACTTTTTACTACTTGAGCAATAAAACATGAACTTTCACTAAGATCTAGATAGAATAGATTACCTTTTGTTTATTTTTTAAATCCAACCAGATTTTCTTTTCCATCCAATAGTTTGGCCTTCTCATTCATGAATTCTACCTTGAATCCAATGTTATTCAATTGTGCCATACTTAGTAGATTATGCTTTAGTCCTTCAATCCAATAAGCATTGTCACATCTAAGTTCATAGGTTAATGGGATACACTCTTTTCCCTTTATGCAACAAGGTTCATTGTTTCCAAATCTCACATACCACCATCGTAATGTTCCATGAGTTCAATTTTTTTTTTTTGTCTCCAATCATATGATGTGAGTAGCCACTAACGATAATCGATGCATCATTTTTTTAAACATGAGAGATAAGTGTCATTATATCTCCTTCATCATCAAATTTATCTTTTACAAAAATATATACCATTTTATCTTCATTGTTATTAGAATCCTTAGCCATAAAACAAGATTTCTTACTTTTTCCCTTATAGTCCTTGTAGTTTTTTAAATCCTTCCCTTTGAACTTATTACTTTTCTTTTCATCCTTGTCTTCTCTATTTGGGCACCTTGCAACAATTTGACCAACTTCTTCACAAGAAAAATAGATTAGAGGAATCTTACCTTTGTACTTTCCTCTACCTTTGGAATATTTTCTTGCAAGTAGGGTTTCAAAAACTTCAAGATCACTGTCTAAACTTTCTTCATCTTCTTCTTCACTTTTTGATTGATTACCTTTTGATTTCTTATCCTTTTTCTTGAGTGAAAGCTTGGCTTCAAATGTAGACTCAATATGTTTGGAACTAGGGACATAGTTATGATAGTTATCTAACTCAAAAGTTATCAGTCTTCCAACTATAGCATCCAAAGTTATGTTTCTATTTGGATCACATCTCATTTCTTGAATAAAAGACACTCTGATTACATAGATAGGAAGAAGGTTTCTAATTACCTTTCTTACAACTGTCTTATCATTAATGTCTTCTCCAGATGCTTTACTTGTGCTCACACTTGCTTTAACTTGCTCAACATATTTTGCAATCTTTTCATCTTCTCTCATCTTCATCTAATCAGACTATCCGCTAAGACTTTTGGCTATAGCTCTTCTTACAATATCATCTCCTACATAGATGGATTTTAGTTTTATTGACATATCATAAGCTGTACTGCAACTTTTGACTTCATCAAATTCAACATAATTAAGAGTAGGAGCAATGTCAATCATCATGATGTTATGATTTTTCTTTTCAACAATATCTTCAACTGATAATGTTCCATTTGGAGTCTTGTATTCATTATCAAGATATTTACAACATAAACCACTGATAGTTGCCAAATGTAACCTCATGAGTATTAGGATTAACCTCAAATAGAAATAATAGTTACATGCAAATATAACCAATACTAGAAAATAGTAGATCACATAAAAGAGAATACAAGACACCAAGATTTAACATGGTTCACCCAATCCTTGGGCTAAATCCACCAACAAAAAGTTCAATATTATTATTATCCAATGATTACAACTTGATTACAATTTGTAATCCCTTATAGCTCAATATCATTGCAAGAACCAATTTTCACATCATACATTGAAAATCTCAAACCCTGAGCCTTTTTACACAAGCTTTTTCTACTTAGAAAATTAGGGCTAGAATAATAGAAAAATAGTAGCCAATACCTTTTACAATATAAGGGAATTTTTGGCTTTGGGGACATTTCCCTTGAAAACCCCCACCAGGGCATTGCCTCTTGACCCCACCCTATACTATGATAGGGAGAACAATAGGGGCACTGCCCCAAGACCCCACAGGGGTGTTTCCCCTTGAACCCATCTTAGGGGCACTACCCCCAAACCCCCATAGAAATAATATGAGAAAAGAACCACACTAAATAAACCTTTGAGTCTGACTAGGCTCCACATCAGAACAATGAGTCCTTTCCATGCTACAAAGTTGTCTTGGTTCAACTTGGGAATCCCTCTTCTATAAGATATCTTGACCAAGATTTTAATGTGGAAACTCAATTTGGAAAAAATCACCAATTGCAACTAGATACTAATTTTCTCTCTTTTGAAGTGAGCCCTATTAGGAGCCAACCCTACTAAAAGTTACAAATAACACTATTAGGTATGACCCTATTAGAGGATTTAATCACCTTATTAGGAGTGGCCTTATTAGAGGTATTTAGACAATTCAATAGAAATGCCACCTTGTTAGAGGATTTACAAATAGCTACTAAAAAAATTATGTTAAGAGATTTAGATTGCTACTACAATGGTTACAGAGTAACAATGAGATGACTTGATTTTTGATGCAATTGAATTGCTGATTACATATCTCAATTTTGTCTTGTATAATTGATCCTTCCTAATTGAATGTATCTTTGCATCACAACAAGGATATTCTTCTTATCCTTGTAATTCACTTTCTCTAAATATCATTAAATATTCAATTATGTTCCTCTCCATTCAATCCTCAACTTAGCCTTATATTTATATATTATACATTATCAAGTTGGCTTGAATATAACTTAGAATAATTAAAATTCATGATCTTAGTCGACCAAAACCAAAAAATAAAACTATTTAACTTAATATGCCAAAACAAGAAAATCCTTTGTTAACCAACCTTGCTTGATAGATACTAACTCAAAGAGATTTTCCTATGTTAACTAAGTGAACTCTATTAACACTACATATTCAAAAAGTTCCTTTGGTAATCAAGTGAGCTCGGTTAACACTAGTTCCATCCAACATTTCCTTCATTAACCGAGTGATCTTGGTTAACACTTAACCATTTCAAACTTTACTTTGCCACCCAAGTGAACTTAGTAGACACTATCTTTTGAACTGGGCAAACTTTGGAATGCTTGGCAAACATAGGAAACTATCTTCAATGCCTAAGTGAAGTTATCATACACTAATTGGCAATGATATTGAATTTTTTGTAACATCAAGGAGAATATACAATTAATCAATAGTTTCCAACAATAACCTATTAAAGTCTATTTTTTAGGCCACTCACAAGAATAATCAAAATCTTCAAAATCTTGAACAAGCAACACAATGTTAGCGATACTAGTAGTTGTACCTCATGGAAAACTATTAGCACAAACTTGCGAGGTTATTTCTTTGGGGTCTCATAATTGTCCATTTCCAAAGCTCCAACACCAATGTCAATAGTTGGGTGGAGGCTAGTCTAAGTAATTAGAAATATTTAGCTCTTACAAATGCACTATAATATCGAAAGGCACAAGACATAAAGTACTAGAACAAGAAACTCAAACATAATTATTGAAAACAGATTGATATAAGTATGATAAATGTGTTTCAATCACTTTTTTGTCACCAATGTCAAACCTACTACTCATTGGTAAGACAATTACTTATATGATTTAAGTACTATCATTTATTTCATTAATGAAGAGGATTTGATCAAATGAGGTAACAATAGCACCTAGAGGAAAGGTTGTACTGAAATCTTATTGAAAAGATCACTACTCAAGAAGGGAGATTGTTGATAAAGAGTGTTTTCAATCATTGTTTTGTCACTAATGTCAAACCTGCTATTTGCTTGAATGAAAATTTCTTATAAGATCCAAGTACTATCACTTAGTTGATTGATGAAGAGGATTTAATCAATAAGATGTAACAAAAGCACCTAAGGGAAAGGTTGAGTTATGGTTTTGTAAAGAAGTACAAGAATCAGTTAAGACAATGGTAAAATGATGTATTGATAATACACTTGAAGATATAGAGGTTGGCTACACTTACAAACTCTAGAAGAATAAGTTGTAACAAATTTGTTTGCAAAGCTTGACTGAATTCATTAGTGGGTGCCAAGAAAGTTAGTTCATGCCGAGCAGATTATCATTAAGTGCCGAGAAAATGCAAAATCTAGTGTGTGTCAAGTGAAATAGAAGGAGTCAAGCAAGTTCAAGTGCCAAGCTAGACAAAATGTAATAGGTGTCGAGCATCAAAAAAGTTTAGTTGATGCCAAGTGAATCTACAGTAGGTGCCAAATAACGTAGTATGTGTTGAGCATCAGAAATTCAATAGTACTTGGCTGTTGCATTATTTGAAAAGTCAAAGATTTGCCAGATCTGAGCTGACAAGTTTATTACCTAGAATTTTGTGAACGAGATGGAGGATAAGAATGATGAGCTAGTGGCACAAAATTTTAGGTTAACCATTTTTAGGCAAATATAGGTGGATTCTTCATGATGTTTCTACAAGAAATAAGATTAGGGGTAGATACATCATATCTTACCTAATCCATTCAAACAAAAAATAAGAGCGGGAAGATTAGAGTGGAAAAAGTATTCCAGACTTCTATTTAAGGTGTTGCAGGTCAAGAAGCAAGAGTGGTTAGTTGGAGATAGTGTGTGGTGTCAAGGAGAAGGCATCGAGAGGGAGGAATAGAGTAAAAAGACTTTGCTTCAATAGGTGACCATAGAGGTGATTGCACTAGCACAATGAGTATGGAGACTTAAGGTGACAAAGCATGAAAGGAGGACAAGCTATTAGAGTTGTAGAGATTGAAAGCTAGGCAAATTTGTGAATTGAATTGAGATTAAAATCTAGAAGTTATGTTGTGATTTATATAAGATCAAAAGCCCTTATTGTTACTTTCTAACAATTGTATTAGCTAGGGAAAAATCCTATTGACTAAGGTTAGTTTAATAGCTATTTTGTAAAGCTTTAACTGGGTGACATTCCAAGTGAATTTTATAAATTCCTTTAAATAGGCCCACTTCTAATAGGGTGGTTGAAATCCTTTAACCAAGTCACATTTAATAGTGTGTTGTAGCCTTCAATAGGGTAGGCCTTTCATAGGGCATCACTTTAGAAGAGTGAGAATCGAGTAGCATGTTACTGGTGGTTTTTTCCAAATTGGATTTCCACGTAAATCACTATGTTATGTGTTGATCTTTCATGTCTTATTCCTACATATTGATTTTTTAGTAACTTGCTAAGAAGAATGTTTAGTTTGGATGCATGGTTAGTTTAAATGAGCTCACTATACTTAGTGAAAAAGTTTTATTAGGACATTTGGACCTTGAATAACTGATTCGACCCCCCCCCCCCCCCCCCCCCCCCCCCCTCTCAATTATTCTAAAGCATTTCTAATAGGTTGAGCTATGACATGAAAATGAGTACAAGAATTAATTAAGATAGTGATATTATAGTGCATTGATAATCTACTTAAGGTTGCAAAGGTTGGATACACTAAGTAAGGTCAGAAGAAAAAGCTAAATGAAGTTTGTCTACCAAGTTTGACCAAGTGGACAGTAGGTGCTAAGCAAAGTTAGTGCAAGCTAAGAACAAAATTAGTTGGAGCCAAACAAAGTCAATTTTAGTGTAAGCCGAGTAAAGTTTAGCTAATGTTGAGAACTAGTAAAATTTAGATCGTGCTAAGTGTTTTGACAATGGATGCCGAGAAACACAATTTTTGTCGAGCATTAGAAGCCAATTAATGTTTAGTTTCATCATTATGAGAAAGATCAAGAATTTGAAGAATCTGAGCTGAAAAGTTTGTTTTATTAGATTGCGTGAACTGTGTGGAAGATAAGATTGATGAGCTAGTGGTATAGAATTCAAGATAAACCATTTTGAGGTAAATTCAAAGAGGATTGAATGAGATGTTGTTAGAGTAATTATTTGTTCGCACTTATTAATTAAATCACTTTGATTTAATAAAATAAGTTTTCCTATTACTCTAGTTTGCTTAAGCTATCTTGTAGGTGCATATAATTAATATTTTATTAATTATAATGTGCAACCCTAGCTTTTAGCCTTTAGATTACCCTTTTTGGGTTTTGATCTCCTTTTATAAGGATTGATCTCATTGTAATCTTATATCCGTTGAATAATATTTTTCTTCTTCGTCTGAGTTTTTCAGATCAAACCCTTACCTCTTCTTGTCTTTTTCTTCTCTGTGACAGATTTTCTACATGCAGGTTTTCTTGGGCTTCATGGATTTTTTATGTGCTTTTGCTCAAATCCTACATGGTATCAGAGCCAGATCTGCTGTAGCTTGTTTGGTGTTTCAAGAAAAAGGGAGAACAAGGGTTTGGTGGATTAGATTTGGTGTTTTTTCAAGATTTTTTTGAAGAAATAGTTGAGTCACTAATTTTTGGAGCAGTTTGAAGCCAAACAGACCTCACAAATGGATTCAGAAGGCGTCAAAACCCTTGTTTTCATATAAAATTTGTTTGATTTAGACAACGTTGATCTGGGAGGCAAAATGTTTTTGCCTGATAAGGCTATATGGCCCTTGGCATGCACTCTGAGGTAGAATTTTTTTTTTAAAAAGGCAATTTTTTTTCATGATTTTGGTTCGCGACGGTTAAGTAACCACAACGAAACCACTAGCAGTCACCGCTAGCAGTTCGCCAGGAGCCCGCAGTGGCTCTGCCGATAGCTTTTGCCATGGTTCTACCATAGCTCTGCCTGCAATAGGTGTCTGCTAGCCCACCACACTGGCCGCCACTCTACCGGTAGTGTGGCGGCAATTACTTTTTTTAATTTAAAAATAAAAAATAAAAAAAAATCCATGCATTTCAAAGGGCCTGGAGGTTTTTTTTCCATAACTTGAGCATACAAATGTATTTTTTCAATCTAAAAAATGTGCCAAAAAGCTGGTTCTGAGATGGAGATGTTGGTATAGGTGTTTTTGGGTTTTGATGCAATTTGGTTGCCTATTTTGGTAGTCAAAGCTGGATATTCTTTTTTGCACTCTGGGAGGTGTATCTTGAGCATCTGATCTTTGATTTTGGACTTCTTTATATTGTTGGAAAGCTCTTTTTGTGCTCTTTTCAATGATGCTAGTTGTTGTTCTAGATTCTATTCTAGGAATATCCTATTCAATATTTTGTGTTTATGCATTCTAGTGGATATCCTATTTGTTTCAGGTTCAGGGATCAATTTTGTTGCTTCAGATGCTTTATTTTGGCTTCTACCTTCTATTATATTAGCCTTATGCTCATTTTTTTTTTTATCATTGTTGATATTCATTGTAAGCATCATTTTGCAACACACTGAGATAAAGTACCACTCTTGCATTTTGAGATCCTTTTCATCATTATGATTCATTGTACTCGCACTATTTTATAAAGTGCCATGGGAGGGATGGTTGTTTGCTGCTTATAGGCCCTCTTTCTCTTTTGCCTCACATAGTTTCAATGACATGTGCCTTTATTGGTGTTTGTACCTCACTCTTGATGTGTCTGGTTCCTGTGTTGTAGGAGATTTTTTGGCCCACCTTTTCAATTGTCTGTCACCTCACTTACCTTAAGGTTGGGTTATATTATTTTTCTATGCTTCCTTGGTTGATGGTTCATTAGTGTGAGCTATGTATTTAGTACATGATCCTACATACTAGGTGATTGTAGTGGCTAGCTACCTATGCATTTCAGTGAGATAGATCATCTACCATATAGACATGCTCAATTTGTGCCTTTTGTTTCCTTGGAGGTTCTTCAGATCAACATCTTCGACAGAGTTTTGTGGCTTTTCATGCTCCAGTGGTTCTCTTCACGATCTTTCTTTTTTCCTTCTTATGGAACATTCTTTCCTATCTCTTTTTGGAGTAGGGTTTTTCCCATATGGTTTTCTCTATTTCTCCATTTCATAGAAATTTTTTTGTATTGGGTACCTAATCAGGCCTTGTTGTTGGGACCCATCTCTTTGCTTTCATAGCTATGGTAGGTTGGCTTACCTCCTAAGCTTCACTTAAGGGGGGGTGTTAGAGTAATTATTTTTTCGCACTCATTAAGTAAATCACTTTGATTTAATTAAATAAGTTTTCCTATTACTCTAGTTTTCTTAAGCTATCTTGTAGGTGCATATAATTAATATTTTATTAATTATAATGTGCAACCCTAGCTTTTTTAGGCTTTAGGTTACCTTTTTCGAGTTTCAATCTCCTTTTATAAGGATTGATCTCATTGTAATCTTATATCCGTTGAATAATATTTTTCTTCTTCATCTGAGTTTTTCAGATCAAACCCTTGCCTCTTCTTGTCTTTTTCTTCTTTGTGATAGGTTTTCTGCATGCAAGTTTTCTTAGGCTTTGTGGATTTATTATGCACTTTTGCTCAAATCCTATAGATGTTTCTAGAAGGGAATGAAATGGAAAGATGGGTAGATTCATTGAATCCTACCTAATCTAACCTAACCCTAAAATGGATGATAGAGGATGAACAATAAAATATCTTAATTCTCTATTTATAGAGATTACTAGTCAAAAGAAAGAGTTGATGTGTGAGAACCCAAGGAAGAAAAGGAGTCTAGGGTATTTGCTTCATTCAGTGACCTAAGAGAAGAGTCTGCATTGGCAAGAAAAGAAAGATGGGTTAAGTGTATGGATGCTTGAAGGGTAAACAAGCTATCACAGCTAAAGATTGTGAAAACCAAGTAGAATGGAGGACTAAAACAGAGATCTATAATCTACAAATAAAGTTGTAAGTTGTTATTATATCAAGCCTTACTATTACTTTCTAATCATTGTATCAATCTAGGGTAAATCATTTCGATTAAGGTTGACCTAACAATCATTTTTAAATCCTTTAATTAGGTGAAATTCCAAGTGAATCATCTTAAGTCCTCTAACAAGGCTCACTCTTAATAGGGTGATTGAAATTCTTTAACTAGGTCAGATTTAACAATGTGTATTTTAATTTTTAACAGGGTTGGCCTTTCATAGGGCATCACTTCAAAAGAGTGAGAATGAGTGGTTTTCCCCAAATTGGGTTTCCACATTAAATTATTGTATCAAATGTGTTATTGAATCTGTTATGTTTCATGTTTACATTTCTGCAAATTGATTTGAAAAAAACCTACAAGTTTAAGTGATTGCATAATCTAATAGGTGCATGCATGATGAAAAAATTTAATGGGTTCACTAAGCTATGAAAAAATTTAATTGTACATCTAGACTTTGGATAACTGATTCACCCCCCTCCCCCCGTCTCAATTATTCTAAAGAATTCTAAAAATAACAATGAGATGTAGATTTAATTCATCCATATTTGATAAAACCCAATTTAACAAAACAAATAAATAGTCATTCAATACTTGACAAATAAGCTAAACATGATGATGTTCCAATGCTTTTTTCAAATGTCAATAGTACCCAAACATGTATTCGCACTTGCTAGTTGACATAATTGATTTTGAAACTAATTTGAGTGGAGATGGCTTTAACCCTATTATTGTTTTGACATTATTTTGGTTCAATTCCTTTATTGTCTATGTTCTTTGTATAATCCTCTAGCATTGATAATAAGTTTCTAAAATTTTTAATGATTGTCTACAACTATTTTTATGTTCTTAACTATGATTTTTGTTACTTGGATAATTTGGTGCAATACATTTCAAGAGTGAAAATGAGATGAATGAACTAATGAATGAACAAAAGATTGAAACTAAGCATAATTAATTCTTTAATTGTAAAAAATAATAAATTCATGAAAATTAAAATAATTCAAAACAAGTAAGAGAAATAGTGTATTATGAGAAATTTCCAATTAATACACGATAGTTCTCTATACTAATTTGATACACTACGGATTATAGAGAAGCACCCTATTCCTTCAATCTTATGAAAAATAAAAAAATACTAAACCATAAACAAGTACTAAAATTCATAATATCTAGTACAGGAAACAAAGCTCTCCAAATGACTACCAATGCTTATTCATCACAAGAAAACCATTTGGATATTTTTGAAATTGGAGAAAAGATAGCCACACATTTTACTACATATGACCAAAAGGAGTATTAGTTCTAAAGCTCTAAATCTGTTATTGTCTATTTTGGTGATATTTTAGAGCCCTTGAGTAACCAATTGAGCCTCCATAAGAAAATGGTAGAGGATTTTGTCTAAAAACATCATACATAGTAATAATAAAAGGGGAAGCTTTGCACGCACAAGCTTCAAAACAACTTTTATCAACTGAATAACTTGTCATTTATTATATCTTTGCAAAAGGCCAAGACTGGACAAAGAAAACTAAAACAATTTACAAAAGGCATAGAATTTAATTGAATGAAAATAAGATGTGGGAATGTTTTTTGTTCATTATATCCATGATAAAGTGACCTACAATGCTAACATTTGGGTCTAAAGAGTGCACTTAATTCTTGATGCAAAAGATAAAATTCCTAGAGAGTTTTATTTATGGACATTTGTAGTAGAGCTTGCAAGGAAAGCATTAGGCAACATTCATTCTAAAAAATGCAAGCAACTCAAAAAATTATATAAGCACTACAAAAAAGGACTAACCAACTTATTATATAAGAACTACAAAAAGAGTACTAACCAACTTACTATAGAAGAATTAACCCTATACATTTTCTCCAATATCTAATAAGATTAGGAAAATATGAACATACCCAGAACATACTAAAAATTTGGAGCCCAAAAGATGCATAAATTTACATGGAGATTGTAGTAAATGGGTGATTTCAAATTCAAGCAATGAAGGTAAATAATTCCATCATTCCATAGCTTATAAATATAGAGGTTTATATAATAATAGGAGACTTCCTAAATAATTTTCATATGCTTTGATATCCTATAAAATAATTGGGAAACAATTATAGGTTTTTAATTTTTTCCAATTTTAAAATAAAAAATTTATTTTACACCTTGTATTTCTCACTCAGAACCAATTAAATTTTACATAATTAATAGTTTTCAAAACTAAATATATATGCAAAAACATTTCAGACTATTAGGTGTGTGCACCATGGTGGTGTAGGAAAAAAGTGGGAATTGCCAAAAAAAACACAAAAAATGTCAATAACTTGTTCAAGTTATGAATAACTTGATCAAGTCATTTAAAATTTTGAAAAATGGTTAGGTCACTTGGTAACCAAGCCTGGCAAAGATATATAAGAAAAAAAACTTGGTTAGGTTTTAGATGTTGAAATAACCTGACTAGGTTATGAAAATAAAAAATTACATTCAAAACTCGATCGAGTTATGAAAATAAAAAAGTACATTCAAAACCCAATTAGATTTTGAAGAAGTAAAAATAGGCTCTACTTCGGAGAGTATAACTTTTAAATATCAACATGTATTGGATAGGTATTGACGATCTATAACATAATGGATCAAAAATAATTCTAGGAAATTAATATTTTTCTTTCCATCCATTTGAATCAAACACTGTCCAAAATAGGTGGTCATTATTTTGCAAACATGAAGTGAATAGGTAGTAGATAAGAGTACTCTCTCTCTCTCTCTCTCTCACACACACACACACACACACACACACACACACACACACACACACACACACACACACACACACACACACACACACACACACACACACACACACACACACACACACACACACACACACGCATGCACGCACGCACACATGCACGCACGCACGCACACACGCACACACGCATGCACGCACGACATACACACATAGAGGTACATGAACTCTTAAAATCTCTCTCTTACTAACTCATAACCTCTTTCTTAATAACTTCTAAATTCTCTCTATATAACTTGTAATCCTCTCTCTCTCTCTCTCTCTCTCTCTCTCTCTCTCTCTCTCACACACACACACACACACACACACACACACACACACACACGCATGCATGCACACATGCACACACACGCACACACACACGCACACACAGAGAGGTACATGAACTCTTAAAATCTCTCTCTTACTAACACATAACCTCTTTCTTAATAACTCCTAACTTCTCTCTATATAACTTGTAATCCTTAACCTTTGTCTCTCTAACTAACTCATACCTCCTCTCTGACTAACCACAAAACTCTCTCTCTCTCTCTCTCTCTCTCTCTCTCTCTCTCTCTCTCTCTCTCTCTCTCTCTCTCTCTCTCTCTCTCTCTCACTCACTCTCTCTCTCTCTCTCTCTCTCTCTCTCTCTCTCTCTCTCTCTCTCTCTCTCACACACACACACACACACACACAAATAGAAATAAAAAATAAAAATCCTAAGATCTCTCTCTTACTAACTCTTAAAATCTCCCTCTTTCATGCATTCAAAAGAGCTTTCTAGATGTTCATTGTGCCCACTAAGTACTAGCCCTTATCAGTCTTCCCCAAAACCTCATGTCCCACTAGAATGTATTTGATATTGACATTAGGTTAGTTGACCTCTATATTCTCATTCATCCACTTATTCACTTCATTCTAGTTCGAAGAGATCCTCTTCAAGTTGTTGGTGGTGACTCCCATAGTTAATTCGATCCCAGAATTGGAAAATAGCTTGAATACACTAAGTTCTTGTTTGAAGATATGATATTTACCAATTTTGTTTGCTTTCAATAAACTCACCACCTCCTCTTGCAATGAAAAATTTGATCCTGACATCCCATTGATCACACCAATCTCATGTCTCTACACATCTGTAAGGTCAAAAAATATTTAGGGACAAAAATCAACATGTGGATCAATCTGAGTTGAATCGAAACTAACCATAACTAGTAGTTGCATGCTTTTTTGAATGCAATGATGAGCTGATAGAGATGATATAATTTGTCTTATATAAATAAAATGGTCACTAAAATTCTACCTAATTTATTTATACAATAGAAGAAAAATCTATAAATAAAAAGAACTCAAACAAAATGCAAAAATCATTTAGAGGCAATCTCAAATCACATTTCATTAAAAGTCAAATTTTCCAATTTACCCAAATTCAAGATTTTTTTTAATTATAGATTATTTAATTATATTTATATATTTAATTATTAATTATTTTATTTAAAAATAAGCTTTATTTTTAGTATATCACTTTTAGTTAATCTATAAATTAGTCATGAAATAACTTTTCAAATTATAAATCTTGATATAAAATATTTTTTTTCATTATTATAGTTTATTTATAAGTTTATATAATATTAAATTTTAATTATTTGTATTTAATTATTGACTTTTTTCAAATATTTTATTTTTAAGTAATTGTTAAAAACTATAATTTTCTTTTTTAATTGTGAAAAAATATCAATTCTAATTTTTAAAAAAAGCCTAATAGTTTTTAATATAACATAAAAAAATTATTTATTTGTAAATATTTATGTCTTACTAAATAAATAAAATGAGAATTACAACATGTAAAATTGTGAAATTGTTGATTAGAAGGTGAAAAAATCACCCCTATGCTCAAATTTCTTTTATTGCAATCATAAAAAGTCTAAATAGTGATGGTTCAAGAAGAACTTTAATCTGTAATTGTTAGACAAGAGCTTTAATTTGAATTTTTTCGACAAGTGTTTTTGTCTAAAATTAACAATATTACAATTGCCTTAGTGATAACAATTTCTTTAATAAAAAATATACTTATACTTATAATTATCATTTCAATTGTAATCTTAACAATAAAATATTATTATATTTTTGAATTAAAAGCAACCAAAACCAGGGGGTTGGCCCTTAAACAAACAAACTGCTCAACAACTAGCAAATAACCATCAACCCAAACTACCCCCTACTAAAATATTATTATGTTGTAAATAAGTATACTTTATTAAAATTTATAATTATATATTCTATTTTTATGGTTGTAAGAATGAATTAATAAGAAGTAAATGATAAATCTATTTTTATTACCAACCTTAGTTAGACATGATTTATCTTATCATACATTCATAGTTGATTTTGTTAAGAAAACTTATTTAAAAAGAGAAGAAGGATGCAACGTGTTACTTATGTTTCAAAATTAAGTATGATAGAATATGTACAATATTATAATTAATGTTATTGTTATTGTTGATTTTTTTTTTAGAAATTAATCAATAAATTTTTATTAATCTATTCAACCATTAATCAAAATAATCAAAGTATATTTCAATTTTTTTAAAAAATAATTTATATTTAATAATTAGCAATACTCATTCTCTTTTGTGCATCCATTAACGTTAATTTTAAAAAATAATTCGTAAATAAGTATTTTATTAATCTATTCAACTACTATTAAAAATAAATTTTAATGTATCAAGAAAAAAAATATTTTAATTTTTCTTTTTATTAGGAATTATGTATGAGTTATAAAATGTATATTCACAAAGTGTACCTTGATTTTAAGAAAATAAAGACATTATGAAGATAATTCATATTTATTTTGAACATATTATTTCTTATATTTTTTATGATGTGTTTTCGTTTCTTGGTGTAAATAGCAAAGATTTAAAAAAATATTCAAACTTTATAAATGTGATATATAGGTGTTGTTAAATTTGTGTAAAGTTTGCATGTACATAATTATTATTAAAGTAAACTTGAGAAATGAGGAAGTTTCTATTTAGAAAAATAACTTTCTTATTCAGTGGTTCAATAAAAAGTGTCTCTATAAGGGATACTAATTTAAACCAATAATATGAGAGATACAAAAGTTAGAGAAAAATGGGGAAAAAGGTACTTTACTAAAATAGATTGCTATTTTTTATTGCCAATTTTTTTTTTTTTTTTTTTTGGATCGGTAAATGGCTGAAGCTTAGATTAATTATTATCATCTTTTTTTTCTTTTTTTCTTTTTTTTTTTCAATGCGTTAAGAAAATTCAAACCCAAGACCTCCCACATGAGAGGCTCACAAGTTACCATTGTGTTGTAGGCTCTTGCCTATTGTAGGGAAAAATTATCAAGAATGGGTGAAAATTTATAAAATCTGGGAGCAAAGCTCCCACATATGAGCCTATTGGCTTAAATATATTAATATAACAAAAATTACAATGATTAATCAATATAAAATATGTATAAAAAATTATGAATTTCAATTTTAACAATAGCTTAGTGGAGAATATTCAATAACAATATATTAAAAAATAAACAAAATAATAAAAAAAAATTAGGAAATAATAAATTTTAAAAAAGAATGAACATAAAATGGAGAATATTATATTAAATTATATTAAGAATAAGAAACATTAACAAATGATGAATTTAAAATTAAAAAATTTCAATTAAATCCAACTATATAACACATCCTTAAATCACTACCTAAAACATTAAAAAATGATAAATGTTATTATAATCTACATATTGGTACACAAAGAAATACAATCTTATTCTATAAAGAAATGGGCATTGTGATTCGAAATTTACAAAAAAAAGAAGATTTAGTTAATCAAAGCACAAGGGCCCCTAAACGAGAAGCACCATTTCTCGCTAACTACATATTTGTGAATTTCCTTTATATCTCATGACCAAACAACTATGCTAGCTACGCCCTTATTTACTGTGATCTCCATGTCATCTTTTATCTTTTTTGTCTTCCACTTAGCCATTGTTCTAGAAAACTGAGTTGCAAAAACTTTTAACGACTTAGTGGAAAAATAATTTGGTCAATGGAAAAATGAAAATAATAGTGAGAAGGTTACCTGGAGAAGTGATAAATTCATTTGAATCTTTGTACTATCTTTAGGGCTTTAAAAAATATCTAGTATGAAAGATGCAAAGTTCCCTTCATTGTATTCAATCTATTCTAAAAATTGTAACAAAAATAATGTAGATATCATAAATAACATAAGCATTAGAATAAATAAATAAAATAACCAAAATTTTAAAACAATAAGAGATCTAGCACCATGGATATCTTCCAGTTAAATATTGTATTCAAATCCTTCACTTGAAAAGTACTCAATTAGCATGTCAGCTGATAGAGGCAATAATTATATAGCACCAATCAATAGAATCAAAATGAAATAAAAATATTAAATAAAAACATACTTATCAAATGATATTTTGTATCAATACAGAAGTGACTTTTGTTGATCTCTTAATGAAGGGAAGTTCTCTATTTCTTGTTTGTGATTTTTAGATCTCAAATATCTATGAAAGTTTTGGAACCCCACAACTCTAAGAACATGAGAGTGTACAAATATCATTGTAAAACCATTATAAAAGTAATAATTTATGTGCAATTAAAAAGAAAAATACTTTATTCCAAAATTAAATGACATAAATTATTGAAAGTTTAATTTGATAAAATAAAATAATTTCAATATAGAATGTTGTGATTTATTGCAAACTTACAAAATTCAATACTTGTGTGAACTCAATTTTTTTGGGTAAGTTCTTTATAATATAATTTAAAAACTATAGTCTATACCAATCAAAAGATTAGATCTTGTGTGAAAAGTAGAAATAGAAACTCCAACAAAATAAAATAAATTAACTAAAAAATTTGCACAGAAAAAAAAATTAGTTCAAAAGGCTAATAATTTACCAACAAGTATTTACAAATAGTGGAAGCAAATTTCCCACATATAAACCTATTAACAGTTAATGGAACAGGGAAAAAGACAATAGCATATGACTCAAAATTCATTATGTTGGGCTCTTAGCTGATGCCGAAGCATCTAGTGGTATAAGGGAAATCTTGTATCACCAAAAAAATGCTTAGTGTTAGTTTTTATTTAAAGAAATTTCATTTCTAGATACCCATTTGGGTGAAATAGACATTCCAACTCTCATAGTTCCATTATTGGTTTTTTGGGTTACAGTTTTTGAGCACGTTGGGATATGTGCTAATGTAGAAAATAAGTTATTTTTTAATTGAGCCATAATTATGATGATTTGGAGGTGTAAGTTGGAGGGATGATTATACTTGTAATTTAAAGCACTCCAAAAAAAATTAGGTCAAAAGGCTTTACGGTTTGAAAATTATTACAGTTTTAATTTGCCTAGAGACCTCCTAAGAGCACTTCAAAGTCAAAATTTGAGGCATTAAATGGCCTTTTACAGGCCTAAAAAATGGGGGACAAGCTAAGATAGTTTATAGGGCTATAAAGTACTTGGAGAGCTTTTCAAAAATGTAAACAGTTCGTCAATCAGAGTCCTAGATCAAAAGTTATGCCTCTCGAAAGTTGGGCTACCATTTCTGGATTCTTCTAATTTTACACCAAATTTTGATGTATTTTCTAGAACCTTCTATTTTGGTGGTGTATTCTAAATGGAATACTATAAAATTTATTCCTATCCCTAAACCTAATTTGGATTACTTAAGGTCAGTTTTGGCATTGTAAAGGCAGTTTTTGGTGGAGTTTGGGAGAAGGTACTATAAGAAGGGTTTTTTGTAGAATCTAATAACATTGTAAGCCCATAGGGCATGTCATGGAGTTTTTTTTTTTTTTATTGAATATAATAGAATATAATTTCTGATAATAATATTCCCCCTTTCCTATTGTGTTAATTTTTTCTTGGATTCTATCTCCATTGAGTGGTATCAGAGCTGGTTTTCATGAGTATGTAGATAGAGCACCAATTGTGAGGCAGTTTTCACTTGGATTGTGTGGATGTGGGTTTTGATACAAGAAGATGCCTCCATGAAGGGATCATAGTGGAAGGGCTATAGTTGTTACTCTTGAGGTTAGAGCCCTCCAAAGACAAGTCCAAGCATTTCAAGAGGAGATCCATAAAGGGATGAATGTTCTCGTAGGTGATGAAAGTGAGGAAGAAACTGAAGAAGGAAATATTGGGTAGGAAGGGGAAGGAGATGGAGAAGTTCTAAACTAGGTAGAGGAAATGATTTTTAAGGCCATTTCCAAGCTTGTAAAAAAACCTAAAATTGATATTGGCATGTTTTCAGGAAATCTAAACTTGGATGAGTTGATTGACTGGATCAATGAGCTAGAGGAATGTTTTGAGTATGAGGATATAAAGGACCCTAATAGGGTTAGGTTTTTGAAGGAAAAATGAAAGGCCATGCTAAAATATGGTGGCAAGAGATTTAGTTGGAATGAAATAGAAGAGAAAATGAGAAAATCACAAGATGGGATCGCATGGTGGACAAACTAAAGAAGCGGTGCATTCCTCTTGATCACAAGCTTGATTTGTTCAAAAATATGCAAGAGTTAAAGAAAGCAGGAAAATATGTCTAGGAATACACAGAGCAATTTTATGGAGTTCTTATTAGGGTGGGGCATAAAAACACAAACAATGAAAAGGTTTCTCGTTACCTTTGTGGGTTAAGACCTAGCATTCAAAAGGAGTTAAGTTTGGCTAGAATGACTAGCATTGAAGAAGCATACTAGTATGCTTTGTGAGTTGAGGAGAAGCTAAGAAAAATAGTTTGATGGAAGGAAAAGAGGGCATATTCAAGGAAGAAGGGGCAGCGTTAGGTCATTTGGAGGCTGAAATGAGAACTAGAAGAGAAATGAAGATGTGGGTACTATACGAAACTAGAGGAATGAGGGTTTCAATTGCTCCTGTGATCAAAACTTTGGAGATCAAAGAGGAAGAGGTAGAGGAAATGGAAAAGGTTTAAGAAGAGGAAGCTTTTAGGGTACCTATTTTCATTATAATGAAGAAGTTCATTATGCCTATGAATGCCCTCAATGCCAAGGAAGGATAGATAGGAGAGCTAATGGTCAATCAAGGGTTGCTCATGTGAAAGATGATGAATAGTCATCACATTCAAAGGATGTAGAAAGAGGAGATGTTTTGGTTGATGAAAGGGTCTTGTTAAGTGGTGAGACTAGCAAATGTGAGGGTAAATGTTGTGATGTGATTGATGGTGGGAGCACTAACAACTTGGTGTCAAAAGAAATGGTCTCAAGGCTAAAGTTCAAGAGGGAGAAACATCCCCATCCCTATTAGATTGCTTGGGTGTAGGATGATCATAAGGTCTTGGTTAGTGAGGAATGTTTGGTAAAGTTCAAGATTATGAATTAAAATGATGAGGCTCTTTGTGACATCATTCCAATAGATGTCTTCCATTTATTGTTGGGAAGGCCATGGTAGTTTGATAAAAATGCTATACATGATGGTCATGCAAATACATAATCTCTGAAGAAGGATGGATTTCACCAAAAATTGAAGCCCTTGATAAAGGAGGGTGAAAAGGTATACAATATTGCTAGGGTATGTCTTGTTGATGGAAGAAAATTTTTGGATGGCATGAAACATCAACATATGTGTTATGCTTTAATTACTAGAAAGGATAAGGAAGGTAGTAGTGAAATTCCACTTGAAGTTTCAGGTCTATTAAGTGAGTATGGAGATGTCATCTCTGATAATGTTCCAAAAGGGTTACCACCAATAAGACAAATTAGTCATCAAATAGATTTAGTCCCTAGAGCTAGTTTTCCTAACAAGACTTCTCATAAGATGACTCCTACTAAGACCGAGGAGCTGAATAGACAAGTTTAGGAGTTGTTGAGGAAAGGTTTAATTCAAGAGATCCTGAATCCATATGTAGTACCTATAGTGCCAACACCAAAGAAGGATGGAGAATGTATATAGACTCTTGGTTATAAATAAAATAACCATCAACTATTGATTTCCTTTGCCAAGGATGATGATCTTATGGATTGCTTGAGTGGAGCTTAGTACTTCAAAAAGATACATCTCAAGAGTGGCTATCACCAGATATGGATATGAGAGGGAGATGAGTGGAAGAATTTATTCAAGACCAATGGGGGTCTATATGAGTGGTAATTCATGCTCTTTGGATTGACCAATGTGCCAAGCACCTTCGTGCAGCTTATGAATAAGGTATTAAAGAATTTTTTGGGAAAATTTGTTATTGTCTATTTGGATGATATTTTGATTTTATTAAGTCTTTTGATGAACATTTATTGTACATTCATAGTATCGTTGAAAGCTTGAGGGAAGAGAAATTGTTGATTAATTTGAAGAAGTGTAGCCTTGTCAAAAGTGAGTTAGTCTATTTGGGGTTTGTTGTATCAACTGAGTGTCTCAAAACAAACCTAAAGAAGGTGAAGGTCATCTTGGAATGGCCTACTCCAAGGTCTACCACTAAGGTAAGATCATTCCATGGTCTAGCTAGTTTTAATAGGAAGTTCATTAGGAATCTGAGTAATATATGTGCACCCTTGACTGAAACAATGAGGGGGATAGAAAATAGTTGAAGTTGACTACAAGAGTTGCAAGGAGTTTTGAACTACTAAAGAAGAAGGTGATAGAGCAACCTGTGTTGGCACTTCCTAATTTCAACAAAGTATTTCAAGTGGATTGCAATACTAGTGGTAGTGCTATTGGGGCTGTGTTGAGAAAAGAAGATAAGTCTATTGCCTATTTCTATGAAAAATTAAATGACGCAAAGACGTATTCTATTTATGAACATGAGTTCTATGCAATAGTTTAGGCCTTAAAGAAATGGAGGCATTATTTTTTGTGAAAAGATTTTTTTTTTGTATACTGATCACCAGGCATTGCAATACCTAAATAGCTAGGATAAATCAAATCAAAGACATTTGAAATGGGTAGAGTTCATGCAAAATTATACATTTACAGTATTGAAACATAGAAGTGGAAGGTCTAATAGGGTTTCAGATGCATTAAGTAGGAGACAATTGTTGTGAACAATAATGTAGGTTGAAGTGGTTGAGTTTGATGAACTCAAGAATCTACACCCCAAGGATCCTAACTTTGTAGAGACTTGGAATGCTTGTAAAGAATTTGTTACTCTAGATAGGACTAAATGGCTAGATTACATGATTCAGGATTGTATGTTGCTCAAGGGAAGTCAACTGTATATCCCAAAGAGTTTCATCAGGGAGAACTTAATCAAGGAGAAGCATAGTGGAGGGATGGCAGGACACCTTGGTTGAGATAAGACCATTGCCATTATTAGAGAACATTATTTTTTGCCTCAATTGTCATAGGATGTGAACAAGTTTGTGCAGAGTTGTCAAGTATGTCAAACAACCAAATGATTTAGTCAAAATACTAGACTATATCAGCCATTGCCTATTCCATAAAAGCCTTGGAAGGAAATAAGTATGGATTTTTTTCTTGGATTGCCAAGGACATAAAGGGGTAATGATTTAGTATTTGTGGTGGTTGATAGGTTCTGTAAGATGAAACATTTCATTCCATGCCACAAGACTCATGATGCAGTACATATTGTAGATTTGTTTTTCAAAGAGGTCGTGAGGGTACATGGTCTCCCAAAAAGTATTGTTTCTGATAGAGATACTAAATTTGTTGAGTATATCTGGAGGAATTTGTGGAAGAATTTGAAGATAGAATTGAAGTTCAGTTCTACACATCATCCGCAGACTGATGAAAAAACAAAAGTAGTGAATAGAAGTTTGGGCAATTTGTTGAGGTGTTTAGTAGGAGATAAACTCAAGGGATAGTATTTGATTCTACCACAAGCAATTTTTTTTTACAATAATTCTATAAATAGGAGTACTAGTAGATCAACATTCCAAATTGTGTATGGGAGTAGTCCAAGGACTACACTAGAGCTAAGGAAGATGGAGCAAGGAGAGAGGGCAAGGGCTGAGGTAGAATACTTTGTTGAACATGTCAAGAACCTACATGAGGAGGTATGAGCACAAATTACCAAGATGAACCTACAATATAAGGCTAAGATAGATCAAAAGAGGAGACATAGGAGTTCCAAGTTGGAGATCAGGTTATGGTATATTTGAGGAAGGAATGATTTCCAGTGGATAGCTACAACAAGCTAAAGATGAAGAAATCTAGCCCCTATAAATTTTTGAAGAAAAATGACCAAGGAAATGCATATGGTATGGAGTTGCTAGATGTGATTCATATTTCTTCTATTTTCAATATTTCAGACTTAACATAATATCATGATGATGGTGTAGATGAGGAGTTGATGCTGGAGCAATGTCCAATTCCTACTTCTGTGAAGAAAGAGATTGAAGGAGTTCTAGATAGTCATGTGGGCTAGAGTACCAAAAATAGATAATATGAAGAATACTTGGGGAAATTTAAATGAAAACCAATAGAAGAATCAACTTGGATATTTGCAACAGAGGTTTCCCATTTTGATTTTCCTCTACTAGCTATAAAGTGACAGGGTCACTTTTAAATCTACCCTGGGTGTCTGATGTAGGAGCATCTAGTGGTGTAAAGGCAACCTTGTATCACCAAAAATATGCTTAGTGTTAGTTTTTGTTTAAAGTGTTTTCATTTCTGGATGCACATTTGGGTCAAATAGAGATTCCAACTATCATAGTTCCACTATTGGTTTTCTGAGTTAGATTTTTTGAGCACTTTGAGACACATGCCAATGTAGAAAATAGGTTATTTTTTAATTGAGCCATAATTATGATGAATTGAAGGGTGTAATTTGGAGGGATGATTATACTTTTAATTTAAAGCACTCTCGAAAAAAGAATCAGGTCAAAAGACTTTATGGTTTGAAAGTTATTATAGTTTTAAGTAGCCTAGAGACCTCCTAAGAGCATTTCAAAGTCAAATTTGAGGCACTAAATAGCATTTTATAGGCCCAAAAAATTGAGAGACAAGTGAATATTTTCTAGATGGCTATAGAGTACTTGGAGAGCTTTCTAGAAATGTAAATGGTTCGTCAATTAGAGTCCTAGATCAAAAGTTATGGCTTTGAGAAATTAGACTACCATTTTTGGATTCTTCTAATTTTACACCAACTTATGACATGTTTTCTAGAACCTTCTATTTTGGTGATGGATTCCAAATGACATATTCTAAAATGTATTCCTAACCCTAAACCTAATTCAAGTTACTTAAGGTCACTTCTGGCATTGTAAAGGTAGTTTTTGGTGGAGTTTGGGAGAAGTTACTGTGAGAAGGGTTTTCTCCAAAATCTAATGACATCATAAGCCCATAGGGCATGTTGTGTAATCTACTTTTGTTGTATTGAATGTAATAGAATATCATTTTTTATAACAATATTCTCCCTTTTCTATTGTGTTCATTTTTGTCTTGGATTGTGTCCCCATAATGAGCGCTTCTACAAATTGATTAATTGTAGTTCATAAATGTGTTGAGATTAGTATTAATTATAACATAACTCAAAACTTACCTCCATTGATGGAGAGGCACTAGATTGAAATACATGCGATCACCTAGAAAAAATTCATCTTAATTGTGTTGAAGTCTATTAAAATCTTCCCAAAGAGAAGGTGATACAAGAAGAAATGTTGGGCGAAGGTCCTTTATAAGGAGATGGATGAGTCAAAATAGATAGATTGGTTTAATGGTCACATCAAATTTGTATTTAATTTATTCAAAGTGGTATGTAGAGTCTTTAGATGGAAAGGAAATAGAGTTAGAGAGTTTGGCGGGTTGATGAGTCCACCCACATTTCCATTAGGCAAAGTTTTATGTTCAGTGTGTATTTTCATTCTCATAGATTCATCTAATTGTCAAATTGAATTTTATATTAACTTTGAAAATATTGTTTTTCTTTTCTTAGTGCCTCAAAAGTAATTTAAACTTTGAATATACTAGGTACTATCAAATTATAATTTAAAGTATATATTCTTTACAATTTATTTTATATATATATATATATATATATAGATTTAACTGTTAAATTTTTTAATTAGTTAAATTAGATTTTAATGTTAAATTCATGTTTGTAGAAAATATGCTTAATTTTCTATTAATCTTCATAGTATTTTTTCTAACTTTATTTCATATCAATAAAAAATTGAAAAGCCTTCTCATATTTTATTTTACAGTAAATGATGACTTCTCTATGATTTCACATGTTTTTTCCTTTATGGATCTCACTTGTTCTTTTGATATATTGTATGCAAGTCAGGGTCTTGGATTGCACTTGCATCAGACAACTTTCTAATATCATGGTCTCAATTGTAGTTTTGGATGAAGTTCAATTATGGTAATTTTTATGACAATTTTTGGCTAGACTCTTGGTTTTGTCTCTAGCACCAAACAATTAATTGTATTCATATGAGTTTTAGGCTCTTTGTAATCACTATATTCTCGATTTGGGAATCTCTAGGACAAGATTCATTAGTTTTTATAGATACTCTCTCTTGATGCAGTGTTTCTTCTACATCTTTTGTATCTAGCAATGACCGTAGTTTTTCTTTTCTAGTTCTTTTCTCCAAGAGCTATTTTGAACTAGTTATTATTAATATAAATATAATATTTTGCCAAACATTTTTTTTTAAAAAAATTGAAAAGCACATTATATCTAGTAGTTAAGTAGCTAAAATCAATTTTAAATTAATTATTTATAACTAACTATAGGGTCTTCAAATAGGAAATATATATAGAGAGAGACTTGGAAGCAAGATGAGTCTGGCCACATTTCTATTAGGGGGACTTTTATGTCTAGTTCATGCTTATATTTACTACTCAAATTGAATATTATATTTAGTTATTTATAATTAAATTTATTATTTAGTTTATTATTATTTCTAATGAACTGAGTTAATGGTAAATTTTAATTTTATTAGTTATCATTAGGCTTTCATTGAAATATGAAAATTTCATAATCCATAAATAATAAAATATCAAGAATTTTAACTAAGTTAGAATTCTAAATTTAAATCATGCTTATAGAAAAAAATTTCATGTTTGAATTCGATATTTACCTTTTGAATTTCATTAAAACTTGAAATTTCTATTGCTTATAATAACACTTTACAAGTTTCTATATTTGATTTGAAATTTCTTAGTAAATTAGAGGTCTATGCTTGAATCATGCTTCTAGAAAAAATCAAGTTACTTGATTTAATTATTTACCATTGACATTTTATTAAACACATGATTTTTTCATAATCAACACTAGCATAGTTTGTCTTTCTTATCTAATATAAATAATTAAATTGAAGAAACTCTTCCTCTATTCAGTAAATTGTCTATTTAAGCAAGAGGCAAAGTAAGGCACAACTTTCCTTCTACATATATTACTTGCATGATACATATTTTTTTCATATTTAGAGGTGGAATAGTACATCTAGCAATGATGGTTTTTGTAAACGTAAAAGATACATAGCTAATTGGACCTTATAGAATTTTACTTGAGTGTATATTTTCTCATCAGAAAAGTTAAAACACATTGCCCATGGTTAAAGGTTTAAAGAATAGATTTTGAGATTCTAGAATTCATATTACACATAGATGGTAACCTAGTAATTTAGCTAAGTGATAATTGTTAAGAATGATTGGTGTTAAGAATGATTGGCTTTACAACTTAGTACTATAGGGAAACATCCTCTTTTTCATAGGAACTATATATAACAAAAATGGGTGAGTTCTAGGCTCAAAGCTCCAAAAGACGTCAATTCTAAATCTTATGATTGAATGATTGTGATCTATATAAAATGTCTCAATCAATATAAATAGAAGAACACATAATTTGTATGTCATCTCGATAATTTGTATATTGGCTATCTTATTTAAATTGTTAGTGATATCCACTTCATAAAGTTCATCTCCAAAGGTTGAGATAAGTAAAACTGGATGATATCTTTTAACTCATAGTAGACTTAGAAAGGCTATCATCTATGTAGAATATTTCTAATATAATAAGGATTAAATATGAAAATCCATTTAGAAAGGAACAAACATTTTTTGTCTTATTATACATGAAAATTCTCTAAACTAGGGTAAAAACACATAAAAAATTTAAAAAAATCAATGATCATACACAAGTATGGCTTCAAAATGACCATATAAAAAGAAATGAGAAATAGAAAACCTAATTTAACTTTTTAACCTAAAATTGACAAAAAAATCTGATTTATAAATCAAGGCTTGGTAATAAAGCATTTATAAAGATTCAGATAGCCCTCCCCTCATTAAAGTTTCTATGAAAGTAAAAAATTTACAACTAATAATATGCAAGATCAAATTCAAAGAATTACAAGAGGTGGTGTTTCAATAGGAGTACCATGTCAAACACCATGGGGTCAAATCTATATGATCATTTGAATGTGTTGCCATCTCCCAAGCATCCTTAAATCATAAGCTCTAGTAAGAATTATGCAAGAATGATAGTTCTAACTAATAACATGTATTTTCAAATTCAAAGAACTATATTAGGTGGTATTTTAATAAGTACATATTGTAGAGAATCATAAGATCAAATCTCTTGAACCATTTTAACGAATTGCCAGTTTGAAGTATCACTAAAATGTAAGCAACAACATTTAAAATACTAGAAATGAAAAAGTAATTTAAAAGATACCATAAGTGTAGAATTTTAAAATGATGTTGATCTCTAAGATTATGTTGTCTATTAGTGTCCAAACACTTAGTCATTTACTAGGAAAGATTACAAGGTCATCACTGTGACCGAGTTATCTAGTAAAGGCCAAGCATGCAATTCTTATACCAAGGAGGATAGTGATTGTTGAGCATTCAATATAGTCCAAGAAATATAATGAAGATTGAGCATATTGATAGATTATTAAGTGTCAAGAAATAGGTATATAGAAGTTGAGTAACAACATGAAGGTTTATACATGACAATGCATCAAAGCATTCGAGTGTCGAGTAGTTTAGTTTTGACATATAAGATTGTAATTGCACAAACTCATATGTAAACCATTTTTTCCAACTTTTATATGATATTTAATATTTGCAGAGCTAGATAAGGTATTCTTACAAAAGGTAGTGATCCCAAGGCATACAATTCAATCAATTAGAAAATGAGTTATATAAATGACAAAAGATGATAAATTGTAAGTCATCGATCAAGATCTAGAAACTTCATAGAGCGTCTATTTAAGGAGGATTCTAACCCTAGAATTAGAAGTGTTAAGAAGTTGAGATGCATAGAGAGTATATGTGCATGTGATGAAATGGAAATGAAGTTTCAAGGTCAAATCAAGCAGACAACAATCAGAATAGTAAAGGACTAAACAAAGTTATCATATTAGGAGACTAGATCAGAGTTAAGCAAAGAGGAGACCCAAGATCACCTTGTAAAGAAAACTAAGGGCTAGGTACTGAATGAGTTATTTTTAATTGAGACAGGGTAAATCTCTTAACAAAGTGGTCTTAACAGATCTATGTAAACCTCCTAACAAAGTACTTACTTCATTATTAGTGTAAATTTTTTTAACAAGGTTAGACCTAATAGTCTCTTAATATTTTAACATGAAAAACCTTTTATAGGATAGATCATATCTTATGATCAAACATTATAACCCTAACAAGTTAACTTTATTGTTGTAATAATGAAGATTTGTGGGTTTCATCCCCACCCTAGTTTTACCTTCATCTTGAAGTCTTTCTAGGTAACCAAATCATTGTGTTATGTGTTAAGAATTCTTTATTGATGTGATGTATTTTGTTTATATTTCAGCATTATATATTTAAATGGTATATTTAATAAATAAGATGATTTGGATATGAATTTATGAAATTGGTTTTGAAGTCAAAATTTTAAGATCTTGATTCACCTCCCCACCCCTCTTAGTATCTTATTTTCTATATACTCATTCTAACAAATGAAGTCCTAACTCAAAAATGTAGTATATGAAATCAACAATATTAAGGACAAACCTATAACTGATAGGAATTTTAAGTTGTAACATACATGATACATTTTTAAATTATAAAATAATGGAAGACAATGAACCTGTTAATTTCTATAGAAAATTTAAGGCATCCTTATCAAAAATCAATTTTTCTAGAGTGATGTATGAAGTTAAAAAAATTAAAATTAATAATTTGAAACAATTTGAAAGCTATAATAAAAACTGAAACATTCTAACAAATAAAATGTGGATAGAATTTATGATTACTTTTTTTTTAAAGTGTTAATTAATTATTATATTTTTGAAATACAATTGAAATAGTAATTATAAATCTTATAGCTTTCTTTCATAAATATGAAATGTAATAATTGATTAAACAATTTTATATTGTGAACTAAATTTTTAATGAAATTGAATAATGGTAAATGAACCTATGAAAGATTCAATTTTATTGAATGCAAGTCCATTGATAGCTGAAAGGATTAGACAAAATTTGAATCTCAAATGACTTCACTAAAATTATTGATACTTAAATTGAGCAGTCTAGCCTATGACTTAGACCCATATCATATTACTTAAAAAAAATTAGTTCTAGATAGAAGCTCAAAAGAAAATAGTAGTAAATTAAAGATAGATAACATGGATGGCAAAAAAACCCTTAGAAGTCTTCATTCCCATCTATAAAATATAACAGTTATTTGTATACCGAACACATGAAATGCAAGGCTTAGTTTAAAAAAAAAACTAGACAGGCTAAAATATTAGCTACTTGTTAGGGTAGAATAGCCCAAAGTAGTTCTTGGTCTCATGTCTAGGCTAACACTAGGCTTCTAGTTCTCATTAAATAGAGAAAAGATGCAAGTCTCTAAGCTTTTTCCAAGCCTCTTTGGCATTCCTTCCTTCGAGAGAACCTATTTTATAATATTTTTGTTCTAACTTTGAGCATTCTTTATGGTAACCACATTGTTTTCCATAGCAGGCCAACCAACAACAATAACAATGATGGGTATGTTGCAATACTTGACGAATTCCATTGCAAAGTAGAGAGTATCAATCATGGTGCCAAATAAGTTCTTGTAGATCTTGTTCCTATCCTTCACCACATGAGTCATGGGTTTGAAGAGGGAAATCTAAGCTATAGTAATTCTTACTATAATTGTAAAAAAAAGGGCAACACATTGCCCAAGAATGTAAAATTATATGAAAACACAAATTTTCAAAATATAACTTTTATTGCAATACTCTACTAAAATTTGATTACAAAGGGTTAAATATAAAGAATTCATGCCCACAAAAAAACAAGCTAAAAACTAGATATCCATATACTTAGAAAAAATTTATTTGCTAAAGAATCAAACTAAAAATTGATAAAACCAAGTCCTAAATATATGCATATTTTAGCACATTTTTCATTTGCATAAAAACTAAAAAAATAACTTAAATATTCATAAGAAAAAAAATTATTTTTTTGACTAGTGTCAATTATGAACATACTCCCTCTTGATGTTGAGTGGACTTAAAATCTAGTCCATTCATTTCAAACTAAATTCTCCATCATTAGTCTTATAGACTCACACAATACTTCTAATAAAATTCAACTAACTATTTATTAATTCGTCTCTTTTGTGAGAAATCACAAGGCTCAATTTTCCCTCCTTTCTCTAATATAGAGAAGACTCTTGACACTTCCATGTGCCAATCAAAACAAGTAGTCATCAACTACTTTACTTAAACATCTAAACCTTGATCCACCACTATCACTTTTGACATTTGAACATTGAGGTTTTTACAACCTTCTCAACATCATTGCTACCTTCTGTCAACAAGATCCATCGATCCATCCATAGTGAACATGCATACAATTTATCATTTAGATTGTCCATCACAATCTCTATTCTAGCATGACTATGAATGTCCCAAAATTTATCTGCTTTATGTCCTTCTCTATGACAATGAGAACATTTGATACATTCCTTAATTTGAACTGATTTATTCAAACCTGCAATACTAGCAAGATCAAATTTCTCTCTCTCTCTCTCTCTCTCTCTCTCACACACACACACACACACACACACACACACACACACACACACACCAAATCCAAGGCCTTCAAATTTTGGCCTCCAAATGGGTTCCTTCATGCCTTGTCCATGCTTTTCTAATACACTTTCTTTGAATTCCATTTTCCCCATAATCTTAAAACCAATATTATTTTTAAAACACCCATTGTTATGATCATAGCAATTTCCAACTATACCTACAAATGTCTTCTTACCTTCATCTTTATTCTCTTCACCTGAAGAAACTTTGACTATATCGTACACAAATCACTCATTTCACATGCAACAACACAAATTGATAGCTTTGATTTTAAAATCTCAATGTCTTTTTCCAAGATACTTACCTTCTCACCCAAATCTTCATTCTCCTTCTTGACTTTATCAAATAATTTTAAATTATTCTTTAATTCAACATTTTCTTGGTTAACCTATTCCAACTCTATTTCAAGATTCTCAATTCGACATAAATAATCATATATCTTTTCCAAACTTTTTAAAATTCTCAAACAATTTTGAATTAGACATCTCCAATTTTATCAATTCATCTTTCAGCATATCTTTTTTAGAAACCAAAATTCCGTTTTCTTTCTGTACCCTTTTGCTTGTCTTCCCCATTGAAATAACAAAAAATATTACAAAAACAAATTACCTCTACTTGGTTCGTTTGTAGGGAAAATATATTCTTTGGTTAATCTTAATCTTTAATCTTCCTTTTCCCAATGCTACTCATGATCTTTCTCTTCCTTAATTTTTAAACTCTTTCATGAATATTTTTCAACACACATATCTTCTCTTCTTCAATATGATTCTAATCAATATCTCATATATTCATGCTCTGATCTTCTTATACAATCTAGATAATCGCATCAACACTCTTCACACCCTGAAGTATTCATTAATTCTGATACCAAATGTAGATTTTATACAAACACAAATTTTGAAAATATAACTTTTATTGCAACACTCTACTAAAAAATGATTACAAAAGGTTGAATATAAATAATTCACACCCATAAAAAAAAAACAAAAAATTAGATATGCATGTAGATAGAAAAGTTTTATTTGCTAAAGAATAAAACTAAGTCCTAAATATACTGATATTTCAGCAGATTCTTTATTTTCGTAAAAACTAAAAAACTAACTAAAATCTTCCTAAGAACAAACTCTATTTTTTCACTAGCATCAATTATAAACAAAGAAAGGGGAATGGTTATGTTGGAGAAATTAAAGAAAAGAGCCAGTATCATTCACAAATTTATTAGTAACTGTTCCCTTTGAAGGAACTTGAAATGATAGGGCTCCGATAAGATCTCTCATCACTAGGTTTGTGGAGACCTTGATTTCATCCTGCAAATTGGCCTTCTCAAGATAATTTTGGATGTTTAACATGGTAGGAAGAAGATATGCAACATACTCGCTAGTCTCTTCCCTGCCTACCATTTCATTTCCATAGTAATGTATTTGATGTTTTTGGTAGGAAAGTAGAGCTTTATGTAATCGTCCACTCACTTGATAGCTTCTTTCTCATTAGATGAGATTTTGTGCAAGTCAAGATTGGCCATGCCCACAATTATTTCCATGCCAAAATATAGTTGACTCTTGTTTGTATATCCTATATTTTCCAATTCTATTTGTCTTCATCAAACTGGTCACCTCCTCTTATGGACGCAAATTGTCTCCCAGAAGGCCGTTGTTAACTCCTATTTCCTCAGCATCTGCAAACAAGTCAAAATAAGGTCTATCATTGCACCACTCTAAAATATATCACATTTCTTTCTACGATTTTATGATAAGAATATTAGGGCTAGTATAAATCTAAATTACCTCCCTAGATTGAGAATAAGAGGATGAAAATCTTCATCCACTCTATACATGCCCACACTATTACTATACCGAGGCAGAGATGATGGTGTTGCAGTATGAGACAAGTATGTGAGCCATTTTATAGGAAGAATTCACCATTTCTAGATGATAAACATATTCAAGTTGATTGAATTAGTTGACAACAAAAAAAATCGTAAGCTTTCAAATCCAAAACAAAGTTAATATAAATTATTGCACAAAATAGAATTTGTATGGCTGAAATTATTATTAAGTACACCTCCTCACCCCTAGCTAGACATCTTTTGTCATCCATCAATTGATCATGATATCAAAGTGACATATATAGAGTCAATGATGATAAGGATCAACGGAAACAAAAAAAAAATCTAGAATTACACATGCAAATTTAATATTTGTACATATATACATGTTAATTTTATTGTAGTCATGTATTTGGAATACGTATTTGAGAGAAGTATTAACTACTACTTGTGTCATAGTTTTTAATATTCAGAGAAGTGATTGTTCTTGCAAGAGATGTAGAAGGATTTTTAAAAATGTTATTTAATAATTGTCAGTTCATAATGTTGTATTGAAATTGAAATTTTACCTAATAAGTGTCAAATTGTCAGGATGAATTTATTTAAATAAAATAATTTATTCTAAATTTTTTGTTGAAATTAAAATAGAAGATACAATATATAATTTGTGGAGTTAGTTCAAAATACTGATAATACAAGATCACTTTGTAGTTGCAGAAAATAGAAAATTAAACTAAACAAATGAAAAATAATAAAAAATAATAAAAAATTAAGAAGGTCAATGATTAATGGTGTAATATTCCCCCTTAATCTAAAGGGGTTAAATTAAGCATGCTCCAAAAATTCTCAAACTTTTTGTGTCCAAGAGCTTTGGTAAAACTATCTGCAAGTTGATCTTAAGTAGGACAATGTTGGAGGTGCACACTACCATCGTTCACATTGTGTTGAAGAAAATGAAATATGGTGTTGATGTGTTTAGTGTGATCATAAAGATTGGATTTTTCACCATCTTAGTTGTTTATTGATTATCAATAAAAAGTGGGGTAGAATAAACTCATTGTGCTTGTAAATCTACAAGAATCTTTGAAGCCGTAAGATCTCTTGAGTAGCCTCAGAGGTGGCCATATATTCAACTTCTATAGAAGAGATAATTGGAACATATTTCTTTTCTGATTTCCAAGAAATAGCAATAGATCCAAGATACATTAAATAACCATATGTAGAGTTTCCATGTTCCAATTCACCTGCATTATTACATTCAAAATATCCAAGTAATTAAAAATTGGTGACTTGTGAGTACTTGAGCCCATATTTTGAGTGTCTTTTAAATGTTGAAGAAAAGGTTTGGTTACTAATCGATGATTTTAACTAGGTTGTTGCATGAATCTAGAGAGAACCCAACAACAAAGGAAATATCTAAATGAGTAGTAGTTGGATAAGTCAAACTACCAACAAGTTTCCTATAGGGAGTTGGATCAACCAATGCCATAGAGTTGGTGGAGGTGAGTTTGAGATTTTGCTCCATTGGAGTATGAAGACATTTGAAATATGCCATGCCAAACTTAGGGAGAAGTTCACCAATATATTTTTTACTAGGAGATAAAACTATATTTGGGAACTTGAATTACCTCAATACCCAAATAATAATAGAGTTTCCCTAAATCAATCATTTCAAACCCTTTCTTCAATTGAGATTTCGAACCTTTCTTATAATTATCATTGTTACTAGTAAGAAATACATCATCTACATAAAGAACAAGATATACAACAATTCCATCATCAAACTCAAAATGCTAAAAATACAACTTCAAGAGATACATAGTGAGTTTTTCATACCATCCTTACAAAGCTTGCCACAAACCATGTAGTGATTTAATGAGCTTGAATACCTAGATTTCTTTACCATAGACTTCATATCCTTTTGGTTGAATCATATATACTATTTTTGTGAGATCACCATTCAAGAATGTGGTTTTTAAAATCTGGTTGATGAACTTTCCACCCATGTTGTGCTGAAAGAGCCAACAAGACATAGATGGTTATCCATTTTGTAGTAGGGGAACAAGTTTCATCATAATCTATGTCCTCTTTTTTAGCATAACCTTTTGCAACAAGGAAGACTCTATGTTCATCAAGTGAGCCATCAACTTTATATTTATTTTAAAAATCCATTTGCAACCAACAAGTTTACAACCAATTCCCATGTACACCATTTTTTAGAAGTGCATCATACTCAGTTTGCATAGCTTTTTGCCACACTTTAATATGTTTAGCTTCTTCTTTATAGGAATTTGGTTCATTATCTATTGTTAAATTAGTTCATTAAGAAACTTTAAAGTATTCAAATTAGAGTATTGAGATTGCTTCCTTAGTTTGTAAGAACTTCTTGTACTAGTTTTGCCAAATTCATCAGGTCTCAAAGATTGTAACATTTGTTGGACATGTTTGACCCATTTGTGAGAAGATTGAGTTTGGACTAAAGGTTTTTCAAAAACCTAAGTATAATCTTGATTAGTTGTTGATGGTGCTGAAATATTAGGTTCAATATTAGAAGAAATATCATTAGAAGAGGTGGCTTCTTTTTGCAAAGGAATAGGTCTATCATCTTGAGTTGTCACATGGAAATTTTATTAGATTAGAAAAAATGTAGATTTATTAAGGTGTTTAAACTCACTTTCAATATTTGTATCACTTTTGGAGGATTCACAAAATACAACATCACGGGAAATAAAAAACCTTTTATGAACTTCATCATACAACCAATATGCCTTTGAAGATTTTGAATATCCAAGAAAAATTCACTTATATAACTATGTTGAACCAACTTATTCCTTTGTTCCTTAGGGATAAAAATCTAGCAAGTAGAGCCAAAATTTGAAAGTGCCAAACAAATATCCATACCATACTTCATATAGAGTTGTTTAGTGATGAACAAATTATGCAGATCTGTTGCACATATTTACTATTGTTCTCACTACTTCAGCCAAAAAATGTAATTGGAAACCTTTGAAATACAAAATTGCCCAAATTATGTTCATGATAGTTCTATTCATTCATTCACCAATGCCATTTTGGTGAGGAGTTCCTGGAATAGTGAGATGATGTTGAATTTCATGTTGACAAAGATAATTCTAAAAAATTAGAGATGTAAGTTCTCCTCCATTATTAGCTCAAAGAGCACCAATTTTAGTCCTAGCTTGATTTTTAACCATAATAGAAAACCTTTTAAAGATTTTAAAAGCTTTTGATTTTTGTTGCAAGAAATAAATCCAAAGCATTTGGTTGAAATCATGAATAAACTATATGAAATATTTAGATATTCTAGTAGAAATTATAGGTAAAGTCCCACATAAATCAAAATGTATGAGTTGTAACTTTCTATGTGCCCTCCAAGTGGAGTAAAAGAAAGGATTCCTATGTTATTTGGCAAGTATACATGCTTCACATTTTAAACTATTTTAGGAAAAATAAGAAAACCATCAACACCATTATTTTGCATAATATCAATGCTATCATAATTAATATATCCAAACCTTGCATGCCATAAAAGGTTTAGGGGTAATCCACTTTTTGTTGTAAGATATGGAGAAAATTTTCAAATTTGTAGAAATTCCATTTAGTTTTAATAACCTTCCATCTTCACAATAGGAAAATATAATTTTATTATTAGGTATTTTCCTTACATAAAATTATGCATCTTTTAACAAAATAGAGTACTCTTGTTTTTTAATCAACATTAGTGATAACAAATTATGTGGCAATTGGGGAATAAATAATACATTATGTAGCACAAAATCTGCAAGATTAGGAAACATAAACCAAATGATTCCTTTTCCAATAGGCTTGAGACTTGATTTATCTACTAAGAAAATTGGACCACATGTACCTCCATGAAATTCTTCAAATAAATCATGTCAAACTATCATATGTTGTGTGAATCTATTATCTGAAATCCAAGAATCATGCCATGAAGTATTATATACAAAGTCTAAAATAAAAAAGAAGATAACTATCATTATCATTGTCACAAGAAAATTGAGCTACCTATGGAGCTTTATCACTTGAAGTTTTATCATCATTATAAACATTTGTTTTATCTTTCTATTAAAAATATTTTTCTCTAAAAGTTTCTATTTTATTGCATGATAGCTTGCATTCATGTGCATCATGACTACCTTTTCTACCACATCTTTTACAGTATAGATGTTGTCAATCATTTTGATTATCATTTTTCCATTGACCTCTACTTTTTCCTTTATCATAATTATTAGTTCTACTACAACTCTTTTTTATAGGTTTCTCCTTTTCATAAGCAAGACAAACATTTTCATTACTATTATCTATTTTCCTTCCAAAAGACTTTTTAAGCTCAACTAGCTTTCCGACCAATTGATCAAAAGTAATGGTTTTTAATTGATTGCTTGTTAAATGGAATGTGTTGGAAGAAGAGCCTTAATAAAATCTATGAGATAAATATCAACTTTCCCACCAACAACATCAACATCTTGTTTTATGGCTATGATTTTAGAAGCCAAACTCATAACATCACCATTTTTTTATTCAATATTAAACAACTTTAACTGCAAGTGAATAAACTCTAATTTTGAATGAGAATCGTATAAATATTTTAACTTGTGTAGTGCATCCCATGCAATTGTGCATCCTTGTATATGTCAATATAAATCTCCATTAACTGAAGCTCTTATCAAAGCCAAAGCTTTTAAATTATTATATTGCAAAATTTATTTTTCTTTTACATCTATTGGTGCTATAGGGTGGGTATTTTCATCACAAATTTTATATCATAAATAATTGAAACTAAGAGAATTTTCTACTTTTCTATGCCATTCTAGCCATATATCTTTGTCCATTAATGTTTTCCCAATCAATGAGACTATAGATTGAATTGTGAATACAAATAAATAGTTTTTCAAAGATTGTAAACTTAAAGGAATGCTTCTTCATTGCTCGTGTTTACAATGAGCAATATAAATATTTTTGTGACCATAAATAAACTAGAGAAAATGAAAATCATCTCAATATTCATCCCTTCTTCTATAACATATATATAGAAAGAAAGTGCAAACATTCCTTAGACAAAATTATTCTCCTTGTATAACTTTGAGTTTGAAAAATGAATAAAACTAGGTTTTGATACCACTATCAAGTTAGATTGATTTGAATATAATAATTTAATCTAAGATCTTGTGTTGAAATTAAAAGAAAAGATACAATATATAATGGGTAGCGTTAGCTCAAAAAGTAATAATATCATATTACTCTTTAGTTATAGAAAAAAAACTTAAACTAAACAACTATAAAATAATAAGCAAAAATAATAAACTAACAAGCCCAATGATTAATGTTGTTGTTGATGAAATATGTTAGTGTTGGTATGTTTTCATTACTTTTCTATTTGAACTCATTATGCTCAAGGAATAGACCATTCCACAAGCTACAAGTATCATACATGTATTTGGTGGGTTTTTAAAAGGATTTTTAGTGGTACATCATGCAATATATTATTATAAATTTGGAGAGAGAACAATCTAAGACCTAGATGAAGCATAGATGAATATCCTTCTAAATCATATGCTTTTGTTCATTTTTTTTAGTTTGAGTGTTGAAACTATAAATGAAAAATACATGCAATTCAAAATAGCAGAAATCAAGGCTCTTACATGTTTTCTTAATCCAAAGGTTGAATAGAGGATAGATGGATGAAAGAAAAACAATGGTTTTTAATAAACCACTAGAAAATAATTGAAAGTCATTTCTCCTTTCATAATGCATACATAAAAATTATGTTCAAATCCAACATTTTCATGGAATCTACTACTCTCAAGGATAATGTCAAAAAAATACACATTGAAAGAACCTAGATTTTTTTTAACTCACTTGTATGCTTTCTGATATTTTCTTTTTTCATTAGTACTATATTTTCCTCACTATCACTAATTTACAAATATCTTTAATGTTAAATTGAAATCATTAGTTTGCTTTCCTATTCTTTCTAAAATAATGAATCCTAATGAAAACTTAAATTTTTTATCATAAGTTATCTGACTAATAGCAATAATTTTAACAATTCAATTTCCTATGTGTTTTTATCTTTAATAATGGAGCATAAAGTATCATATGAATAGGAAGGAAGGATAATAGAGGATGCAATAGAGATAGGAAAATTTAAAAGTTAGACAAGAGATAGGAGGAGATAACTTTTTTCATTTGGTGATGAAATCTAGGTATACAAAAGCTACAAACAAAGAGAAATAGAAAGTCTTGTTTTTTTTTTAATCTCGATTTGAGGAGACAAATAACTTTGTAAAAAATTACACTCTTGGTGATCAATAAATTTTGACAATTTTAAAAATTTCCAACAATGGAAACTTAAACATAGTTTGTTCATCATTGTATGTTGCAAGTGGCATTGTCATGTTGTAGTTACAAGATTTTATGTTCATTATGGTTTTTGTTGTTGATGTTGATGTTGATGTAAATTGAAATAGTATTTCCTAAGTAGCAATAATATTTTGTTAAAACTATCTCTAGTTTAACTATTAGTTTAGAATCTTACTATACCTTGCTTTGTCATGATAATATTCCTTCTTGTGCATCTACATAACCTATGATAATCAAGCTCTACTAATGGGTTAGAACCTTGACCAAACATTTATTATTGTACTCTTTGAAATAGAATTATATAGAAAACATTAATCAAGAAAATATCCACATTTTATGTAATGCCCTGCCAAGGGATCCAAAGAATTAACCTAGAGTTTCACTAAGTTTGGTAATAAATTTTTTTTATTTTTTTTTAAAATAACATGAAAGTAAATACCACATATAACTTGTACATAATAACGGAAGCAATAGCAATCTCCATCTAAAAGTAAACATAACATACATAACCGATTTCATTCTTTAAGAATCCCTTAATGTTGAGTTACATCTAAATTAACTAACATACATGAGTCCATCTAGTACAACATCCACATGAAATAATAATGATAAGTTCAATGTTCATACAATACATTTCCAAATGCTCAATCATCCACTGTACATGTCACAGGGCATGAAGGCTTAAAAGAATATACATATGTGAAATAAGGTACATCATCCTATTCTAATCCATGATACATCAAAGACAATCACATGATACACATGATACATCATCATAGAATACATATACATCCATCGTAAGATCAAACATAACTAACTAAGTGCACGGTTCCTCCCAACCATTAATAGCATCATTAGACCATCGTGGGCCCTAGCCATCCCTCTGTGCGTACATCCCAAATCACCGAAGAGATCATTGGTATTAACATAGTAGGAATATCACTCCTAACATATACAACATCATATGTAGAAAGTAATCTAACATGCAAATATAAGCATAAGATAACATCATCTAACATATGCTAATCATCAATGAAAGGATACATAACCACCATCATGAAGGACGCATCAGCCACGATGTCTCAATGAATCTCAAATGATAAGAGTGGAAAATACACTACCACCCGACCGTGTGGTACCTAAGTGGTCCACTCCCACCATGCTGAGGAGATAATCTCAAGTCCCAAATAGGCTATCCATAACACATAGCACAAATCTCTATAGTCCAGGAATCCTAAAAGTATACTAACTCAAAGGTTCCAATTACGAAACTGACATCTACTTCCCAGAGGCACACAATGACATGTAGGAACCTACTATGCAAGTGAGAAAGTGTCATCGCATTTATCACATACAAGTTACCCTGGCAGTTACCTAAACTCCATGGGTCCATACTGATCTCATGCGGCCACTAGTATCCTCTCATACTAACAAGGCATACTATGGAATGCAAGGTTGCAACCATGCATTCTCACTACTCCCATCCTAGCCTATATAAGCACTCAAGGTATGGGCGAGAACACAACACTTATCTTTTTAGGTTCATTCAGTTAGTATTAGGTGTGAATGTTATCACTTATTAATCCAACTTACAATGAGTTACCTTGGCAGCCTCTTAGGGCCCCGGCCCCCATTGCAAGCCACTTCCCATCACTACATGCAGATATCCTACCCTAATGCTCATGGAATCATAAATCTCAAAATTACAAAAGATAATCTATAAAATCATCAAATATGCATAAAAGCATCAAATCTCCATGAGCAAGCATCCATAGAAAATCATGACCACAACAGCTCTCTATTGGCAACTAAAGCATCACTGATAATCAAAAGTATCCAACGGTTCTCAATTACCAACAATATATCTCAAACACACTGATCGAAGACTCCAAAAATGGTTGAGTCAAATATGTCACAACATGACATCATCAAGAATAAATCCACATTTCGATCCCATCATGGCGACTAGAAAATAACCAAAGATAACTGATCGATGACCAAAAATAATGGTTAAGTCAAGTGTCTCATAAATAAGAACCTCAACTATAACAATCAGTATTACAACCAATACATAGAGCATTCCATCACATAACCATGGTTGGGTTCATAAAGATCGAGATTAAAACATCATCATGACATCACAATCACATAACTCCCAAGCCTCTGGTAGACGTCCTATAACTGGTCAACACTAGTCAACCCAAAGCCCAAAACAATAGTATAAAGAATACACATGTTTTGCTAAGTTTACAACTTAAATGCAAAAGTCTCAGTTTACATTCCAAGTTGGTTAATGAATGGAGAAACATTTTGTATGTTTTTCCTACCCCACGTAATTGTTGATAGATAAAAGTTTTTCCCTCTAACTCTTAGAACTCAATTATCTAAATGTTTTTAAGAATATACGTTATACGTTATTCTGGTATTGATTTATCATAACTCAATTTATAATATTGAAAAGGGCTAAAATATTTGATAATTTAAATGTTATAACTTTAAATTTACCTTAATTAGACTAAATTCTAATTAAGTAATTTTGATTAATTAAAACCCATATTATTTATTTAAAAACTCTAATTAACTTTGAATATTAAAATTTCATATTATTACATATATATACATATATATACATATATATATATATATATATGTATATATATATATACATATATATATGTATATATATATATTAATATTATATATATATATATATATACACATATATTTACATATATATATATATATATATATAATAACATATAACAATATTTACTAATGCATATAACAATTAATATTTAATTTTAATACAAAATTGAATTTTGTTTAAGCGACTTATAACAAAGCCAAATGTATTTATAAACAAAGGCGAGTTTATACTCGCACCACCATTTATATATGACAGCGCTGTGTAGCCTGCCTCTGTCGCAGGGCCTGCAACAACAAGCCCACTGCCGGTAGCTCTAAAGAATGGGTTGGGTGGAATAAAAACCCCCGCCCTTCTTAAAACAAAGGTTTTGAAAACAAAAATTTCGCATACATATCACATACAAATATATTTTTCACAAATCGTTTACTATGAACGACTTTAGACTTATAAATATATTATATATATTTTTGAAAAATGTTTCAAATAACGATTTTTCATATATAATTTTTAAAGAAACGTTTGGAGATTCTTTTTAAAAGAACTTACATATATATATATATGTATTCGCAGAATTTAATTATCACAGCATATATATATATATATATATATATATACATATATAATTATAATGTGTATATATATATATATGTATGCAGATACGAAAATATAAACATGTATATTTTACAATGAGCATATACACAATCTATTTAAAGATTCTAACTTTTAGAATTTTCCTATAAACCATTTGGCCTCAAAATTTATCCATTAAGTCATTTAATGGTTTTGGCTACGAATTTAAACCCTAGCCCCGTGTTCTTTTCAGATTTATGCATATAAAATTTTCAAATAAACTAAACTACCCATATGCATAAAAAAAATACGAAATTCCTCAGAAGACATATGGAAGACACGAAGAAGACAGTGAATGCATGATGCAGAAATAGCATAAGTAAAATCACAAGAATCTACCCAGATTCTAATGCTAAATCGCTCTTCCTCAGAAAACTCGCAGAGCAAGCTCCTCCCTTCTTCAAAGTTCTCGAGTCCTCCAATGCTCCAATTGCACTCCAAACGCTCTCCCTAAGCTTCTAGGAATGCCTGAATATAAAGAGCTCTAAAGAAACCTTTGGAATGCTTCTTGAAATAGCTGGAAGGTGTCACCAACTAAGCATGGGCTTTTCCAACCTTTTTGATGAGTCATAGAGTTGTAGACACCTTGTGCTTAATTGATGCACTAACCCCCGTGTTGTTGACACATGTTAATTCCCATGCAAGCTTATAACTCCAATAATTTCTATTTAAATTTTATAATTTTCATTTTAATTTTTATAACTTTTATTATTATTATTTTATTTATTACTTTATTATTATTTTATAATTATTATTAATTTTGATTTCTAGTTTTCTTTTATTTAATTCCTTTCCTCAATAATTCACATTTAATTAATCAAAATATCAAAGATCATGATATTTTATTAATTTTCTCAAATAAATAATTTATTAATTAAATCTATTTAAGACTTAATTAATGGAAAATTCACCATAGACCTCCAAGATAAAATATGAAAACCCATCATAGAACAAATCATAAAAAATAAATCTAAAGGGTTAAAAATCATGAAATATGTCATCCGACACATTCGGTGGGTATTCAACTCTGATACTTGTCCTAACTCACTAGGACAAATGGTTTTTCTTTTAGGTTTGGGATTTGGACTTGAGAATTTATCTCCCTTCTCTTATCATTGAGATAGTATAATAGGGTACGCTCATCCTGACAATTCAGGGAAGTCGATACTCGGTACCTGCAACCTGCAGAAAAACCATGCATGTACATACAATATATAATGCTAAGCTAAACAGACAATGGCAAGAAGTGGTGCATCGTGTAGATCCCGACTAAGCAGGTGACTATGACTCCCTTCCTTAACCACATCAGAAACACCATACAATAAGAAAACACACACACCATACACATGCAAGTATGGGGTAAGTAACCATAATAAAACACATGAGATAATAAACCATCTAACTAATCATCATTAATAACTGAAAAATAATGTAATGATCATCATACATACATGAAATGTAAAGTCTAAATGATCTCATCATATATCAACTGAATCCCTATCATAATATCTGATAGTGTCAAAACAACACCACTAAACCATCAACACAAAACTAGTCTACATAGTTTGATAATAATAGCAACAATAAGTCTAGAAAAGATGTGAATGAGGGTAGGCACTACATTTTATACATTTACATGCAAAAGTAATAACATGATTAACTAAACAAAAAATGGTTTTGATATTAAGCAACAACCAAAAATGAGGGCTGACCTAGAACAACAAGTTATAAAACAACAATAAGTAACTTGCAACATATAATCATCCTACCCCCTTTCTTAATAAGAAAAAATCCCTACATTAACATATTCCAATTTCTAAAACTATTACAACTAGTAGACTAATAGACATACTAAAACTTAAATATATACATAAACATGTTAAACTATGATTCCAAATATTAAAACTAAAATGAGACTAACAAGAGATAATAGTAGAAGCCCATCTCAGTATCATACATGTAACTAAAAACACCAAAAAAAGAAACCTAAACATAGAGAGATAGATCTCTTTCTTCTCTTTGTCAAGCCTTTGCAATAGCACACAAAGATACTTATCTACCAAGGACTGGTACAAGGAGGTTATAGTGTCTACACCAGCATAAGTAGTAGACTTTTCCTTCTCAACATGATGGAGACGAAGAGTGGTAGTCATTGAGAGCATCACTTTAATAGTACAATTTATCACCTCATCAAATCTCTAATCTAGGTTATCCTATTTTCTCATGAGTTTCTTGATGGTCTCCTATATCACAACATTCTCCTTTGCACATCCCCAAAATCCAATTCTCATAGACACCTCAAGGTTTATCCCATCTCCTTTTATGTGGTTCTTTCCCTTCTATTGTTAATGGGTAGGGGAGCTAATAGAATCAAGGTGTAGTACATGTCCCATTTGATTTCTATAACTCATCCTGATAGATGTAACCTTGATGATCTTTCTTTGTGAGTGGTCATGATTGGGACAATTAGTGGTCTACACCCTTGAGGTGATTAGATTTATGTTATTATATTAGTTGGATTGATTATTCTTATGCTTGGTTTATGAGATTATGATGTGTTAGATGGTTTCACTAAGGTTAGTGCTAGTGGTTTCCAGGATTGATGTGGTATCATAATGTTGTTCCACGATTACCCTGAGATGTGTACAATGATTGCTCTGTGTATTGTTATCTTGCTACACTAGACTAGGTTCATGTAGTAGTGGTTAGTCCTATATTTGACCATGTTCACATATGTGTTTTAAGTTTCTTTTTATGTTGTTTAACAATTGTTATTAATTCTATTATTAAATTCTTAAATAATTAGAAATTAGTTGTCCATGTTGGATTCACTGGTTATGTGGTACACATATTTACCTTGTTCATTTTAGTAATTTATGCAAAATGAACTATTTAAATGATTATTTAAATAAAATTAATTATGATGCTTTAGGGTCAGTGCAAGAAGTTGGGTCTCACTTTTGGCCAAAAAGTGGAAGTGTTTTTCCTATTTTTGCAATATATTGTCAATTGATGCCAAAGTTTGAGGCATTTAGAGATTAAATAATAAAAACTTCAGAAATAAAAATTGTAGTACCAAGAATCTCCTTTTAGAATATGTAATTTATTTGTATACCCATATTATAGATTTTTTTTGTTATGGATCTTTAAAACCCACTTTTTCAAAATGTCCATTTTAGGACCATACCACACTCGTGTATGGACACCATAATTTGACACAACTAAATAAATTTTGTGAAGCTTTTTAAAAGAGTTACTTGACACAAACAAGATTAATGAGAATAATTTAAGAAAATTATTTAATGAATATTTTTATTATTATTAATTATTAATTGATGATTAAGTTAATTTCTAAAATTTCTTGTATACGAACACAATAATTTAATTAAAATTTAAATTTTTTGTATTTTTTTAAAACTTCAAAAGAATTGTGAAGATTGATGATATGCAAATTAATTTAAGAAATATGAAAAGTTAGAAAAATTATTAAAGTTTTAGAGAATCTCACTAATTAATGTTTAAGAGACACTTTTAATTAATAAATAATGCAAAAGTAGAAAATGAACTCATAACATTATAGAATTTACATTTTTGAAATCAAAACAGTAAGACCTATAATGGATTTTCTTTTTGTCAAAAAATTCAATGGGGAAGACTATATAAAAATAATGACAATCCCTAAAATTGTTGATTAATTGCCTTAGTCAAAATTTGATACACAAAGGCATAGGCTTGGTCTCACCAAGCCTATGCAATGCCTTTCTCCAAGGAAAAAATTGATTCCAAAGGGAAATTCCCACCCATGGCATTAGAATTGAGCACTTAATTTGCAATTCAAAAATTAGGTGCCCAATTTATAATTGGGGACCCAATTATTTAAATATTGGTTGCCCATTTTAAAATTGGGCACTTGATTGTTCAAAAAATTGATTGCCCAATTGTTTAGAAATCAGTTGCGTGATTGTTAAGTACTTTTTGGGCCCCAAAAGATGACGCACAAAGAACTTATCAATCATTGCAATGATTGATTGATAATTTTGAGCTACAAGAATGAATTTCGGTCACAATCATTTTGTTTTCTTGTCATCTTCTATAATTTGCAAGCTATTTATTTGAATTCAAAACTGGTGTAAACATGGGATCAAAACAATGAAGAAAGAATAAAATAAAAGTTCTACAAAATATAGAGATTGCAACAAACAAAGAGAATGAAGCACAATGTCAACAAGAGAGAAGACAAAGAATTAGAGAGTTGAGAAATGTTTGGTCTTCAATTTTAAATATTATTTCAGAAGAGAAAGACATTGAGGATGCCATGATGGATGAAGAGGCTAAGGAAAGGAATCCAAGACAAGGAGATTCAGATACACATTCTAATCAAACATTGAATACAGGTGTGTCTCCAAACCCTAGAGTTTTTTCTCATGATGAAATTAGTAATTTTGTAGAAGTAGGTTATGATTTGAATGATTTAGGTTTTCTTCATGAGAATAGATTATCAAATGATCATGCAAAACAAACTCCAATGAAAATGCAAGCCCCAAAAGAAATACCAAGAAAAAATGAAAATGAGATTCACATTCCAAATAAAATTGAAAATGAGATTCACATTCCAAATAAAATTGAAAATGAAATGCCAATTGAAAATAAAAATGGTATGAATGAGACATGGAAACACCAAGTACTTAACATAAATGTTTGAATGATACTGAAGTGCATGAACATAATTTTCATTTTCCTAATGATGTGCTAGATAATCTTCATAGATTGGTTTTGTGAAGACAAATTAGGACACATGCTAATAGATTAAATATAGACTTTTTTTATAATAAAAAATTTGGGTTTCAATGTTAGTTGATGTTGTAACTAATTAATATGTCTAGAATGAAAAAAATTAATAAAATGTTTAGGAATTTATGTGAAACCCAAGAATAAAAATTAGTCTTTAAAACAAGTTGTATCCATTTTTGCTAGTGCCTTTAATGTTATCAGAAATAGAAAATGCTCTAAAGATAAGAATGCAACATGATGAGCAATAACAATATCTTTAGCTAACAAATTAGCTACTGACAAAAGATTTATTTAACATAAGTGGATATCTTAATGTGAGTCGTAAAACTTTAGAAAGAGCTATAAAGAGAAGGGTTAACTTTGAATGTGATCTAGCAAATAGTTTGTGGACTTCTAGTGGTAGACTCCTAAGATGTGATATGAAACTTACTAGTGAAGTCAAGAGTTTGGTTGAAATTTTTTGGCATGATAATACTAGAGTATCACCTAATTCAAGAGGTGTTCTTAAATTGAGAGTTGGCTCAAAAATATGTAATCCACATCCTAAACACTTTTTGGACATGACTCAAACTAAATTATTCAAAAAAAAATTAGATGATAACGTGTTAACTATTACCATTAATTAAAGATCATTTGAAAAATGTAAACCATGGTATGCAAGGATTAACAAGGACATAATCACATTTTCTTTAAAACTCATGTTCAATTTGTTACCATTATGATGTATTTTGATTTATACATGGTACCATGCAAAGTAAAGAAATGTTGCAAGAATGTGGTATAAAAGCACCACCTCATATTATAAAAGATTTCATATCAGATTATTTTCTAAGCCACCTAATGACCAATATTTTCTTTTCAATACATGTCTTTCTGATACATGTGATGTGTGTGGCAATAATTCTTTGTTAGATGAATGTTTGCATGACATTTTGTTGACTACTTTTGGATAACAATTAGTTGATGTAAAAAGATTCAAAACTATTGAATGTCCATTAAAGGATGGGAATATTGGAATATGGTGTGATCTAGTTACAAATAAAGTTAGTTGTCATGCATTTATGGATGAGTTTAAGAGTGTGATCATACCAAAATATGTTTAACACTCTCAATATTCTAGATGGCTTATGGAAAATTTTTTATATGTAAGAATACATTTTCAGTTGGTACTATACTTTCATTTGTTGACTTTTCAAAGAACTACACACTTGCATTGCAAGATGAGGTACAAACACAATATTACAATTTAGTGCAACTAGCATTTTTTGTTCATATAGTTTATAGGCATGCACCTAATTGTACAAAGAAGGATAAAAAATATTAAGAGAGTACCATTTCTATATGAGTGATAATAAAATTCATTCATCTAAGTTTGTCCAATATTTTTTCAAGGTCTTTTATGACAATTTAAGAGAGAGCCAACATCAAGTGACACAATATTGGATATGGTCAAATAATTGTGTATGATAATTCAATAATGCTAGAATGTAATATTAGTTCAGTAGGGCACATAGGAAAACTAATATCCAACATGTGTGAATTTTTTTTGAGGCTAGACATGGTGAAGGAGAACATGATGGTGCTGGTGCATGCATCAAGAGAGCATTTTGTAGAGAGAAATTAAAATTTGATGAAAAAGAAAAATTCAAAAATGCATATGAGATTGTGGAATGGTGTAATGAATATTTATACATAGGATCAAGTTAGAAATCTACAATTAGACATTTCTTTTTCCTAGTTGAAAAGAAGAATATCCTTTCCAAATATTTCTATGAGACAATTAGTAGTTCAACTAAATGGCATTCATTTAGGAGTTCAGATTCTAACACTTGGACTATATGGACTAGGGAGCTTGCTTGTTTTTGTCAATTTTGTCTTGTAGGTGAATGGGAAGAATGAGAGAATACAAAAATGGGTTGAAGATTGGCAACAAAAATCATTAGCACCTAATGACACACATTTTCAAGATGATATAGTAAATGAAGGCCCAAATGTTACATTTGCATCAAAAGACTATAGTCATATTTCAAACCTCATACAACCTTATATGCACAATTTAATTAATTTCTTTGTGATCATGCTTAAATTTATTTTATTTATTTATGTGTATGTCATTAATATATTATTATTTATGTACACATATGATTAAATTATTTGCATGCACTTTATCTTATCTTGTAGGACATGTTTATGTTGTTATTGCACCTAATGATAATGATGAAGACACCAAGTATCGGTGAGCTAGATGTGTGGAACCAAAGAAAAAATTGGTATGTCATCAAGTAGATGATGATGGTTTTGAATATCCAATTGCATCTGTCATTGTAGTTGGCACTTGGCTATGTACATACCTAACAAAAAGAAATAGTTTACAAACATTTGAAGACTACCAATCAGAAAATAAGAGTTTACACTATTTTCTTTTGGTTGTGGCAACAAATTCAAATTAGAAAGATAAAAAGGGAGACCTACCAATAAGGTATCATGGACAATTTCAATGGATGAGCATGAGACAATCAAAGATGCATTGCAAATGAGAGAGGATGTAGATGGTATAGTGGGATGACTAAAAAATACACACATGTAAGTTTTTTGTTTGTTATTCTCTTTTTTATATATGTAATTATATAATTTAAATGTATATAAGAATTGTGAATAGAAAATTAGAGAACTTATATATACCTCTTATTCAGGTCTCAATTACAACTTATGCAAACTTAAATGTTTAAGGTGAATCCAACATCAACATCTTGTGCACTTACCAAATGTGGTTGTGGTGAGGTCCTATAATAGAATACATAACTTTTAAAAATTTGATATAGATCATAATGAACTATGTATAAATCACAATACTGACCTGAAAGGATGATCCTTGTACCTCCATCTAGCTTAGTCATGTAGTCCCTACAACACTCATGATGACATAGTCCTAAAATCATGGATATAAAGCTTGAGTCAAAATTATATATACATGAATTAAAATGTATGTAGATTAAAAAGTACATAATTTACACTATATTTTTTGAAATAAAAACATATATATCATATGTGAGTAGTAGCTAGTGTCAGAGATGTTGGGAATACAATAGGGAAGTAAACTCTAAGAGGGGAGGGTGAATCACCACTTAAAAGTTTCAACCTCTAAAATTATTCACCACACATCCATCTCAAAGCCTATGCATATAAATTTAAATATCAAATAAAGAATATACATTCATAGCATGAAAGTAAATATTCAACACATGTATGACACAATATAGTTGGTTACTCAGTAACCCTCTAAGGAGAAGGTAAAACTAGGGTGGGGATGACACCCACAAATCTTAACTACTATAGTAATAAAATTTATCCAATGAAGGTTACAATTTTTTTTATCATGAAACATGATCTACCTTGTGAAAGGTCTTCCTTGTTAAAGGATTTAGAACACCCTGCTAAAAGTGTGTCTAGTAAGAAGACTTTAACTTACAATGAAGTAAGCACCCTGTTAAAGGATTTACAAGAGCCCATTAGGACTAATCTATTAAGAGATTTGACTAATTCACAAATTAAAATGTCTAAATAACGATCCTTCAGTTAGCACTTTGTTGCTTGATGTTAGATCACCTTTATTTTGATGTGTACTTGATCCTTTCTGATCAGATGTACCTATATTGTCCTTTGTTTCCTTTCCTCTATTCTCCTTCTAACTAATTCTACAATGTAACACAACTCATAACACCTTAATCACCATGAGTTCTTTGTTTGCACATGCAAACTCTCTTCAATTCTACTTAGCATTCCTTTCTTCCCTAACTAAAGTTTAGGGCTCATCTTTCTTAAGAAGACCTAGGCAATTTAGGGTTAGGTACGAATCAACGATAGCAATTCACCCATATTTCTTCTTAAACCTTCCCTTTTTATGATAGGATTCATGTTATGTATAGGGATTCACAATTAAGATTTATCCTTATCAACAAAAATCATAAAATAATACTTAAGTAGGCTCAAAAATGGTTTACATATTTTTTTGTGCCAATACAAACAATTATGTCAAAATTGTATTACTTGATATCTAAAGTCCTTAGTGCTCGGCACTAACTATAACTTCAATGTTGTCACTCAACATGCCCTATTTTCTCAACACTTGAATCACTCAAAACATACTATTTGCTCAGCATCTGAGGGACTCAACAGTTGAGTGGCTCTACACTCACTGTTTACTCAACATGCATTATCTTATATGTTATGCTTGGCATATGTTACTTATTCAGTATGAACTAAGTAGATGACTTAAGTGTGTAGACACTCATTAATAAAAACCAATCTAAGACCAACAATCTCCCCCTTTGACATGAGTGTCATAAAATGCTTGGTCATACATTAATGATCTTATCCTTATGAGCATAACATAGATAACTTGTATCTATTTGCCTTCTATATAAAAAATTTCAAAATATCAAAATTTGGCAACACATGACTTATTAGTTATACCTAAAAATTTAAAATTTAGACCTCCTTCTAAGTTAATTTTTCTATGCTACACTCTATTAAATCTTTCTCTTATTGAGTAGATTGTTTGTCTGTTTAAGTATTTCATAACTCCCTTTGAGTTGATTGTTCTATCTACTACACTCTGTACAAAATCTTTCTCTTGCTAACTAGATTATCTATCTATTTAGCTCTATCTCTATCTACCCCATACTCTTTCTCATTATTACTCCCCCTTTGTCCTCACTCCCCCTTTTCGACACTTATGTCAATGGGTTATACACTAATAGTGTGTTTTGCCAAAAATAGTTTGTCGATCTCAAGGATAATCTTTGGAGCTGCATTGAAATTATCACAAGCTACCTCAAATGACTTAATTTGGATGGCCAACTTAGCATAAAGGTGTACTATGCCTTCATGTGTAGAAATATGAGAGTCTTTCTTGATGATATTTTTAGCATAGGCTAGTTCCTTGTGGAGTATCTCCCTATGTGGGGTCAACATCAACTAGATGAATATCAGTTTAGCCCTAATGTTGGCTTCATTTGCATGTAATGTTGCTAATCGACTTTGGGAATATAGGAGGGTGTAAAAGTGTTTCTCACTTTGGGCTAGAGAATTTGGTAGAGTTATGCGAGAAGTGTGCATAATGCTCTCCAAATTTAGGATATGACTCCTAACTTCCCTTGTGAAGAGTGTAGTATTATTCAGTTTGGTATATAAAAAGAAAATATTCTCTAGTATCTTCTTCACAATTTCTATTTTGGTTTCTAATTCAACACATGTTAGTGCAATAGCACTTGATATCTTTTCATCAACCTTATGTTGGAATTTTCTCTTAGACCATTCAAGTAATTTGACATTGGAATCTAGGTCTGTGTCATTCACCTTCTCCACTAAGCTAGTTAACTATTTAATTATTGGCTTGTTTTCCTCTAGAGTTGATAGACTGAATACATCAATAAAAATTTCTTTGATATCAGTTAAATCTTTCCTCTACCTATTCGCCTATCTAAACAATTCTTGATTCTTCTTCTTTGCTAGAGCTTTTTGGAGTATACCCATCTACTCAATAGTAATAGTTGCATAATCAAATTTGAGTAACTCAATTACTTCATCCAAGTTTACATCAAAAAATGATGTAACTTTGGCTCCCTTGGATTTACTTGGACTTGGCCTTGAGGATTGTAATGGTGTGGTTTCTATGCTTGGCCTTTGAAGAACTTGACTAGGAGGAGTGGAAAATTTTGGTAATGTTAACAATGTTTGTATTGCTACTTGCTTCTCTAACTTTGTTGTCAAACTTGACTCTTTGGGTGTGTCCTTTTCTTCCTTTTTATTATCAGCAACACCTTGATTATGTGTTGTAGGTGTAGGAGTATCAACCTGACCTATTTGGATATTATTTTCTTCATTCATTTTTGTCTCATCTTTCTTCTCTCCATCTATCTCACCTTTATCATGTACACTTTCCTTTATAGTGACTAAGACTAGAGTACTTTGTGCCATTATATTGATGGTAGGAGTTGTTGTCTCTCCTTTCTTTAATATACCACAAGGGGTAATGTAGGTTATAACATAGAAAATTTAGGAGGAGCTGAAGGTGTGATTTTCTTTTGTAATACCTCCCCCATAGATACCTTATCTTCCTTCTCCATCTCATCAACACTCACCAATATAGGATTGTCACAATGTTTGGCCTGGGTAGTGAATTCTACTAGTATATTTTTCAAGTAATCCTCTATGAGGGGATTGATGTTCTGAGTGACAGTATAAAAAATGTCCTTTATCTTTATAGTGTTAGCTTCTTTGTTCACCTCATGTGAAGGACTGACACTTGACACTAGTGTATTTGGTACACTATTTTGGTTGTTCATCCTCAGTTGGTGTTTATGTGTCTATGTTCATATTCAAGCCTTCGTCAACTATATCTTATTTAGTGCCAGCTTCTTTTTTTTCTTCATTTTCTTCACCTACCTCAATAGGTGCCTATAATATCATTTGGGATGTTGTCAAACCATATAACTTGATTTCCACGTCAAAAGTATCCTCAATGTTATTATGCAATATACTGAATGCCCTATATTTTGGTGCAAATTTTCTAGTATGTTTCTTAATGGATTTTGTTATTGCACCCTTAGTTCTAGCATACCTAGGCAAGTGTTGTTTCTGTTATTTTTTTTTTTAGCATTCAGATAATATTGCCACTTCTTCTCAACTCTCTCATACAAAATCTTGGGTATGGACTTGGAAAGTTCAAGAGGAGCCTTTTTTAATATTTATTTAATGGAACAAACTACCTATTCACCTTGATTCATTTCAATCTTCCCAAGATTGTCAAACTCAATGTGAGAGAATCTAGATAAATCAACATGAATTCTAATATTCTGACATAGATTATCTAAATATAAAGAAGAACTATGACTTACCACTTGAAACTATTTGTTGTCATTAGGTTAAATCTTCTCTTCATTAGATTCAGTTAGAGAAACATATTTTTTGCTTGGTCTCTTATGAGATTATTCACCCTTGCTAGCTTGACTGGCTCTTTTCTCCTTTGACTTGGCTACTTCCTTAGCCTTTCGTGTAGTGGTCCTTGTGCTAGCCCTAGTTGTAGGTATTGTAGGCTAAGTATGCTTTGCAACCTTCTTTGGTTTGTTTACAATAGGTTCTTAATATTTTCTTCTTCTTTTTTCAATAGCTATAGGTGCTTTACTAGCTTCTTCTCCCTCGACATGTTTTATGATTTCTACTTCCTCTTCTTGTTGATCCTCTCCTTGAACTTGGCTGATGGCACATGGTTCTTGTATAGGTGCATTATCTTCTTCTTCTTCTTCTGCATCATAATCTTCTTCTTTTGTGATGCAGGAGCACCCAGAGGTATAAAGGCAATCCTGTGTCACCCAAAAAAGTATACTTAGACTTAGTTTCTATTTCATGTCTTCTCATTTTTGGATACTCATTTGGGTCAAATAAAGGTTCCAACTCTCACAGTTCCACTATCAGTGCATTTGAAAATCCCAAAAAAATAGGAGCATGTAATTGAGCCATCATTTTGGTGACCTAGAAGGTGTGAATTGGCCAGATGAATGTAATTGGGATTTAGAGCATTCCAAAAAAAGAATTAGGTCAAAAGGCCCCACGGTTTGAAAGTTATTGCAGATTTTTGAGTTTTGGAGACCTCCTAAGAATGCTTCAAAGTCAAGTTAGGGGCAATAAATGACCTTGAAAAGGGTTGAAAAATGGGGGATGAGAAAAGCTGGTCAATAGGGCTATAGAGTGCTTCGAGAGCTTTTTGAAAATATAAACGGTTCGTCAATCAGAGCTACGGTTCAAAAGTTATGCCTCCCAAAAGTTCGGTTACCATTTCTGGATTCTTCTAGATTTGCACCGACTTCCAATGCAGCTTCTGGAACCTTCTATTTGGTCAGTGGATGCCTACTAGCACTTTTTAGAATGTTCTCCTAGTCCTTAACCCTCCAGGGTCTATTTAAGGAGATTTATGGCATTGTAAAAGGCAGTTCGGAGTGGAGTTTGAGAGCAGGTACTGAAGGGAGAAATTATCTCCAGATTTATGCTATTGTAAGCCCTTAGGGCATGTCTTGAAGTTTTTTTTTCTCTGTATTGTTTGTACTAGCTTATTTTCGTATTTAATACAATTTTCCCTTTTTTGTTGTGTCCATTATGTTCTTGGATTGTATCCCCATCAAGAGGTATCAGAGCTGGTTTTCCTCAGTGTGTAGACAGAGCGCCGACTATGAGGCAATTTGCATCAGGACTGTGTGGTTGTGGGTTTGAGTTAAGAAGGTGCCTCCATGAAGAGAGCGTGGTGGAAGGGCCAGAGCTATTAATCCTAAGGAGGTTAGAGCCCTCCAAAGCCAGGTGTAGGCATTGCAAGAGGAGCTTCGTAGAGGAGCAAATGTTGCCGCAGGTGACAACAGTGAGGATGACAATGAAGAAGAAGTTATGGAACCAGAAGAGGAATTTGACGGGGAAGTTCTGAATCATGTAGAGGAAAGGCTTTTTAGGGCCATTACTAAGTTTGGGAAAAGACCTACAATTGAAGTGGGTGTATTTTCAGGAAATCTAAAACCAAATGAGTTGATTGATTGGATCAATGTACTCGAAGAATACTTTGAGTATGAGGATATAAGGGACCTAGATAGGGTTAAGTTTGCAAAGGCAAAACTGAAAGGCCATGCCAAAATTTGGTGGCAAGAGGTTCAATTGGAAATAAATAGAAGAGGAAAGGAGAAGATCACAAGATGGGATTGCATGGTGGACAAATTGAAGAAGCAGTTCATTCTTGTGGACTATGAGCTTGACTCGTTTAAGAAGATGCATGGCTTAAAGCAAGCAGGAAGATCAGTCCAAGAATATACAGAAGAATTTTACAGACTCTTGATTAGAGAGGGACATGCAGAAGCAAATAAGGAGAAGGTTGCTCGTTATATCAGTGGGTTGTGACCTAGCATCCAGGAGGAATTAAGTCTGGTAAGAATGACCAATGTTGAAGAGGCATACCAGTTTGCCCTACGAGTTGAAGAGAAGCTGAATAAAAGGTTTGAAGGAAGACAAAGAGGGTGTGGTCAAGGAGGAAGGGGAAGTGGTAGATCATCTGGAGGCCGCAATGAAACCCAAAAGAAAAATGAAGATGAGGGTACTAGCAGGAACTAGAGGAATGAGGGTTTCAACTGCTTCTGTGACCAAGACTTTGGAAATCAGAGAGGAAAAGGTAGAGGACGTGGACAAGTTAGAGGAGGCTTTCATGGTACCTATTTCCATTTCCATGAAGAAGGTCATCGCGCCTTTGAATGGTCTCAATGACAAGGAAGGACAGATAGGAGAGCTAAGGGCCAAGCTAGGGTTGCTCATGTGGATGGGGATGCACAATCATCACATTCAGAGGATGCAGAAAGGGGAGAGACATTGGTAAATGAAAGAGTCCTACTAAGTGGTGAGATTGAACCAAGAAAATGGAGGAGTTTTTTCCGTACCAGATGCAAGTATGAGGATAAATGTTGTGATGTAATCATTCATAGTGGTAGCACTGATAACTTGGTATCAGAAGAGATGGTCTCTAAGCTGAAGCTCAAGAGAGAGAAATATCCCCAGCCCTATCGAATTGCTTAGGTAAAAGATGATCATAAGGTCCTAGTAAGTGAACAATGTTTAGTGAAATTCAAAATTGGAAGTTACCATGATGAAATTCTCTATGATGTTATTTCAATGGATGTTTTCTATCTATTGTTGGGTAGACCATGGCAGTTTGATAGACATGCAGTGCATGATGGACATGCAAACACATACTCTCTGACAAAGGATGGAGTTCGCCACAAATTGAAGCCGATGAAAAAGGAAGGTGAAAAGGTATGTAACAGTGCTAGGATTTGTCTTGTTGATGGAAGGAAGTTTTTAGATGGCATAAAACATAAGCATATGTGCTATTCTTTGATTCCTAGGAAAGATAAAGAAGGTAGTAGTGAAATACCACTTGAAGTTTCAGATTTACTAGGGGAGTTCGGAGATATTATCTTTGATAATGTTCCAGATGGATTGCCACCAATAAGGCAAATCAGTCATTAGATAGATCTGATTCTAGGAGCTAGTTTTCCTAACAAGGCTGCTCACAGGATGACTCCTACTGAAACAGAGGAGCTAAATAGATAGGTTCAAGAGTTGTTGAGGAAGGGCTTGATTCGAGAGATCCTGAGTCCATGTGCAGTACCTGCAGTACTCGCACCAAAGAAGGATGGTGAGTGGAGGATGTGTACAGATTCTTGAGCTATAAATAGGATCACCATCAAGTACCGATTTCCTTTGCCAAGGATGGATGATCTTATGGACTGCTTGAGTGGAGCTCAGTACTTCACAAAGATAGATCTGAAGAGTGGTTATCACCAGATATGGATTCGAGAAGGAGATGAGTGGAAAACAACCTTCAAGACCAAGGAGGGTCTTTTTGAGTGGTTAGTCATGCCCTTTGGATTGATGAATGCCCCAAGCACCTTCATGCAGCTCATGAATGAGGTACTTAAGAAGTTCTTGGGAAAATTTATTATTGTCTATTTGGATGATATTTTAATTTTCAGCAAGATTTTGGAAGAACATTTACAACATATTTGTAGTTTCCTTGAAAGGCTAAGGGAAGAGAAACTATTAATTAATCTAAAGAAATGTATCTTTGCAAAAAGGGAGTTAGTCTATTTGGGGTTTGTTATATCACTTGAAGGTCTCAAAATGGATCCAAAGAAGGTAAAAGCCATCTTGGAATGGCCTACTCCAAGGTCTGCTACTGAGGTAAGATCATTTCATGGTTTGGTTAGTTTTTACAAAAAGTTTATTAAGAATTTCAGTGGCATATGTGCACCCCTAACTGATACAATAACAGGGGATAGAAAAGAGTTCAAATGGACTACAATAGCTACGAGAAGTTTTGAATTGCTAAAGAAGAAGGTAACAGAACAGCCTATGTTGGCACTTCTAGATTTTAGAAAGGTTTTCCAGGTAGATTGTGATGCCAGTAGCAACACTATTGGGGTTGTATTAAGCCAAGAAGGTAAGCCTATTGCATATTTTAGTGAAAAATTGAATGATGCAAAGAAGAATATTCTGTTTATGATCAAGAGCTCTATGCAATAGTTCAGGCCTTAAAGAAATGAAGGCATTATTTATTGCCAAAGGAATTTGTTTTGTATACTGATCATCAGGCATTAAAGTACCTAAATAGCCAAGGTAAATTGAATCAGAGGCATATGAAGTGGGTAGAGTTCTTGCAGAGTTATACATTTGTGTTGAAGCATAGAAGTGTAAAATCTAACAGGGTTGCAGATGCACTAAGTAGGAGACAGTTGTTGCTTATAGTAATGCAAGTTGAAGTAGTTGGGTTTGATGAACTCAAGAATTTGTACCCCGAGGATCCTGATTTTGCTGAAGCATGGAAAGCTTGTAAAGAACCTGTTGCTGTAGATAGAACCAAGTGGTTAGACTATTTGATTCAGGATGGCATGTTGTTCAAGGGTAGTCAATTGTGCATTCCAAGAAGTTCCATGAGGGAAAATTTGATTAAGGAGAAACATAGTGGAGCGATGGCAGGACATTTTGGTGGAGATAAGACCATTGCCATTCTTAGAGAACATTAATTTTTGCCTCAAATTTCACAGGATGTGAAGAAGTTTGTACAGAGTTGCCAGGTTTGTCAAGTTGCCAAGGGGTTTAGTCACAATACTGGCCTATATCAGCCATTTCCTATTCCATCAAGGGCATGGGAGGACATAAGTATGGATTTTGTTCTTGGATTACCAAGGACACAAAGGGGTAATGACTCAGTATTCGTGGTGGTTGATAGGTTCTCCAAAATGGCACATTTCATTCCATGCCACAAAACTCATGATGCTGTCCATATTGTAGACTTGTTTTTCAAAGAGGTGGTAAGACTACATGGTCTTCCAAGGAGTATAGTTTCTAACAGAGATACTAAATTTGTGGGGCATTTCTAGAGGACATTGTGAAAAAAGTTGAGAACAGACTTGAAATTCAGTTCCACGCATGACCCACAAACTGACGGCCAAACAGAAGTGGTAAATAGAAGTCTGGGCAATTTGCTGAGATTTTTAGTTGGAGATAAGCCCAAGGGATGGGATTTGATTCTACCATAGGCAGAGTTTGCTTATAATAACTCTATAAATAGGAGTACTGGAAAATCACCATTCCAAATTGTATATGGGAGTAGCCCAAGGACTGCACCAGAGCTGAGGAAGATAGAACAAGGAGAGAGGACAAGTGCTGAAGCTGAGGAATTTGCTAAACATATCAGGCATCTACATGAGTAGGTTCAAGCACACATTACCAAGATGAATCAAGAGTATAAAGCTAGGGCTGATCAAAGGAGAAGACATAAGGAATTCCAAGTAGGAGATTTAGTCATGGTGCACTTACGAAAAGAAAGATTTCCAGCTAGTACTTACAACAAGCTGAAAATGAAGAAATTTGGCCTCTGTAAAATTTTGAAGAAACATGATTCAGGAAATGCATATGAAGTGGAGCTGCCAGATGGTATTCAAATTTCTCCCATTTTCAACATTGTAGATTTAACAGAGTATCATGATGATGGTGCAGATGAGGAGCTGGTGTTAGAGCCATGTCCAATTCCTGCTTCTAAGAAGGAGGAGATAGAAGACATTCTAGATCATCGTGTGGGTAGGAGTACCAGAAACAGGCAGTATGTAGAGTATTTGGTCAAATGGAAAGGACGACCGATTGAGGACTTAACTTGGATTTCAGCAGCTAAGGTTTCCCATTTGGGATTTCCTCTACCATTCATAAAGTGACAAGGTCACTTTTCAATCTACCCTGGGTGTCTGATGCAGGAGCACCCAGAGGTATAAGGGCAATCCTGTGTCACCCAAAAAAATGTACTTAGACTTAGTTTCTGTTTCATGTCTTTTCATTTTTGGATACCCATTTGGGTCAAATAAAGGTTCCAACTCTCACAGTTCCACTATCAGTGCGTTTGAAAATTCCAAAAAAATAGGAGCATGTAATTGGGCCATCATTTTGGTGACCTAGAAGGTGTGAATTGGCTAGATGAATGTAATTGTGATTTAGAACATTCCAGAAAAAGAATCAGGTCAAAAGGCCTCGCAGTTTGAAAGTTATTTTGGTTTTTTGGGTTTTGGAGACCTCCTAAGAATGCTTCAAAGTCAAGTTAGGGGCATTAAATGACCTCAAAAAGGGTCAAAAAATGGGGGACGAGTGAAGCTGGTCCATATGGCTATAGAGCGCTTCAAGAGCTTTTCGAAAATGTAAACGGTTCGTCAATCAGAGCTATGGTTCAAAAGTTATGCCTCCCGAAAGTTCGGTTACCATTTTTGGATTCTTCTAGATTTGCACCGACTTCCAATGTAGCTTCTGGAACCTTCTATTTGGTCGGTGGATGCCTACTAGCACTTTTTGGAATGTACTCCTAGTCTTTAACCCTCTGGGGTCTATTTAAGGAGATTTTTGGCATTGTAAAAGGCAGTTCGGAGTGGAGTTTGAGAGGAGGTACTGAAGGGAGAAATTATCTCTAGATTTATGCTATTGTAAGCCCTTAGGGCATGTCTTGAAGTTTTTTTTTTTCTCTGTACTATTTTTACTAGCTTATTTTCTCAGTTAATACAATTTTCCCTTTTTTGTTGTGTCCATTCTGTTCTTGGGTTGCGTCCCCATCATTTTGCCCCTTACCAAATTTTTCTTTCAATTTCTTTACCATCTTGTTCTTTAATAAATGAAGCAATCTTTGAGTCCATTGTGATTTTTGACTTGCCAAATCATAATTCCCAAAAACTATAGCCTCCTTATCAACTTCTTCTACAAGTAATGTTGTTATTGTTACAAAGGCTTCATCAATGTTGATTTCATATCCCAATGGTCTTAACCATCCAACTCTAGGAATTTCTGCCTAGACATATGTATAGTCAGTGTCAACTAGGAAGAAAACATCATCAAAATGTTTCTTCACTAGTGAAATTGGTATCCTCAGTCTTTTCTTCATTGACTGCTTGAAGTCTTAAAATTATCTTGTCATGACTAACTCAATGAATTCACCTATTTGCACTACAATAGATCTATTTACCTTCCATGTAACTTTACCAAAAGTAGGAAATGCATTTTGTACATAAAAGAATATACATACAAGAATAGATCCAAATTTGTATTGTGCACTTTTGGTCTTTCTTATGGCTCTTAAATTCTCAGTCAATTATTGCAACTGTAACTTAGAAATATCATAAGTATCATCTTTCTTCACTATGTTGTATCCCACATTCAATGCAGTACATGGAACACTATTAAGAATGCAAGAATGATATAACTTATGTTCTATTATCCTCACTACAATAGAAATTAAGGGATCAATGATTGTATCAATTGTCATCCTTGATTTATTCCACACTACCCCTATAATCTTTTCAATTACCTTTTTTTCTTCAGTTCTCAATGTCTTTGAATAATCTAGGGTTGGATAACATTTAACTCTATGCACAATTTTCTTGGTGATTTTCTCCATTCCATTCTCTAACCATACAAAATTATCATGTATCCTACTCAAAACTATCTTTATCCATTCTGTATTGAAGATGTTGGGGAAATCTAGGGCATGGGTTAACCCTTTCTTCTCAACCATTTTGAATACCTCCTTCAACACTCCATTTTCACACAATTCCCCATATGTATCACTAATTTCCATGTGTCCTCTGCTTCCAACCTTACTTGTATAGCATCATCTAATAGCTTTGATCATTAAGACTTATGGTGGTATCATTGACAACACATTGGATGGATCTTGTTTACAAGCTATGTCTAAAATAGCTCTAAAATTAGGTTGTTTAATCCATTACTTATCAATTGCACATTCAAAACTTCCATTCCCTCTACAACCTTGGCTACTAAAGAAGTAGATATCATTTCATAAAACTAGGTTTTACAAAACTTCAAACTTCATAACATGGCACTCTATAAATACCTTTATGATTCTTAAGTTGATGGTGTCGAGTGACTGGTGAATCCATTTCCAAAAAGTTGAGAACAATTTTTCTAGTTCATCTTTAGCTCTTCACACTCATTCAAATTTGAATAATGTTAGATGAGTAGAAACTGATCATATAGAACTCAAAAACTTCTAATTAATTCTTAGTGCTTACACAACTCTAAGCTCAACTTCAATAAAGATTTCAACTCATTCGGCTTCCATGAAGTTTCCTTTCCACTTGGAAACCACTAAAAACTTAGTCAATGCTAACAATTGTGTTAGCTCGACATCAACTAAAGTTTCACTCAAAAAACATAGTGAAACTTTTTATGCTTGATAGCAACATGAAAACTAACAAAACTAAAAGATTTCGTCTTGATTCTTAACAACACTTTGCATCTTTCTTCATGCATATGTAGTATTTTCAGCACTAGATCCTTGGAACTAATGTAAAGCGTTTCCTTTTAGATATCAGTCCCACATAACTCTTGATTTCTTAATTGGAGGAGGTGTGATCATCTAACCCATTGGGTGAATTGATCCCTTCTACACTTGATGTGATACAATCTTCCTTTCTCTTCCATGTCTTGTTCAATTGATCTCTAATAGTTTGAACATCTATCTTTTCTTTGCCTTTGTTAAACTCATTGTTTGGTGCCTTTGACCTTGTTGGGAAATTTTTTCTTATGTGACTAGTCTCTAAACAGTTAAAACATGTGGTTTGACTCAACCATCTACTATAGTCACTTCTAAAATTTGTTCTTATGCAATTTTTAGAAACATGTCCATATTCTTGATAGTAATGACAACTATACCTTGTATTATAATCCCAATAAGAGTTGCCATTATGTGTTACCTTTGTCTACTTGTTTTATGACCATTTAGCCTTGGATTTGCACTCATATGCCCTATGTCCATACTTATGACATTTATAGCACTATCCTTCAAATCTTTGTGAGCTTATGGTCTTGATTCTGCATTCATGTTCTTGATGTCCTTGTTTGTTACATTTATGGAAATAACCCATGAATTTTTTCTTAGGATTATGATTTACAATCTTGTTCTTACAAACATTAGTATTATGACCTATCTTACCACAATTATGAGAAGCAGGTTTGGATTTATTACCTTTATTACTTCTTTCTTCACTACTTTTGGAGGATTCTTCTTCTTCAATACTACTATATCCCAATCCAAAAGGATCATTCTTAGATCTAGGGGATCTCATCAATTGTTCAAAGTATTTGATGGCTTCACTAGATTTGTTGAAACTATCAACAAACCCCTTTTCTCTTTTCATGTCATTTCTTAGTTGTTCATTCTGCAACTCTAGTGTTGTGATCTCAATATCCTTTACATTTAGTTCATGATTTGTAGTCATCATTTGACTCAAGGTTTCCAATTTCATGTTAGCAATCCTAGTTACATTTGATGTTTTCTCTTCTAGTCTATTGGTTAAAATCCTTTTGTCATCTTCATCTTAATTTTTCTACTCAGTCACTTCACATAGCAATACTAATTGGATCTCTTGTTTTCTCTTTAGATTTTTGACCTCTTCAGATAGGGTTCCATTCTTTTCCATCAAATCTGCAACTATTGCATCAAATTCATTGGAGTTTCCATTTGCAAATAATTCAATAGTGTCAATCTCTTGGTATTGTGTGTCATTCTCTTGGATATCAATTTCATTTTCCTTCCCTTCAATGATCTCTTTAATTTATCTCTTGCTTCATTCAGCTAATGTAGGGAAAGTTTTATTTCAATTGTCTAGTTCTCAATAGTCTTTCCTAATTTGTAGACTTCCATCTCCAAGATCTTTCCTCAAAGATTTTATTTCAGAGAACTAGGCTCTAATACCAATTTTTGGAAATACAATAGGGAAGTAAACTCTAAGGGGGGTGGGGGTGAATTAGAACTTAAGAGTTTCAACCTCTAAAATTATTCACCACATATCCATCTCATGGTCTATGCATATAAAATGAAATACCAAATTAAGCATATACATTCATAGCATGAAAGTAAATATTCAACAAATGCGTGACACAAGATAATTGGTTACCTAGAAACTCTCCAAGGAGAAGGTAAAATTGGGGTAGGGATGAAACCTAAAAATCTTCACTATTAGAGTAATAAAGTGTATCCAAAGAAGGTTACAATGTTTGATCATGAAACATGATCTACCTTGTAAAATGTTTGCTTTGTTAAAGGCTTACAAGATTGTTAGATCTTACCCTGTTAAATTATTTAGAACACCCTACTAAAAGTACTTCTAGTAGGAGGACTTTAACTTATAATGAAGTAAGAACCTTGTTAAAGGATTTATATGAGCTTATTAGGACTACTTTGTTAAGAGATTTGAGTGATTCACTAGTTAAAATGTCTCAACAATGATCCTTCAGTTAACACTTTGTTTCTTGATGTTAGATCAAAACTATACTAATGTGTACTTGATCCTTTTTTATTAAATGTACCTCAGTTGTCCTTTGTTTCCTTTCCTTTTTTCTCCTTCTAACTGATTCTGCAATGTAGCTCAATTCATAACACCTTAATCACTATGAATGCTCTATTTGCGCATGTAAACTCTCTTCAATTCTTTGACAATTAAGATTCATCCTTATTAAAAATAATAATATAACAATACTTCAGTCAGCTCAAAAATGGTTTACATAGTAGTTTGTGCCAATACAAACAACTATGTCAAAATTATATTACTCAGTATCTAAAGTCCTTGGTGCTTGACACTAACTATAACTTCAATGATGTCAATTGGCATTTGATTGACTCAACATGCATTGCTTGCTTGACACTTGAATCACTTGGCACATACTATCTTCTTGGCATCTAAGTGACTTGGCACTTGAGTGGCTTGCCACTCACTGTTTACTCGGCATGCACTATCTTATATGTTATGCTCGACATTTGTTACTTATTTAGTTTGAACTAACTAGATGGCTTAAGTTTTTAGACACTCATTATCAAAACGAATCTGAGATCAACAAAAAATGTGTTTGGAGTTATGCTATCATGATGATCATTGACATTTCTGAAATGGTCAAAAGATGAAGGAGTCAAAAATGGACTATATTGAGGCCTTTATGGAAAGTATGATCCATCCCTTATTCCTAAAACCAAAATACACTATTATACATGAATCAAAGTTGAAGATAAGTTAATAACAATGTGTACATAAAAAATAGTCCAAATTATTTATTTTCAAAATGTCACACCATAGATATTTGAGGTTGTGCTTTAGTGGTCGATGAATCAATACCTATAGAAGCATTCAACTGTGTAACATATGTAAATCCCTACAAAATTAGATAAAATGAATATATGAGCACATGTTATTAAATTCAAGTTCCAATGTACATTATTTATAGTGTAATTCAAAGTGCATACTATATGAGGGATGCCAACATCTGAAGGTCTCAAAAAAAAGACTATATTGTCTCCTAAGAGGAACAATATCATCCATGTACTTTGTTAATTAAAAATCAACATACATTAATATGGTTAATAAAATTATGCATATATGTAGAAAGAAAATAATAATGTACTTTATAAATTTTCTTTAAATTTTTACCTACTTCTCCCAACTCTCTCCCTCTCCATAAACAAGGTCAACAAATGACTCAACATCAATATCATCGATACCACCACCATGAGCAACATATGCCTCATCATCAAAATTGATTCCCTCGACATGATGGCCATCCTATACTACATCAACATCACTTTGAGGGCCTCTACATATACCTCCACAATTGGTAAAAACATTTCCAAGTGGACGAATATCTATTTCCTGCATCCACTAGTTTGCTAAATTGCTCGAAAGGGCACTCATTGAAGTAAGAATAGATGGCACTACTCAATGATGTAGAGGCACTAGGAAACCTAGAGAAGGAAGAGGAACAAGAGGTTGAGGAAGTCTACAATTCGTCATATTGTTTCTAAGCTTTGCTCCAAGCCTATCCTAAGTCATGCCTCCACCAACCCCCTGAAATGGTCTAATATCAAAATAATTGGGTTTCAAACCCAATTCAAACTTAGCCCATAGTTTCTTAAGAAAGTAAATGGACACCTCATGATTTGTGTGTGGTGGATGGTCAAATACCATCCACTACCACTCCCAAAAGTGTTGTGATATATGAGGATGTGTGCACCATCTAATAGATATGTGAGGTTTATTCTCGCTTATCTTGAGACATGTCTTAGGGTTTACAAAATATGTTTTAAAATGTCCTTTATTTAATTTCAATTGATGGATCTCTCTATAAGATAGGCCATCAAAATAGAAGGCACACATTTTTTGACTCCACAATCTAAAGCTATCTATGTCAGTATCTAAATGCTCAATAGACTTTACAACACCTTGCATGATATCTGAAAGGTGAAGTAGGTACGACAGGGGGGATAGGCCTCGTGCTTAATACTATGAATATCTCACATGAGGTCATGAAGGTTGCACCTCATGCTCTCACATAGATCCTCTGGGGTAGGTGGTGGAGGAAGATTAGGTGGTCATTGAGGTGGAGATGGTGGGGGCAAGGTGGGGGTGAGTCCATCAAATATAATCTACATATATGTATACAACACGAAATTTCACAAAATTACAATTTAATAGATAAATCTAAAATATCAATAAAAATGCATCTTTAAAACCATATATTTCCATCTAATAAACTACTTGAATATAACAAAAAGTGGAGAGAATATATTTGGATTAAAGAAACATTGTGGACATCATAAACATATATAACTATAAAGTATGGTTAATCATAGGGTATGGATTAAGATTCAAATTATAGTTAGATTATGGTAAGATTAGGCTAAGGAGTAGAAGTGTTTTTAAAAAAGGTTAGTGTTATGATTGTGCATAGACTTTACAAAAGTGGTCTAAAGTGTTAACATTTACAAAATTAGATTTTACTAGATTGAACATTAATATATGTTGGTTAAGATTTAGGAATTAACATTTTTTATTTTATTTTTTTTTCCATTTAGAATTAAGGTTACAACTTAATGCATTAAATTTTTGTCATTTTTCATTTATTGGGCCAATGACAAGTAACATGAGATAACTAGGGTAGAGCTTGATGGACTGAATTGAAAGCTCACAAGTCTTTTTGAATTAGGAATAATGCATGTACCTTTTCACTATGAAATTTGATTCAAGCAATAAGTTTTTAATAATAGTTACAATAGTTATATCAAATTTGTAGAAATTTCTATTTAATATATATGAGTTATATTTATAAATATTTAATCCAAGGAAGAGTGGAAATAATTTCACTTTTAGAATTATGGAAAACAATGGACATTTTGAATAGAGAAATATTTATAGTAATATGATTTTTTTATAACTATAATTATGTGTGGATAATGTTTACGTTGAAGGTATTTTATTATTTCAAATGATTAATTAGATATTTGAGAATAACATATTTATAATTCCAATCGATATTTTATAATTTCAATTGTATTGAATCTATTTTTATTAATTAATATTTATATCAAATATATTGAATTTTACATTTTAATTAATTTGTATTTATGTTAAAGGTTTTGAATTTTTTTTTTAGTAGATATTTGTATAAAAATTAGATTTAAATTTGAATTTGAATTAATTATATTTATTGCAATATCATTTTTTTACAATATAAATATCCAATTTATATTTAATAATAGATAGTAATAAAATATTTTTAAAAATATATTTGTTGTTTAAAATTATATTTTTGATTGTAATACATTTGATTTGGAAGGGAAATATGACTTATTGAAAATCACAAATAGAATTTAAGAGAGTTTAAGTTTATGTCAAAATTAGGGCTAAGGTGTTTGAAGTAACTAATAGCAGCCAACAAGACAAGGAGCTGACCTTGTAGTTTAAAAAGGCTAAAAAAATAGCCGGAGGAAACCTTCTAGTCAACTAACCAATAATAATTTTAAAATTCAAAAAATTATATATGTCTATAGTCAACTTAACAATACTAGCAGTCTTTAAACTAATATGCATAATAGATTGTAAAATAAAACAATAGCCTTTAAAACAATTGCTGTTATAAGTCCCCTTAAATGACATAAACATAAAGACCTTGTGGGGTACCAAGTTCATAGGTGTAATCATAAATACAACAAGAAAAGTAAAAGACATAGGGCTCGTTTCCCTTTTCAAGCCCATCGTTTTCCTCCTTCTATAGTGCTTGCCCCTGGTTCACATTTTGTTATTGTTGCTAAACTCTTTTGGAGCTAGTTTTATGTTGTTGGTTGGCAACATTCTTTTGAGAATATTAGATATTGTGCTATGGATTCAGTTTATTATGTGATGAGATTACTTAGATTTTGCATTTCATGTATGCATGATGATTATTTTCAGTGTTTGCAGTTATTAATGATGATTAGTAAGATAATTTATTATCATATGTGTTTTTTTATGGATACTTACCCCATACTTGCATGTGTATGGTGTGCGTGTTTGCTTTGTGTATTTACTTTTGTATGGCATGTTTGATGTGGTTAAGGAAGGGAGTCGTAGTCACCTGCTAGTTGGGATCTACACGATGCACCACTTCCTGCCATTACCTATTTAATTTAGTATATATTATGTTTGTATGTGCATGGTTTTTATGCAGGTTGCAGGTACCAGGTATCAACTTCCTTGAATTGTCAGGATGAGCGTACCCTATCACATCATCTCAATGATAAGAGAGAGAAGATAAATTCTCAAGTCCAAATTCCAACCCTTTAAGCCATTTGTCCTAATTGAAAAATTAGGACAAGTATCCGAGTTGAGTACCCTGTGAATGCGTTAGATGACGTAATTCATGATTCAAACCCTTGGTTTGATTTTGTATGTATTTTGGCTATGATGGGTTTTCATATTTTTACCTTGTGAGTCTTTGATGTATTTTCTATTAATTAAGCCTAATTAAAATATTTAATTAATGGTTTAAATTTAATGGAAAATTAATATGATATTTTAATATTTATTTTATTTAATTAATTGAGAAATTAATTAAATAAAATAATTAAATTTGAAGGTAAAAGTTAAAAGTTAAAAGTTGGAATGTGACCATATTTATTTTAATAATAATATTATTATTAAAGCTAACAAATATTTTAGCAATTAAGTTTTGAAAAAAGAGATTTAAAAGTGAAAAATATATTTTAATTATTAAAAGATTCTAAATCCCATGTGATTAAAATATAAATATATTAAGATTGAAAAGTGGAAGTATTAAAGTAAGTGCATGAGATTTAATAAATAAATAAATTAAATTGAAAAGAGTAAAAGTAAATATTAAATTAATTAATGTGCATTATTTTAATATTTGCTCACATAGGAGTTTGCAAGTTTTCGGGAGTTGTCATGTAGACAACACATGAGTTTGCACTCTAAGAATGCACTAGTTGTCTACACTTAGAAGTTAGCATTTTATTTGAGCACATGGTGTCTACAACCTTAAGACTCATCTAGAAGGTTGGAGAAGACTCATGCTTGGTTGTCATGCTTATCTTCTAGTTGTTTCTAGACACATTCTAGATGCATTTTAGAGGCCTTTAAATTGAGGCTCTCCTAGTGTGGTTGGACAAGCTGAATGGAAGCTAGAAGCTTAAATGAAAGCTTAAATGGAAGCTACAAGCTGAAAGCTAAAATGGAAGCTTCAAAGCTTACATGTAGTGGAGAAGATTCATATGCTCATATATTTTCTACTTGTTTATATGCTTCTTCTAGCTCTTCTAGTCACTTGGAGGATTCAGTTGGCTTGAAACTTGGAGGAATTGCGAATGATGGAGAAGGAAGGGATTTTCTATGGACTTCTAAGGCATGGCGGATTAGCATCAGTGTCCAAGTGCACTCGTGATATTCACATATTCTCTTTGCACTATTTCTCTTCATATCTTCATCTTGTTTGTTATATGTGTCTGAATACTCTTTGTGATTGAATCTACAATTGAATTGGAATCTCGATATGTATGGTTGCAAAAAAAAAATAGAAAACCCTAGATCCAATTAAAGAAGAAATTAGATCTAATTCGGGTTTGGGTTCGAATTAGAATCAAATTGAAATAGATTTGAAAATGGTTTCAACATTTATGGCCAAATCCATTAGTGAAATTATTGGATAAATTTAGAGAACAATTACCTTTTAAGAGAAATTCTTAATTCATCGCAAATTGCTCTATCACTGCCCCTTGGATAGACCCAAACTCAGTCATTCATAACTTTTTATCGTGATCAAATTTATTTGATCGCTCCAGTCAAAAGTAGCGCAACTTGGCCCTCTCCAACATATTTCAATTTCAGCCCGATCCAACAGTTCATTAGGGAGATATGACCATCGTACTGAGACTATTTTATTCAAAGACAAATATTTCTCCATTTCCCATAACCAAGAGTTCTTTATGCTTAAACTTCACAAGAATAATATATCAAAGCATAGAATGAATTAAAGATATTATTGTAATCTTTCCTTAGTAGAATCTTATTAATATGCATTAGTTTTATATCGTTTATTATCTAATCTAATTAAATCAAATTTAATTAAGATTAGTTAATAGTAGAAGAAGTGTAATTAATTATTAGTCAATCTAAGTAAATGAGTTTTTAAATGAGAGAAAATTAAAAGAAAAGAGATTTTAATATAGTTATATAGTGGACTTTTTATAATGTATATTAAATACTATTTAATATATATTAAATAATTTAGAGATGATAATTTTATATTACATTTTTAAATGAGGAGACTCTAATGATAATGGATTAAGATTTAATTGATATGGAGTCACTGTTATAACATTGTTATAATTTGAATTACTATGGTATTATTAATACGTTATATATTATTAACTAAATTATTGATATACCTTAATGGTATTAATAGTTAGCTAATGAAGCTTATGTAAAGTTCTCTAGATTGACTAATAATAGTTTTGATAAGTTTATTATTTATTAATGTTTGTTGGGTCTAACAAACTATTAATAAATAATAATATAAATGGTCTAAATAGTTACCAATTAATTCGATTAGATTTAATCTAGTGAAGATTATTTAATGATTAAAGTTTTGTAAAGATATTAGTTTTTGGGATTTGAAGTATAATAGATCAATTGATATTCATTGAGTTGATATTATAACTATGATATTAATAATTAAGTTGTGCGATAGAGTCTTATTTGAAAATTGATGATAATACGAATTAATCAAGAGAACGTTGGTATTTTTTGATAGATGACGAATGTGGTCATACAGAATTATTATTAAGATTTTCAAGATAGCTTGTTATTAATATTCATAAGTTATTAATAGGATCATTTGAGTATTGGATTATAGTTGACTTTTATCTTACGAAATTCTAGTTAGTTATTAATTGGAACGTTGCTATGATTATGTAATTATTAATTAAATTAATTAATGAGAGTTAATTAGATTTAATTAATAATTAAGTTATGTAATAGAGATTTAATTAATAATTATGTAACTTCTTTTAATGAGATTGTAGAAATATTGATATCAAATTGATAGGTCTTACTCTTATGACTTGAATAATGACCTTAGATATTTAATGGTGAAGACTTAGTAATATTTAATTGAGGACTATTAGAATATGGACCTATATTAATTGATTGATCAGTTTAATAAAGTTATAATTTTTTTATTCAAAGATTGATAATTGATTCCCTTATAATTTAGACGAATAATGATCCTCTGATTATGTTGAAAAGTTGATGTAACATTAAGGAAGAGTTATTCAATTAGTAATATGGATCTTAGCAAATAAAGCAAATGATTTAATGAGTGAATATTTATCCTTAAGTTATTCTTAGAATGTAATTCTTAATAATGGAAGGATAATGCTATCGGGGAACAATTGGGTTGACTTGTAGGTTAAATGATTAAACTTAAGACACTTAAAAGTATACTTGCAAACAAAAAATTGGAAACCCCTACACATTATTCAACTATGTGAATTTAGTAAACCAAAACATGTGTTTGCATCATGTATTCTATATGCTTCTTGTTTTGAGTTTTGGGTTGACTAGTGTTGACCAGTCTTAGGTTGTTACCAGAGGCTCGGGGGTTATGAGATGTGATGGCATGTTGATTTTATTTGGTCTCGATCTTTATAAGCCCAACCATGGTTATGTGATTGTGTGCTCTATGTAATTTTTGTATTGTTCATCAGTCTTCATGCATGAAGCTAAGATGTATATGTATTTGAGACACCTGAGCTAATCATTTTTGAGTCATCGATCAGTTATCCTTGGATTATTTTCTAGTCGCCATGATGGGACTAAAATGTGAAGTTATTTCTTGATGATGTCATGTTGTGACATGTTCGACACAACCATTTTGGAGTCTTCGATCAGTATGATTTTGAGATATTCTTGGTTGCTTGTTGAGAACCAATGGTTATTGTGATCTATTTTGAGATATATTTCGGTTATTGAAAACCAATGGATATTTCTGATTATCAGTGATGCTTTCAGTTGTCGATAGAGAACTGTTGTGGTCATGATTTTCTATGGATGTTTTTTCAGATGCTCATGGATATTTGATATTTTTATCATGGACATTTCATGTTTCCTTTTATGGATTACCTTTTGGATTTTCTTTACAGTCACTTGTACAGGACTACGGTGATTTTATGATTCCATGAGCTTAGGGTTGGTAATTTACTTGTAGTGTCAAGAAGTGGCTTGCAATGGGGGCCGGGGCCCTAAGTGGCTGCCAAAGTAACTTATTTTAAGTTTGGTTAATAAGTGATAACATTTACACACTAAATGGGGATTAAATGAACCTAAAAAGATAATTTTTTTGATGTTCTTGACCATGCCTTGAGCGCTTGTACAGGCTAGGATGGGAGTAGTGAGAACACATGGTTGCGACCATGAATTTCGTAGTATGCCTCATCAGTATGAGAGGATACTAGTGGCCGCATGAGATCAGTATAGACCCGTGGAGTTTAGCTAACTGCCAAGGTAACTTGTACGTGATAAATGCAATGACACTTTCCCGCTTACAGAATAGGTTTCCTACATGTCATTGTTGTGCCTCTGGGAGTTAGATGTCAGTTTTGTGTGATGGAACCTTTGAGTTAGTATACTTTTAGGATTCCTGGACTATTAGAGATTTATGCTTTGTGGTTTTGATAGCCTATTTGGGACTTGAGATTATCTCCTTAGCATGGTGGGAGTGGACCATTTAGGTTCCATGCGGTCGGGTGGTAGTGTATTTTCCACTCTTATCATTTGAGATCCATCTGAGACACCGTGGCTGATGCTTTCTTGGTCGGTATTTATCTTCATTATATTTTTGGATCATTATGATAGATGATATACCTTATGATGGATGTATTTACTAGTATGTTTCTTACATTGATGATTTGCATATGTTAGTTGATGATATGTTATGCTTTACTTTGCATGTTAGTAGGATATTTTTAGGAGTAACATTCCTACTATGATAATACCGATGATCTCTTCAGTGCTTTGAAATGTTACGCATGGAGGGATGGCTAGGATCCACGATGGTCTAATGATGCTATTTATGGTTGGGAGGAACCGTGCACTTAGTTATTTATGTTTGTGATTTATAGTTATCTCTTATGATGGATGTTTATAACTTTCATGATGATGTATCATATATGATATCTGGTTTCATTTATGTTATTGCATCATGTATTAGTATTGGATGATGATGTACTTTATTTACATGGATGTATATTCTTTTAAGTTTTTCATACCTTGTAACATGTACAGTGGATGATTGAGCAATCTAAAATGTAATTTAAGAATGTTGGATGTATCATTGCTAAGGATTTGATGTTAGATAAATAATTATGTTAGATGTGATACAATGCTAAGGGATCTTTAAAGAATGTAATCTGATATGTATGTATGTTGTGTTTACTTTCATTTGAATTGTTACTATTGCTTCCGCAAGTGTTGTGAATGGTTTATCTTTCATGTTTTAAAAAAAAATTGTTTGGCAAACTTAGTTAAATTCTTTATATCCCTTGGTAGGGCATTACACCTTCTCAGGCTCAACCTTGTCCCCTTCCCCACCTTCCACTTTAACTAGTTTTTCCTAAATGGTCTTTAACCATTCCTTAGCCAGGAACCCATAGATGGATCAAGTGGTCTTAGTGAATTTTCCTACGTCCTTCTCCTCTTTGTTTGCCTACAAAAAATAAAGTGTGGTGGCTGCAAAGTGCATGACCTTGGTGGAAAAATCCACCAAGGTTTTGAACCTCTAGCAAATAGCAATCTGGTTGTTAGCTAGGTCCCTCATGGAGTTCTCTAGCCTTTCCAGTCTCACCTTGCTATGGCTATGTTTTCCCTTCTTCCCAACACCTTTCGGGGTTTCTTTTCTCAAGGAGGTAATATCAGCCCCCTCCACACTTCCCCCACTCCTAGTTGGGGTAGTCTTGAGGGTGTTAGAGACATGGGAGAGACTTATTATGGCTAAGGTTGTGTTAAGGATCTGGTTATGATTATTTAGGATTAGGGTTTTAGTTAATGTTAGGATTAGAGTTGGACTTAGGATCAGAGTTACATGAATAGGGTTTAGATTTAATACTATGGTTTTAAGGTAAGGGAGCACATTATACTTAGTTTTATGTTTAGGGTTTAGATTTTTATTACAATTATGGTTAGGTTGAGGTTAGACTTAGGAATTTAGTTAGTTTTATGGTTGAAATTACAATTTTTAATAAGGTTACACTTATGATAATGGTTTAGGTATATGTAACAATTAGTATTAAGATTTTGTACCTTGCTTACTATTATGATTTAATATTTGTGATAGAGTTTGATAAGGTTAAGGTTTATGGTAATAGAGTATGATTAGATCTTCCTAATTTTAGAGATTTTTTTAATCTATTAGTTGTACAAATGTACACAAAAGAATACACAAATGTTTTTTTCTAATTGACCTTCATCAATGTTTTTTCCTAATTGACCTTCAATATCTATTAGCATATCTATTGCACCCTCAGGTGTGATTACTAGTCTTATCCCCAATTAAATTAATTCTACCTTTGAGTAAAGCTTTCATGTTAGATATTTAGTATATATTTAAGCTAAAAAATAAAATTTTCATTGTTATGTTACTATTAAAATGTAGACAATAAAATCAACTTGTCACATTAGCAAAACCTTTAAAAAAAATTAAAGAAATAAATATATATTGTCTTAGCAAGTCCTAGGGGCCTATTCGAGGTGATAGAGGAAATTTTTAGGTTTATTATATTGAATATGAACCAAGTTGTTGTTGCGATATGCATATATACATGTACATAGAGCTCTCTAGATAATTCGATACTTAAAGCTAAATTAATTTTATCCATTATTTGATATATCATTTATAATTTATTTTAATACATAAAGAATGATCATTTATTATTAAAAATTAAAATAAATGCTAACTTTATTTTTTCATAAATGTTATCAATTCATACATGTAAACAAATGTGAATAATTGAGAGAGTGAAACACCTAACAATTTATAAATTTAACACATCTACATAAAATATTAAACTTACATTTAATTCAAACATACATACATCACCTTAAACTACAATATAGGGTTACATGGTTAAGTTTTAGAAATAACATTTTAGGGTATGAGTTTATAAATCTTGGTTAGGTTTAGTGTTAGGGTATGGATATGAGTATCTAACATCATGGTTTATATTTATGTTTAGAATTTAGTGTCTATATGGTAAGGTTAGGAATATAAGGTTTGAAACTTAACTTACTATCTAGAGCTAGGCATTTAAGGTTTAGAGCTAGATGTAGGATTAAGGTAAGGGTTTCAAATTATGTGCATTAGGTAGGGTTCAATTAGGATGTACATAAATTTTAAGGTCAATGTTACTATGGCTCTAGTTAAAATTGGATTACATGGTTAGCATTCAAATTAGGACTATAGTTCAATTCTTGAGATTATATAGTTGCCTAAGATTTAGATTATATAGTTGAATTAGGGTTGCAACTAGGATAATAAGTTAATATATTAGAGTTAGAAAAATATTTCATAACATTTATTTATGTGTAAAGTGCAGGTTCAAGTATAGGGTTTATACAAATCCTAACCATAAAGTTTGGTTAATATTTAATATGTACAACAAGTTAGTTGAAATATATCTAAAACACCAATGTAGATACACATTTAAACAATATAAACATACAATGGATCTATCTAATCATTCATTACTTTATCTTTAATTATGTGTCATATAAAATAAATACATCAAAACATCTAAAATAATAATTTTTAAATGAACATCTACAAAAAAAATATTTAAATGAACATCTATCTATTAAAAAAGTGTTGAAATTCTTTAGGATAATTGAGAGGGGGTGAATTAGTTATCCAAGGTCTAGATGTACAAATAAAACTTTTCAATGCTTAGTAGACCCATATCCATAACACCTCAACATGCATCCATCCATTACATCATAAAATACTTAAACTTTGTAGGCTATTGTCCTAAGTCAAAATAACTTTGCAAAAATGTAAACATGAAACACCATAAGAACATTCACACAATTGACACAAGGATTTTAAGTGGAAACCCAATTTCAGAAAAATCACTAGTAACGTGGTACTAATTTTCACTCTTCTAAAGTGATGCCTTCTAAAATGCCAACCATGTTAAAGGTTATAATACACACTATTGAATGTGACTACTTAAAGGATTTCAATCACTTTGTTAGGAGTGAGCCTTGTTAGAGGACTTTAGACCATTCCTTTAGAATTTCACCTAGTTAAATGATTTACAAATGACTATTAGGTCAACCTTAATCCAAAGGATTTTGTCCAAACTTAAACAATTATTAGAAATTAATAGTAGGACTTGATCTAATAAAAATTATAACTCAATTGTAGATTACAAATCTCTATTCCAGTCCTCCATTCTGCTTGGTATTCATACTCTTTAGCTCTGATAGCTTGTTCACCCTTGAATAATTCATCCTTTGAAGCCTTCTTGCCTTGTATGCCAACTACAATCACCTCTATTCGATCACTGGATGAAGCAATACCCTATACTTCTTGTCTTCTTTAGGTTCTTGCACATGTCAACCTTTTCTTCTAACTAGCTATCTCTATAAAAAGAGAATCTAGATCATTTTTCTCTTAACTAGAATCATCTATTTTAGGGTTAGGTAGGATTAGGTAGAATTTAATGAATCTACGCAATTTTCCATTTTGTTTCTCTAGAAACTTCCTCTACAATCTTCCTTGAATTTGCCTCAAAATGGTTTGCCTTGAATTTTGTGCCACCAACTCATCATTGTTATCTTCCACATGCTTCACATTATTCAAGAAAATAAAATAGTTAGTTCAAATTCATCAAATCTTTGATTTAACACTGTTTGTTGTTAGTTGACATCTATACTATTCTATCACTCGGCCAAAACTAGTTCACGTGGCAAGCACTATAGTTTACTAATGCTTGATATCAACTAAACTTTACTCATCATATATTATCATTCACTTGCCTTACACTATTTTTCTTCTTTGCTCAACATCTCTTGATATTCACTTGGCTTTAACTAATTTCTTCTTAACTTGCATTGACTACTCAGCAAGGTTTGGTAGACACTTTTCTTACTTGATCTTCTTCTAGTCTCAACTTAAGTAATCTTTCATTTCATACTATAAGTAAATAAACAATAGACTATAGTATTAATGTCTTACTTGGTCTTAGTGCTTCTTTTACATACTAAATAACTCAACCTTTCTCTAGGTGCTCTTGTTATCTCCTCTTTTCAAATCCTCTTCATCAATCAACTAAATGATAACATCCAAACCAAAAATCAATTGTCTTACTAGTAGGTAGCTGGTTTGACATTATTTACAAAATAATTATTGTTCCATTAATTTTTCTTCACTTGAAAACAATCTCATATCAATAATCTCCTTCTTTGGCATTGATGGAAAACTAATACCAACAAGAATACCAAAAAGAAAATAATAATCCTTGAAATTTCTCCCTCTATCAATATATGTCCTTCCTCTGTATAGGGTAATGGAAGATTTGTCAATCTCCTTCAATGTATATATCTCTCTTATATCTCCCTTTGTAGGTTAGTTTTCTTTCTATATATCCCTCTTTCTTATATCTCTCTCTTTGACAACAATGCCAAATAATTTTCATCTCTATATGTAGATATAATCAATTCAAGTTCCTCCTCTATCATCATGAATGTGACTATAAGTCTTCTAATTAAACTCCATTACTTTAGGTAGCACCTAAAGTAAGATCCACTCCATCAAGTTGTAATATACAACGTTCAACTAAGTTGATACAAGGGACTTCTCATGCTTATTAAGTAGCTTTGGATAGGGGTATCACCCCTAGTTAACCTCTAAGATATTCATGTGCATCCTTAGGTGAAGCTTTTGTGAATGTATCAACTATCTATTCTGTTGTGTTCACATATTCCATATTTACTTCTTTGTCATTAACCAACTCTCTTAAGTAATGACACTTGATTGCATTGTGCTTAGACTTTGTGTGCATCACAAGGTTCTTTGATATGTTTATAGCACTTGTATTATCACAGGTTCAGTTATTTCCTCCTTCATACCTTTGAGTACCTATTTGATCCATGCCACATTTGTACAATTTACTAAAATAACCACATATTTAGCTTCAACAGTAGATTGAGATATACAATTGTGTTTCTTATTGGTCTAGGTGACCAATCTCTTTCCTCAAAAAAATTCTCCACCACTTGTGCTCTTTTTGTCATCAATGTTTCCAGCCCAATCAACATTTGTAAAGGATCTTAACTCAAAATTTTGATTTTTCTTGTAGTATAGACCATAGTCTTTTATTCTTTTTAGATATCTCATAATTCTTTTAACAACCATCAAATGATTCTCCTTGGGATTTGCAATTTTTTTTTTAACAATCCTAATAACTAATGCAGTGTTAGGTCTGCTATGTACTACATATTGCAACTTATCAATCATGGACATGTAGAATGTTTGATTCACATCAATAGAATCATCATTCTTTGATAGTTTGTGTCTTGTCACCATATGAGTGCTAACTAGTTTTGAATCCTCTAAACTAAAATTTTTAAATATTTCCTTCACATATTTAGACTTAGTGATGTATATACCATATTTCATCTGGTATACTTACAAACCAACAAATAACTTGATCTCTCCAAACATAGTCATTAGAAATTCTTTCTTCATTTCATTTGCAAATGCTTTACATAATGCATCTTGAACTCCAAATATGATATCATCAACAAAACATTTAGCTAGTAAATTACCTTTACTGTTGGTCTTAGATTGGTTTTGACAATTGAGTGTCAACACACTTAACAAATTTTCTTAGTTAATACTGAGTATACTATAGATGTTGATTTATAGTATGTGCTGAGCCAAAAATTCAACAAGTGTTGAGTCATTCAGATGTCGAGCAAATAGATAGTGACAACCAAGTGTCAACTACTGAGTAACTAATAGATGCTAAGCCAATATATGTGCTGAGTAAACTATAGGTCTTGAGCAAGACATAATTTCTATATGTGTCGAGCATTAGTAATTAGTAAGTGTCAAGTAACATAGAATTAACATAAGAGTTTGTACCCTTACAAACTAAGATGTAAACTATTTTTGAGCTGACACAAGATGAATCTTGAAGGATTAAAAGATGAGATTGAATCTATTTGATTTCTTATGAAATCAACATGCAACCAATCAGAAAAATGGAAAGATTTGAAAAGGAAAGATGGATGAATCTCAATCATAGATTAATACCTAACCCTAAGTCATGAAATATTTTTAAGGAGTTTGAGACCCCATAATTTAGAAATGTACGAGAATGTATGAGAGAGTATGTGAGAAGAGAATGCATGCATGGAGAGAATACTAGCAAAATTTGAAAGAAATGAAAGGGATGAAAAGACTTATAAGAAGGACAACATTGTAGTATCAATTTATAGAACAAAGTATTAACACTTCGAATAGAATCATATTAGATCAATGAGGATCAAATTATAATGGACAGAACATTAATTTGAAATTTGCAATTGATGATTATAAGTTATTAGGTCAACACATTCTACTATACTTTACAGCCATTATATTAGGAGAATGAAAATCCTATGAAGATAGGTTGGGTTACAACCATTTTGTAAATACTTTAATAAGATGACATTCCAAGTGAGTGTTTGTAAAATCCTTTAGATAGTTACACCATTAATAGGGTGTTGGAGCCTTTAATAGGGAAGGCCTCTCATAGGGTAGACCATTGATGATGGTCAAACTTTTTAATCTTAACAAGTTACATAGTGTTGCAGTGATAAGTTATGGGTGTCATCCCCACCCCAGTTTTACCTTCTCATTTTGGAGGGTTTCTGGGTGATCAAATATTGTGTTATCTATTTTCATTCATGTCTTTACTTTCATGATTAATTAGACATGTTTCATGCATGTATTGATTTTAGTTAAAAGTTTTATAGCTTAAAGTTTGGTACTTTTGATTCACCCCCCTCCTCTTATAAGTATTCTTCCCACTTGTAAATTACAACAATTGGTATCAATTGCTAGTTTTTACAAGGAGAATCCTTACAACTTGAAGAAAATATCTAGAAATGGAGGTCTACAAGCTTGGGAAGATTATAAAGAATTAGGAGATCAAAATACATCTCATTTGACACTCTCTGAAAGAAGCTAGGGAAGAATTGAGGAAATCCCTAAAGAGAAGAAAGAAAATTACCATAGCTGAAAATGATACACTGTACAAGGAGATTGACACCACAAAAGTATTTTCCAATGGAGATTCTAAGGAGTTTGATGCAAAATTTATAGGCCTAATGGAGAATAACAAAGCTCAAGCAGAAGAGATTAGAACTCTCAAGATTGAACAAGAATCACAAGCCATGATGCTTTGTGAAGTGATTGAGCATAAGAAGAAAGCTATTGAGGATAAAACTATGATAGAAGATGACAAAATAAACCTTGCAAATAGACTAGAGGAAAATTCAATTGAGCTTGCAAGAGTTTCCAACATGTAGCTAGACACCCTAAGCCAAATGATGAATGCTCATCATGAGCTTAATGTTGAGGACACTGAGATCTCCACACTAAAGATGTAGAATGAAAAACTGCAAAATGTCTTGAGAAGAGAAAAAGAAATTGAAGAAAGCTTCAACAAACCTAATGAATCCATCAAGTACTTTGAACAACTCCTAAAATCACCAAGATCCAACAATGACACTTCAAGACTAGGATACACTAGTGCTGAAGAAGGAGAGTAATCTAAGATTGTAGAAGAAATAAATAACAAAAGTAAGAACAAAACACCTACTTTTCATTTTTTTGGTAAAAGGGGACATACCTCTAATGTATGTAGGAGTAAGAACACCAATCAACATGACAAACCTAAAAACATGGGTCACTATCACAAGTGCAACAAGCAAGGACATTATGCACATGACTATAGGACTAGGACCATCAAGACACCAAGATTTGAAGTTCACTGCTACAATTGCAAGAAGTATGGACATAGAGCCTTTGAATGTAGATCTAAGCCTATGTGGACACCAAACTGTAGACACCTAAAATCCCTTAGAAAATAAAGTATTTTTATTTTTTGAAAAAGTCCCTGATGACATCATCATTAATTAATTAATTAATTATTTAATTAATTAATTTATTTTTATGCCATTAAATCCCCTTGTCTTAATTAAAAATATTTAATTAAGGAATCCCTCCCAAAAATGTTTAAATCTTATTTAAACATTATTTCCTTATTTATTAATTATTTAATTAATAAATTGACCAAAAATCCCAAAATAAATATTTAATTTATTTTTTGCCCAAAACTTGGCCAATTTCCTTAAGACCACTAACCTCTTCCAAAATCTTCTAATCCTTCTTTAATTTCGATTAAAGGCTAATCTCATCATTTTCTACCCCTAATCTCAACTCAAAATATTTAACTAAGGTTAAATATCAATCCTCATGTTTATTAAAAATGTTTTAATAAATATTTCTTCAACCCAAACCCTTGAGATAAATAAACTTTATTTATCCTCAAAACCTTATGAAGTTCTAGACTCTTCTAGAAGGACTTTATCCTCTTCCTAAGCCTATCTCTAATCCTCCATTTTAGCCTAATCCACCCCATCCACCCATACTAACCAAGCTTAGCCACTAACTCACCCACCCTCATTGAATGCCATCCACTTGCATATCTCTAACAAGCTTAGTCTAATCATAAATCACCTCTAATCCCACCCCTAACCTTGTCACATTCCCTAAGCAAGCTTAAGACTTTCCTAACCCAAGCAAAGTCAACAATCTCAACTCCCTCCAAAATATCCCAACCACTAAGCCTTCAATGCTCTTACAAAGCCATAAAAGACTCTTACGAGCCCATTCGTTGCTCTTACAAGACATTATGAAGGGTTTTTATGAAGATGTTATCCCTTGAGCCTCCTTTGTTGACTCATCCGTGCCCTTTCCTCCATCCTCTCACCCTGTGACATGTGTCACTCCCTGATTGGCTGCAAGGAAGCACAATCCATGTGCTCTCCTCTCATGCAATCTGAGCCCTCCATGAGCTTTTCCCCATCTTTACATCTTAGCCCTCAAACCCTCAAGCCCTTAGCCTATAAATTGAATCCCCTCCCAAGCCATATCATCAGAATCCTTGAGCTAAAGTTATAATGCCATTTTGAGAGCAAGTTTTACATCAAATCCATTCACCCAAGCCAAAATCCATCAAGAACACCATTGAAGCTAGTTTGAGAAGCCTTGAGCATACGTACCAATCCTCTACTTAGACTCATCTACCAAGAAAATAGCTAATTCCTATTGGGAGAGTCCATTCATTTGGCTCACATTCCTAATTAGGGGTTCCTCTTTAGTCTCTCTTATATGTTATATTAATCTTTGTTATTTAATGCTTTATTCTCTAAATATATTAGTGTTTCTTGCTAACATATTAGTATATACACAAACTAACCAAAAAGGACAAATAATCGTGGACATCACTACAATTGGGACTACAACACCAAGAAGAGCTCTCACTACTATCAAGAATATGGACACATTCTAGAGAACTACATAAGAACATAATTTAGTGGCAACTATAATATTTGGTTGAGTCAAACCACTTGTTTTAGCTACCTAAAGATAGGATACATTAGCAAGTATTGCCTAACTAGGTCAAATGCACGCAACTCTAAGTTCAACAAAGGAAAACAAAAAGCTGATGTAGAACACATTAGAGGAGAGATGAATAGAACATGGAAAAGAAAAGATGGAAGTAGCACATCTAATGGAGGGATCACTTCACCTAAAAGGTCAAATGGTCACACTTCATCCAAGGGTATGTGTAGGATCTGTTGGTGATTTATTTTGATGTTAACAGTACTAAAACTACTAGGCGACAAAAGGCTTAGTACCTAGATATCAGTACATACACAACCTAAAGAATAGCCAATTCTCATTATCACTTGCATATGCAAAGTATTAGGACCCAACTTCAATAAAACCTTAGACGGTTTTCTACTCTTTTGGCTCTGTAAAACCAAGGCGGGTGCACCCGGGGATGGTTCAAAGATGGAATAATTGTATGAGAATTATCCTTAGTTTCATTTTGATTCTCATCTCTAAATCCTTAAACATATAAGTAAATAACTGATAAACACATCCCTTGAACAGATATGGCCAAGAAATCTTCTATAGCTCTGCAGGTGTTTCCAACAACAATGGCTAAATGAAGCTAAAACAATCTAGGCAGGCAAGTGCTGGCCAACTTTGAAAATCTTACAGGAAAGATAAATGAAAATTGATTTTATGATGTATTTTGAAAAAGCTAGTTATAATATACTTCTCTTTTGGCTGAAATACTCTCGATCAGTGCCTAATCCATTGGGAATTCAGAGTCAAGTAAATTCTTAGATCTAATTTGTTGCCTTGCAATGAATTTTCATCAGCAATTCTTACCAGAATTTATCATTCAAGAATCCTTATTAACACCCAAGTAACCTCATCACATTTATCAAAGCCTTTACTTAATCCATTGAATTAACAGCAATAACAAATGGATGTACAGTCTTACTAAATTGCAATCAATTGCATAAGCTTTTACTCACACAACATCAAGGTAACTTAGTATTAAAAAGGAGACAAAATTCAGATAAGAACAGATATGGGGACAGTTCATAACTTGTATTCATTTCCTTTGAAAATGATATATCCTTTACAAAAAACCCAGAAAAACCTTCAGAGAAGAAGCACAGTCCTTTTACATTCATCCATCTCTCAGAGATTTTGACAGAAAAAGCATACTATAAATTTCTTTCCAAAAATGTTTGGACCAAAAAAGAACTAAGCACAACACTTAGTGAAAACCAAATTTGGACCCTTCTTTAGCCTTGGGATCTCACTTAAATAATGTGAGATGCAACAAGCTTCAGGCTACAGAAGGTGACAGGTGTCCTTCTTTTGAAAAAACAAAAAACAAGAATAACAGAAAGGTTGATTACAACAGCATTTCTTGGCGGGTCCCTTTCTGTTATGCTTCTTGGTTGTTATGATCTGCTTTCGCAATCATTCTTCATCTTCAGAGTACATACCCATAAGGTCTGCAAGTGATGTATCATCTTCTGTTACATGTAAAATCACTTTAACCTGGGGATTTTCTATGTCATCATTGCTGACTACAAGAGTAACAATTACTCTTACATCTTCCTCGTCATCTTCTCCTGACATCTGTTCACTAAACTGATCTTTCCATCTGTTGAAAGTATCATCATCTGGCCAATCAAAACTTAGGGTTTCTCTTTGTATCTTTATTAAAGAATTGGCATTTTCTTCTAATTCATCGAATTCTTTTCTTATATCAGCATAATACAGTTGTATTTTTACCAGCTCTTCATTTGTCTTTGCCCAAAACCAATAGCCAGTTTCACTGATGATGTTTGTTATTCTGTTATCAAATAATTCATCCATTTCCTTTTCCCATTTGTCCTTTTCCTTTACTGTATCAACAGATTCTAAGGCACAAGGAAATAGGGTGAATTTCTTAGCAAGATATCTTGAAAAACAGAGTGTCAATTTCCTCTGTAAAGAATCTCTTTTATTTTCAAAATTATCTAATTGATTTAATAAATCAAAAATCCTCTCAACCTGATGGTAAGGCATTTGAACTGTAGATATACAAATAATTGTAACATCATTATTCCTCTGTCTCCACTTCTGTGTAAGAGAATCTAGTCCATTCTTTTCTTTATTTAACTCATCTATGAGGGTTACAACCCTTGTCAACTGGTCATAAAAATTTGACCATTGTATTTTATCCCTCAAGTATGTTACACCCTGCCTCCATTTCTCCTCCTGCTGGTTTCTAAATTCTATCTGCCACTCATGTAATTTGGTTTTTTCTGCTTCAAACTCCTCTGCAGTATAGAATTGAGGTCTTTCAGGGGTGTCAGGTATTTCAATAATAGGGGTTAATCCCACAGATGACTGTGGGGGATATGCAATTCTTAATGTACTGGATTCTCCTATTTTTCTCTTTCCAAGTACCTTTTCTAATTGAGACACCCTGTTTTCTGACTCAATTCTCCTTTTTACCTCTTGATTATAGGCTTCTACCACTACTTCATATTTATTATGCATATCCATCATTTCCCTCTCTTCTCTTTCCGCAGTAGCCAGGGCAAATTTAGAATAATCCACATTCATGTGGGCTGCCTGTACATTTGAAGTGTCAGCAACTCTTCTTACAATGATACTCCCTGTCAATCCTGAGTCATCAGGCTGTGATGAAGTAACTCTGGATCCTCTTCTCAGGGACCACATAACAAGGGCAGCTTGATCATTGCTGAATGCTGTACCCAAGAATTCCTCTTTATTTGGATCCTGAAGCCCTAAATTATTTGAAACAGAATTAAAAACTAATGCGTCAGCAATGTCCCAATTGGGCAATAATAAAACATTAGCATTTTTTACCATCTGTCTTCCCTCATCAGGGGTTATATTTTGGAACTCTTGAACCATTTGTTCTTTTATTAGACTTTGAATGGAGGCCTCATCCATTTCTGGATGTTCTGCTCTCATATTATTGCACCTTTGCTCAAAAATGTGCATGTTTACTCTCCACGCAAACTGATGGAAAGGCCTAGATCTTACAAAATTGTTATCAGACAAAAAATGCTGACTGGCTTGTTCCAAAACAGGGTCCAATTCCCTTCCTCTGAAATCTGCTGTAGTTAATTCAAAACTTGGTACAGGGGGTTCCTGAGGGTTCCCTTCATCAATCTCTGCTTGTGTAACAAAAATTTCTCCTTGTGACCCCAATTGTTCGAATTGCTCACTGGTGAGTTGTTCTTCCTCAACTCTTATTGGGGTTTGAGAAGGTGAGCCACTTTCATTAGGGGATTCTTCCTCCCTTATTATTCTTCTTCTTTTGGGGGAAGGTTCAGGGGGTCTTTCTTCTAGGACAGTGCTGGAAGATCCAACAATCTGTTTTTCTTTATGCACAACGGGCACCTGCTGTCGGACAATGGTATACCCTGTTTTCTTCCGTACCACCAGTGGACCTACTCCAATGTTGGGAGTGAAACCCAACTTTCTCATAATTTCTCTGGCTTTATCTGGAAAAGAATTAATAAAATGTTGTTTCTTCTCATTCATTACCTCCATTATCTCAGAGAAATTGCTCATGAGTTTATGTACTTTGTCTGCATTGTTCGCAGCATTACTAAGAGGACTGAAATTTTTATCAAAACAATTAATGAATTCCAAAACTTTTGAATAGACTCTCCATTTTTCTTTCTTTATTTCTTGCTCATGGAGAGAGTATTCATTTCTTATTATATCTTCTGGAAAATAGAATTCATGCTGGACTGGATGCAGCTTGATTCTCAATCTAAGGGCAGAGTTAAAGAAACCTTCTGCATCACAAAAATGAGAGTGAGACACTGCCATTTTGTATTGATCCAAAAATTTATGGAGAAAGACCCATCCTTCTTTAGTTATCACAAATTGGTGGGCTATAGTACAAGTAGGAAAAATTGATCCTGTCCCCCTTTTGTGCAAAAAGGCCTCCTCCACTCCTCCCAACTGCCACAAAAATTCAGCTATCCCTACCTTCAAGGGTACCTGATAGGGTAACACATGGGGTGTTCCTTTGAAACCATAGACCCTGATGACCGTTGAAACTGAATATGGGATAATATCTCCCCAATTATGTGAAACCTTCAGATTGTGGGTTTTGTCCATAGGCCTGATAAGGTGCATCAATGCCTTAGGGATTCTGGGATTGTCACTCAATAAGAGGCACCTTAGTTTGGAGGCAAAGTGCCTATCAAATCTAACGAAGCTAGCATTTTCTGCTTCCCAGGTCATGTCTGCACTCCATAATTGGACTGGTAGTGCTTCCCCTTCTTGTTCTCTATTTAAAACCATTTCCTTACCAAAATAAGTGGCCCCTTTAAAAAGAAACATATGCATCAGTAAGGAATACTAACCCCAAACCTTTTCCACCTTGCCCTGTGCAATCCCCACCAATCCATGATGGATCTCATTTGCCAAGTAAGATGCAAAATCAAAAATTATTTCCACACCAAAAGAAGAGATTTGGGTGATCATATACATGAAGCTCACCGGAATAAAATCTTCTTCGCCCTCTCCGAAGACTCTGCACAGGGTCCTATATATCTCCACTGCCCTGGCATTAAAACATGATTTCTTGAAGGGCTCTTTAGAAGATGATGTTATGGTTGGGAGGCCTCCAATTCGGCCTATGTGGGCTTTCAGTGCACCCTGTCTAACTACATCCCTCTTGGATATATATTCCTTTTCTAAATCTATCAGATTAATGGGCTAATGATACATGGTGAGGGGTCCCAGGCTGAATACCTTCCTAATCTCCTCGGGACTGATGGTAACTAAAGCCTCACCATCTACTCTCCTCACTACCTTAGTGACTTGGTCATAGTTTTTTGCTATGGCTTCAAGCAAGTCAAAATCCATAAACATGCTGGGAACAACAAGCTTCCCAAGATCAAAATTCCAAATGTTGGCATGAGGGGCATATAACTTTCTCTCTGCAAACCATTTCTTGAATAGACTCAAACCAGTCTGAGCAGTTTGAGCATCCCGGACCCAATTACCCTTATCATACAATCCATCAGCTACCCTAAGCCTAGGATTGAGTGAGGTCAACCTCTTAACTTGTACCATTTCTACAGTGGACTCAGGAAGTAACTCAAGCAAATCATCATGCACATTTCTATCCAGGTAGTTCACTGCTCCTGTAAATCCCTTCTTAGGAGGCATCTTGAGCTATCCTCTTTAAAACTTAAAAGCTCACAAAGATGATGGCAGTTTTACTTACTTGAATTCTGTCTCAATTTTCCTTTGAATTCCTGCAAAATTTCAGCGAACAGATAACTTGACAATTTCTTATCAACCTTGGCACGCTTTTCTTTCAGTAATAGCTTCTGCACAGGAATGGCTTCAAATCTTTTCTCGCGTGAAATGAAACTGATGCAATCTCTCTGTATTATACTCTGTTTTTTCTCACGGACGAAGCTTTCTTGTCTAATTAATACAGAGAGTGGCACTACATTTTTAATTTAAAACTGCGTCGTTGATCTTCAAAGATCCTACGATCATGCGGTACAAAGAGAACAACTAGGAGTTACACTTGCCATGTCAGTCATATTACCCAATGAGAGCTTGCCATGTACATAATTCTTTCTTTTGATGGCGCTTACCTTTAAACCTACTGACGACGGAGAACACGTGTCAGCATGTCGCTACTTCGTTATGCATAAAGAACAAGCACCTTGCCATAACGAGGCGGCGACAACCGTTGATCGGATCAAGAAATGATCGAAAGATATGCTACAGGGCTTCTTAAGAAAGAACGCGGTGGGCCCATCTCGCTATGTCACTATAATTATCTTCCTTGCAACTCTTCATAACGAGATAGCGAGCTCCGTTGATTCACTTCAAACTGACGTTCCAGATTTCTTGTACATTTAGTCAGGTAAGCATTAATGAGAATCGGATCTCTGCATAGCTAGCACATGTCAAATTTTATCAGTCACCTATCATTACACGTCATCAAAGATCTTGCCGATCTTTTACCATTTTACGGGGCCTCGCTAACTCGCTAACGGTGAAGCACCTCAACTTTCTGATAGCGAGGTAGCGAGCTTCGGCACTTTAAATGATTCTGTGCCAAAAAAAGCAAGGGGGTACCCAGTAACTACTCCCGTTAATTAAAATTGATTCTGACAACAGTATTCATGACAGGTCATGCCACCTAGTGTAATTATGATACAAGCGAGATGCAATGTCATCATTTTAAGATTTTCACGTGGCCTCGCTACTTCGCTAACGGTGAAGTGCCTGAATTTTCCGATAGCGAAGTGGCGGAACTTCCGGAAAAAATCAACATTCCGGCTCTGATGTCAGATATTCTAGTGGGTCCTTCTTCCCCTTTTTATGGCGAATTGCAAAGTATACCTGCACAATAAAGTAATTAATAAGCAAATCTTCGATTGTCGCACCTTCATTTCATGGTCCCACCGCTTAAAAACTCGACACTCGCTATCTCGCTATACTTAATGAGCATGCAACTTTCAATAGCGAGATAACGCCAGCGGTAGATCTAATCAGATCTGACGGTTGGGACAAACAGTAAGAAAGGTAACCCGGGAGAAAGGACAAGGAATAAGGAAGCATATTCGCTTCTTTTGAATTTTGAAAATTTTCGCGCCCGACCATTTATAAATAGAGATGAATGTAAGGCTTACAAGGCAAATATTTCTCAAAGATGTTTTATCCAAAACCTTATACTTCATTTAGACATAGATCACCTGACCTTTCTATGGTTTAACTGAAAAAATTTTACTGCAGAAAAAGTCAGACCAACAGTGGCTCTGTCTGGGGATGATAGACTACTTGAGTCTATGCAAGGATTCAGAATCTATGGGAGAGCAGACCACACATCCGGGAAATGACAACTTCTTCAGAGAGCACTGAGCAACACACAAAAACAAAAACTCAGACTGTACAAGGATTTACAGAAAACAGGACGCTGGGAAAACCTAAAACTAATGTTCATGGAAGAAACTAAGTATTTTTTCAAGAAAAATACCTCTTCAAGAACTGTCCATGAACTGGCAATTCAAGAATATTATCAAATACATCTTTGATTATGTAGGAATGTTCACCCCAAGTATTCTCAATGAGATATGGGCCTAACCAAATGGGGTCAAATTTTCCATGTTTTCCTTTATCTTCAATTCTGGCGTTCCACATTAAGACTAGGTCTCCATTTTCAAATTTCTTGTTTACAGTTCTTTTATCATAGAGTGTTTTGACTTGTAACTGCAATTTTTGATTTCTCAGAGATGCTTCTCTTCTGGCTTCGGTCAATCCTACCAGTTCATTCATTCTTTCTTTCATTTCATCAGTAGTATCTTCATCATATGACTGGATGTAATTGTATAATCCCATCAAATTGTTCTGGGGCATTCTAGCTTGAATTCCATACACTAAATCAAATGGAGCCACCCCAATTGCCTTCTTTACAGTTACTCTATCAGCCCATATTGCCAACTGTAACTTGGAATCCCATGCCCTTTTATTATCGTCCAAGGTTCTCTTAATGATTTTCAACAGGCTTTTATTTGTGGACTCAGCTTGTCCATTCCCTTGTGGATGATATGGGGCAGACGTTGTTCTTGTCATTCCATATTTATCACAAAAATTTATGAATTCCTCAGACCTAAAACACATAGCATTATCTGTGACAACTTTCTGTGGACATCCAAATCTGGAAATGATATTATTCAATAAGAAATTATTTACTACTTTACTCGTTGCATTTCTGGTAGGGATAGCCTCTACCCATTTTGTAAAGTAGTCAGTAGCAACCAGAATCCAGGAATAGCCAGTACTGGACTTGGGAAAAATTTCTCCTATGAAGTCCAGACCCCATTGTTGAAAAGGTGCTTTAGTTTCAACTGGCTTCAGTGGAGTATTTCCTGAGAATTTCAGCTTCCCAGCAAATCTCTGACAAGGATCACATTTTTTAACCATAATTTGAGCATCTTTGAACAAAGTGGGCCACCAGAAACCAGCTCTCATTATCTTATGCGCAGTAGTTTTGGCCATGTAATGTCCTCCACATACTCCAGCATGCATTTCTTTCAAAATTTTGTTTGCCCTTTCTCTGTCAACACATTTCAACAGAACTCCTTCAAAGTTTCTCCACCATAAGTTATTTTGAACAATTACATACCTGATGGCTTGCAATTTAATATTCCTTTTTTCATTATTAGGCAGATGGGGAGGAACTTCCATGTGTTGCAAATAATGTATAACATTAATGTACCAGTCACACTGGTCCATGTCGCATAAATCAGTTCTGAAATCATCATTTACTAGGTTTATCTGATTAGCTTCCAGGTTAGTTTCGGCCATAAGTTTGGCCAAACCTTGACCTCTGACTAACTTAGTTATCTGCATATCAATGTTAAATTCTTGGATTCTATTGATCCATCTGCATCTCCTTCCTGACACTTCCTGCTGAGAGAAAATATCTTTAACTGCAGCACTAGGTACAAAGGCAATAATAGTAGCACCTACCAAATAACTTCTGAATGCTTTTACAGCCTTTACCAAAGCATAGGCTTGTTTTTCATTTATTTCGTACTTCAGTTCAGCATGCTGCAGGGATTTGCTAAAAAAGGCAATAGGCTGTTCATACCCTTCTTGGTTTTTCTGTAATAAAACTGCAGCCATAGTATGGAATGATGCAAAAGAAAAGATATGCATGGGTTTTGTATAATCTGGGGTCCTCAACACTGGAGCATTTTTTATCGCAGTCTTTATATCCTGAAATGCCTGTGAAGGTTCACCATTCCAGTCTATAACAGCTCCTTTCTTGAGCATTTTTGAAATGGGTCTACTGATTTCAGCGAAATTTGTAACAAACCTCCTCAGAAAATTAACCTGGCCAAAAAAGGACTGTATACCTTTCACGTTTTTAGGTTTAGGGACTTTATCAATAGCCATTACCCTTTCTGGGTCTATTTTTACCCCATCTTTGGACACTATGTGTCCTAATAACTTTCCTTCTGTGACCCCAAACGAGCATTTCTTTGGGTTTAGGGATACCCCATATTCTAGGGCTTTTATAAAAATTTTGTTCAAGTGTTTGCAGTGATCTTCAGCCTTATTAGAATACGCTGTAAGATCATCCTGGTACACAACCATAAATTTGTCAATATATTCATGAAATGCTACATCCATGGCTCTTTGGAAAGTAGCTCCTGCATTAATCAAGCCAAAAGGCATCCTCACATACACATATGTTCCCCAAGGGGTTGTGAAGGCTGTTTTGAACTGTTCACTTTCTTTTACCAGAACTTGATTATATCCAGAAAAGCCATCCATCATTGACATTAATTCAGAGCCGGTCACTTGTTGCAACATAGCTTCCATATTAGGTAAGCCATAATTATCTTTTAGAGATGCAATGTTTAGATTTCTAAAATCCACACAAAGCCTAATATCTCCATTCTTTTTTCTTACAGGAACAAGGTTTGAAACCCAAGTGGAATGCCTAATTGGTTTGATTATTCCACCATCTCTCAGTTTTGTCAGTTCTTCCTACATTTTTGGGGCAAGGGTGGGATTGATTGGCCTCTGCTTTTGCCTAAAGGGTTTTACATTTTCTTTCAAGGGTATGACATGCTGGAAAAGGTCCTCCCTATAAGCTTTAAGGTCATCATATGACCAAGCAAAAACATGCCTGTACTTTCTAAGTAGGTCAATCAATGCTTTTCTAATTTGAACTGGTAGATCTTGGCCGATGTAAACCTTTTTAGGGATTTCATTCGTTCCCAAATTCACTTCTTCTAGCTCCTGCGGCTTGGGGTCCTTTATTTCCGATCTCACTCTGTCTTGGTTATCAAAAATGTTCTCCAAGACTACCAACCCCTTAGGCATCTTATTTGTTTTTAATTGCATGATTTCTTGACCAAAAATGGTTTCCTTCCCATTTATGGTTTCAATCAGTCCATTGCAGTCCATCTCCTGCCCATGGTATCTGTCTTCATTTAGCAAAAAATTTGTGATATCTTTGTCATCTTCAAACACCTGCCAATTGTCAATGTTGTCAGGTATAGAAGGTCTGTTTTGAATCTCAATCTGGGAGATTCCTGCAAATGATATTTCTTTTGGTTTGATAGCTACATTAACCAGAAGATCAGCCATTTTATTCTGGGTTCTATCTCTCCATGAGATCCCAAATGCATCAAAGAATTCTATTTGATCCCAGACCTCGTTTCTATATTGTTTTAATCTCCTATTTTTTGAGGAGTATGTTCCTTTAATCTGAGAGATGATCAATTCAGAATTCCCTATGACATACAATTTCTTAATTTTGTGATATGTGGCCATTTTGAGACCTAGCAACAATGCTTCATATTCAGCAATGTTATTTGTGCAAGCAAACTTCAAGGTGAATGAATACCTGAAGGTGTTATTTTCAGGGGATACAAAGACTACACCTGCCCCTGCACCTTCTTTAGAACTAGCCCCATCAAAGAACATTGTCCACAGTTTTGGTGAATTCATGCAACATTCAACCTCATTTTCAATGATATCAGGTAAGTTTTCCACTTCCTGAATAATCAATTCAGCCCTGAAAGCATTAATCCCAGTGTCTAGGAAACAGGTGGTATCTTTGTCAATGTCTTCACCTAAGATGTGGTTAACCCTTGGTTCCCTATTTACCCTGATAGCTTTGTCTCCTATATGGAAAGTGGCATAAGTAAGGTCACACTGGAGGCTTCCCCCCATGGCGGCACTCCATTTTCTGGAAAGTAGCATCCCGTAATGTGGGGGTATATCCACTACAAGGACAGACATGGTTAATTCCACCTCAGGAAATGCAGCCAGTTTAAATGGTAAGGCATTTATAGTACCTATTACTGGAACCTCTCTAGCATCCATCCCTCGGCATCTACCTTGCTTAGTATCCACCTTCAATCCTAGGGCTTCCATTACTTTAAAAGGCATTATAGTGTTGGAAGCTCCAGAATCGATCATACAATTTTTTAAGGTTTTCCCTTTTATGATTAAACTAAGGAAAAAAGGATCAATATCTTGTATGAACGCAACTGATGAATCATCTAAGAACATCTGAGGAATCTGAGATATAATACCATTGTCCTCTATTATTAATGGGGTCTGTTGGGCTACCGGTTGATTATCAATACTATTGTTGTTTGCTATTCCACCCAACCATGACAAAGCCTTATTTTTATGCTCTTCAATTCTAAAGAGCTCAGACAAGGGTACTTTCACAGTAATTTGAGATAACATGGCAATCATATCAACAGGTTCAACTACAGTAGGTTTTACAATAGTACCTGGGATCGGAGTCTTTTGAGTAGTGGGCACCACTTTTAGCTTGACAACATCCAGTTCTGATTTCTTTGGTTGCACTACGGTCTTTGTTGCTTCAACTTTCTGAAATTGAACCTTCTTTTTTGGTTCCCATTTCTGACCCTTGTTCTCCTTGATCTTAGACACATCTATACTGACTTTCTTGTGTTGATCATCTGTCTTATGAGTAGTGTCTTTGATGAACATACTAGATGGCCTTCCTGCCTCATTACTTATTGCTCTATTTCTCAAATTGTAATTACTGTGGACTTGTGAAATCATTTCGGCTGTAATTCTATCAATTTCCTCCTTGGAGGGGATTCTTAGGTTTGTGAAACCTACTTCAAAAAATGTATTGCATACCTTATCTGTATCATTCTTCTCATCATCTGAAAATATTTGCTGATGATGTAACTGGTAGGCAATTCTCTGGCTGGTAACATCATTCTCAGGTTCTTCTGAATCAGAATCTATCAAGTCATCTGATGTGTTCGCCATATTGCAACTTATATCATCATGGTTCTTTTCTTCTGTTTCTTCTTCTGCTTGCACTCCTTGAGCTTGGGCGAATGATTGGGCAACAGCACAATAATCAGCAGAATGAGGTGATTGACATATAATGCACCAAGGTACATCATCATTCATATTTACAGTGTTCCTTTGCAGGGGGTCTGGGGTACCCTTATCCTTCATATTTTGGATCTGGTTAGGAATTGGTTTACCATCTTTCCATTGGGTGGTGTAAGGGTAATTCTGCATCCTAGGCTGTCTATTGAAATTGTTGTTATTCACAGGGGCTCTCTCAGTAACATTTGTCTTATTGAAATTAGTGGGATTCATTTTCTTAAGCATTTCTAAAACATGGCCTATAGTAGGTTCTTCAGGCCTTTTTCCCATGGATGTTTTGTCACCTTCCCTTTTATTATTACTCTTAGGGTTGAAAAGCTTAGGATCATCCCTTCTCCCTAATTTGCCAGAGGCCTTTCTATTATTTTCTATATTCACTGCAACTCTATAGGCATCTCTCAGAGTTTTAGGATCCTTATCTCTCAGTTGGTAGGCCATTTTTCTATCAAAGGCATTAAAATAGGTTGTAAGATAGACGTCTTCATTTAACCGCATAAACTGAAACAGTTTGTACATCCCTTTCTGAAATCTCACATTAAAATCGAATGTGGATTCATTTGGATTCTTCTTGATATTGTTGAACTCATTCAACATGAATCCTGCATTGGTATTGTCCCCATATTGTTCTTTGAACAATTTCTCCAAATCGCTCCATGAAGTAATACTATCATCAGGCAACCTCCTGAACCAATCCCTTGCATCCTCTGTGAGTGAATGCACAAATAATTTCATCACCATGTCCTCATGTTCGACTTCATAGTCATTGAGCATGTCAATGAAAATTCTCAAATGTTCTTCACCAGTGACAGCATTATTTCCAGAAAACTTCACCACTTTATCCCTTAAATCAAAAGATATGGGATGGGGGGCACCAGGAATACCGGCAAATGATATTTGTCTATATTTTTCGAGGTATATAGGTTTCTTCTGGAAACCGGGAGCGTTAGAGGTACTAGCTGCATTAGCTTGAGTTAGGAGAGCAGCTTGGGATAGCTGTGGTGGGACAAACGAGACTTGAGTGCCGATATTGGAAGATGAGGTAGGAGCAGGTTGGGGTGCTTTCTGAGTCGGGATTATGGGAACATTAACTGGTGCAGGATTTGTAGGTGGGATAGACAAACTAGGCCATGAATTTAATGCAGAATTAGACTTTATGAATTGGATTTTCCTTCTGGTCTCTGCGGCCTGAGCCTCATTTTCAACCTTCTCAAGTTCTTTTGCAAGGTCTTCCTTCTCCTTTCGAGCCTTCTCTAGTTCTAGGTCTAATTTTGATATGGAGGGTTGTATAGATTTGCTCGGTATAGCTTGAGGCTCATTTATTTGGATTCCTACAGCCTTGCCTTTTCCTTTATCTAGAACTGTTCCAGTGGGCTCTATTGGATTAACTTGAATGGGTTTATAAGCTTGAACTTGAGCAATAATTGGTTCTTGTCTTTGATTTAGGAGTTTTTCCTGTTGTTGAACTTTAGCTTTTAGATTATCAATATTTCCAAAGACGTCCTGATGGAAAGTGGGGATATTCTCTTCTAATTTTTTATTTTGCTCTTTCAAAGCAGCCATCCTTCTTAGCAGAGTATCTCTTTCTATTATTGCATCCAAAGTGGCTCGCTCCCTTTCTTTTTCAAGACGGATGCGCTTAGCTTCTTCCTCAGCAATCCATTTCTTCAAAAATCCTATTTCAGATTGCACTTCTTTAGAATCAGCAGAGGTTGCCTTGGAATCAGCAGGATCATCTAGATCTATAAGGTTCGGTTCTATATATGGGGCTACTCTGGGATTAAAAAGGTTACCAGATGAACTCCTGAATCCTAGCCTACAATTTATATCTGCTACAGGCCCTGGTCTGGGTGAAGCAATTCCCATAGTAGATACATCTTTATCTTGAAAAACTCTCTGATCTGGTAATGGGGTACTGAAAATACCTCCTAAAAGTCTTGTATTTTCGGATTCAGAACTAAGCGAAGATGATTCTCTTGCTATTATCGGTTGATAATGGGAATTTACAGAGGCATTACCTCTAGGCTTCCAAGTAGGATTTGGATCTATTCTTTTCTTATTTTGGTTCTTCCTACCACCTTGGGGTAAATCAGTGTACATTGATACATCAGGATTGGCTCTCATGTAAGCCCTTGTGTTTTTTCTCTTGTCAGCCATATTTTTCTTTTGTTACAATAAGCACTAGCTTCAAAACCTTGACTGAGTCGCCACCCTTTTTCGGGAAAATACAATAACACTCGTTACTGACAGAAAGAAAACAATACACGAGCGGGAACAAATATACGGCACAAAGAGATCAATCATTGATGTTGTAAGACTGCAACTCTTGCTTGTTAGATAAGACACTCGGATAAGTTGGATGTGTCAGTGTGTAGCAATGGTACTTGGGTTTATATCTTCATATTTTCTCAAGTTTTGACACTATGAATGTCCCCAGCGGAGTCGCCATTTTGTTGGTGATTTATTTTGATGTTAACAGTACTAAAACTACTAGGCGACAAAAGGCTTAGTACCTAGATATCAGTACATACACAACCTAAAGAATAGCCAATTCTCATTATCACTTGCATATGCAAAGTATTAGGACCCAACTTCAATAAAACCTTAGACGGTTTTCTACTCTTTTGGCTCTATAAAACCAAGGCGGGTGCACCCGGGGATGGTTCAAAGATGGAATAATTGTATGAGAATTATCCTTAGTTTCATTTTGATTCTCATCTCTAAATCCTTAAACATATAAGTAAATAACTGATAAACACATCCCTTGAACAGATATGGCCAAGAAATCTTCTATAGCTCTGCAGGTGTTTCCAACAACAATGGCTAAATGAAGCTAAAACAATCTAGGCAGGCAAGTGCTGGCCAACTTTGAAAATCTTACAGGAAAGATAAATGAAAATTGATTTTATGATGTATTTTGAAAAAGCTAGTTATAATATACTTCTCTTTTGGCTGAAATACTCTCGATCAGTGCCTAATCCATTGGGAATTCAGAGTCAAGTAAATTCTTAGATCTAATTTGTTGCCTTGCAACGAATTTTCATCAGCAATTCTTACCAGAATTTATCATTCAAGAATCCTTATTAACACCCAAGCAACCTCATCACATTTATCAAAGCCTTTACTTAATCCATTGAATTAACAGCAATAACAAATGGATGTACAGTCTTACTAAATTGCAATCAATTGCATAAGCTTTTACTCACACAACATCAAGGTAACTTAGTATTAAAAAGGAGACAAAATTCAGATAAGAACAGATATGGGGACAGTTCATAACTTGTATTCATTTCCTTTGAAAATGATATATCCTTTACAAAAAACCCAGAAAAACCTTCAGAGAAGAAGCACAGTCCTTTTACATTCATCCATCTCTCAGAGATTTTGACAGAAAAAACATACTATAAATTTCTTTCCAAAAATGTTTGGACCAAAAAAGAACTAAGCACAACACTTAGTGAAAACCAAATTCGGACCCTTCTTTAGCCTTGGGATCTCACTTAAATAATGTGAGATGCAACAAGCTTCAGGCTACAGAAGGTGACAGGTGTCCTTCTTTTGAAAAAACAAAAAACAAGAATAACAGAAAGGTTGATTACAACAGCATTTCTTGGCGGGTCCCTTTCTGTTATGCTTCTTGGTTGTTATGATCTGCTTTCGCAATCATTCTTCATCTTCAGAGTACATACCCATAAGGTCTGCAAGTGATGTATCATCTTCTGTTACATGTAAAATCACTTTAACCTGGGGATTTTCTATGTCATCATTGCTGACTACAAGAGTAACAATTACTCTTACATCTTCCTCATCATCTTCTCCTGACATCTGTTCACTAAACTGATCTTTCCATCTGTTGAAAGTATCATCATCTGGCCAATCAAAACTTAGGGTTTCTCTTTGTATCTTTATTAAAGAATTGGCATTTTCTTCTAATTCATCGAATTCTTTTCTTATATCAGCATAATACAGTTGTATTTTTACCAGCTCTTCATTTGTCTTTGCCCAAAACCAATAGCCAGTTTCACTGATGATGTTTGTTATTCTGTTATCAAATAATTCATCCATTTCCTTTTCCCATTTGTCCTTTTCCTTTACTGTATCAACAGATTCTAAGGCACAAGGAAATAGGGTGAATTTCTTAGCAAGATATCTTGAAAAACAGAGTGTCAATTTCCTCTGTAAAGAATCTCTTTTATTTTCAAAATTATCTAATTGATTTAATAAATCAAAAATCCTCTCAACCTGATGGTAAGGCATTTGAACTGTAGATATACAAATAATTGTAACATCATTATTCCTCTGTCTCCACTTCTGTGTAAGAGAATCTAGTCCATTCTTTTCTTTATTTAACTCATCTATGAGGGTTACAACCCTTGTCAACTGGTCATAAAAATTTGACCATTGTATTTTATCCCTCAAGTATGTTACACCCTGCCTCCATTTCTCCTCCTGCTGGTTTCTAAATTCTATCTGCCACTCATGTAATTTGGTTTTTTCTGCTTCAAACTCCTCTGCAGTATAGAATTGAGGTCTTTCAGGGGTGTCAGGTATTTCAATAATAGGGGTTAATCCCACAGATGACTGTGGGGGATATGCAATTCTTAATGTACTGGATTCTCCTATTTTTCTCTTTCCAAGTACCTTTTCTAATTGAGACACCCTGTTTTCTGACTCAATTCTCCTTTTTACCTCTTGATTATAGGCTTCTACCACTACTTCATATTTATTATGCATATCCATCATTTCCCTCTCTTCTCTTTCCGCAGTAGCCAGGGCAAATTTAGAATAATCCACATTCATGTGGGCTGCCTGTACATTTGAAGTGTCAGCAACTCTTCTTACAATGATACTCCCTGTCAATCCTGAGTCATCAGGCTGTGATGAAGTAACTCTGGATCCTCTTCTCAGGGACCACATAACAAGGGCAGCTTGATCATTGCTGAATGCTGTACCCAAGAATTCCTCTTTATTTGGATCCTGAAGCCCTAAATTATTTGAAACAGAATTAAAAACTAATGCGTCAGCAATGTCCCAATTGGGCAATAATAAAACATTAGCATTTTTTACCATCTGTCTTCCCTCATCAGGGGTTATATTTTGGAACTCTTGAACCATTTGTTCTTTTATTAGACTTTGAATGGAGGCCTCATCCATTTCTGGATGTTCTGCTCTCATATTATTGCACCTTTGCTCAAAAATGTGCATGTTTACTCTCCACGCAAACTGATGGAAAGCCCTAGATCTTACAAAATTGTTATCAGACAAAAAATGCTGACTGGCTTGTTCCAAAACAGGGTCCAATTCCCTTCCTCTGAAATCTGCTGTAGTTAATTCAAAACTTGGTACAGGGGGTTCCTGAGGGTTCCCTTCATCAATCTCTGCTTGTGTAACAAAAATTTCTCCTTGTGACCCCAATTGTTCGAATTGCTCACTGGTGAGTTGTTCTTCCTCAACTCTTATTGGGGTTTGAGAAGGTGAGCCACTTTCATCAGGGGATTCTTCCTCCCTTATTATTCTTCTTCTTTTGGGGGAAGGTTCAGGGGGTCTTTCTTCTAGGACAGTGCTGGAAGATCCAACAATCTGTTTTTCTTTATGCACAACGGGCACCTGCTGTCGGACAATGGTATACCCTGTTTTCTTCCGTACCACCAGTGGACCTACTCCAATGTTGGGAGTGAAACCCAACTTTCTCATAATTTCTCTGGCTTTATCTGGAAAAGAATTAATAAAATGCTGTTTCTTCTCATTCATTACCTCCATTATCTCAGAGAAATTGCTCATGAGTTTATGTACTTTGTCTGCATTGTTCGCAGCATTACTAAGAGGACTGAAATTTTTATCAAAACAATTAATGAATTCCAAAACTTTTGAATAGACTCTCCATTTTTCTTTCTTTATTTCTTGCTCATGGAGAGAGTATTCATTTCTTATTATATCTTCTGGAAAATAGAATTCATGCTGGACTGGACGCAGCTTGATTCTCAATCTAAGGGCAGAGTTAAAGAAACCTTCTGCATCACAAAAATGAGAGTGAGACACTGCCATTTTGTATTGATCCAAAAATTTATGGAGAAAGACCCATCCTTCTTTAGTTATCACAAATTGGTGGGCTATAGTACAAGTAGGAAAAATTGATCCTGTCCCCCTTTTGTGCAAAAAGGCCTCCTCCACTCCTCCCAACTGCCACAAAAATTCAGCTATCCCTACCTTCAAGGGTACCTGATAGGGTAACACATGGGGTGTTCCTTTGAAACCATAGACCCTGATGACCGTTGAAACTGAATATGGGATAATATCTCCCCAATTATGTGAAACCTTCAGATTGTGGGTTTTGTCCATAGGCCTGATAAGGTGCATCAATGCCTTAGGGATTCTGGGATTGTCACTCAATAAGAGGCACCTTAGTTTGGAGGCAAAGTGCCTATCAAATCTAACGAAGCTAGCATTTTCTGCTTCCCAGGTCATGTCTGCACTCCATAATTGGACTGGTAGTGCTTCCCCTTCTTGTTCTCTATTTAAAACCATTTCCTTACCAAAATAAGTGGCCCCTTTAAAAAGAAACATATGCATCAGTAAGGAATACTGACCCCAAACCTTTTCCACCTTGCCCTGTGCAATCCCCACCAATCCATGATGGATCTCATTTTCCAAGTAAGATGCAAAATCAAAAATTATTTCCACACCAAAAGAAGAGATTTGGGTGATCATATACATGAAGCTCACCGGAATAAAATCTTCTTCGCCCTCTCCGAAGACTCTGCACAGGGTCCTATATATCTCCACTGCCCTGGCATTAAAACATGATTTCTTGAAGGGCTCTTTAGAAGATGATGTTATGGTTGGGAGGCCTCCAATTCGGCCTATGTGGGCTTTCAGTGCACCCTGTCTAACTACATCCCTCTTGGATATATATTCCTTTTCTAAATCTATCAGATTAATGGGCACATGATACATGGTGAGGGGTCCCAGGCTGAATACCTTCCTAATCTCCTCGGGACTGATGGTAACTAAAGCCTCACCATCTACTCTCCTCACTACCTTAGTGGCTTGGTCATAGTTTTTTGCTATGGCTTCAAGCAAGTCAAAATCCATAAACACGCTAGGAACAACAAGCTTCCCAAGATCAAAATTCCAAATGTTGGCATGAGGGGCATATAACTTTCTCTCTGCAAACCATTTCTTGAATAGACTCAAACCAGTCTGAGCAGTTTGAGCATCCCGGACCCAATTACCCTTATCATACAATCCATCAGCTACCCTAAGCCTAGGATTGAGTGAGGTCAACCTCTTAACTTGTACCGTTTCTACAGTGGACTCAGGAAGTAACTCAAGCAAATCATCATGCACATTTCTATCCAGGTAGTTCACTGCTCCTGTAAATCCCTTCTTAGGAGGCATCTTGAGCTATCCTCTTTAAAACTTAAAAGCTCACAAAGATGATGGCAGTTTTACTTACTTGAATTCTGTCTCAATTTTCCTTTGAATTCCTGCAAAATTTCAGCGAACAGATAACTTGACAATTTCTTATCAACCTTGGCACGCTTTTCTTTCAGTAATAGCTTCTGCACAGGAATGGCTTCAAATCTTTTCTCGCGTGAAATGAAACTGATGCAATCTCTCTGTATTATACTCTGTTTTTTCTCACGGACGAAGCTTTCTTGTCTAATTAATACAGAGAGTGGCACTACATTTTTAATTTAAAACTGCGCCGTTGATCTTCAAAGATCCTACGATCATGCGGTACAAAGAGAACAACTAGGAGTTACACTTGCCATGTCAGTCATATTACCCAATGAGAGCTTGCCATGTACATAATTCTTTCTTTTGATGGCGCTTACCTTTAAACCTACTGACGACGGAGAACACGTGTCAGCATGTCGCTACTTCGTTATGCATAAAGAACAAGCACCTTGCCATAACGAGGCGGCGACAACCGTTGATCGGATCAAGAAATGATCGAAAGATACGCTACAGGGCTTCTTAAGAAAGAACGCGGTGGGCCCATCTCGCTATGTCGCTATAATTATCTTCCTTGCAACTCTTCATAACGAGATAGCGAGCTCCGTTGATTCACTTCAAACTGACGTTCCAGATTTCTTGTACATTTAGTCAGGTAAGCATTAATGAGAATCGGATCTCTGCATAGCTAGCACATGTCAAATTTTATCAGTCACCTGTCATTACACGTCATCAAAGATCTTGCTGATCTTTTACCATTTTACGGGGCCTCGCTAACTCGCTAACGGTGAAGCACCTCAACTTTCCGATAGCGAGGTAGCGAGCTTCGGCACTTTAAAGGATTCCGTGCCGAAAAAAGCAAGGGGGTACCCAGTAACTACTCCCGTTAATTAAAACTGATTCTGACAACAGTATTCATGACAGGTCATGCCACCTGGTGTAATTATGATACAAGCGAGATGCAATGTCATCATTTTAAGATTTTCACGTGGCCTCGCTACTTCGCTAACGGTGAAGTGCCTGAATTTTCCGATAGCGAAGTGGCGGAACTTCCGGAAAAAATCAACATTCCGGCTCTGATGTCAGATATTCTAGTGGGTCCTTCTTCCCCTTTTTATGGCGAATTGCAAAGTATACCTGCACAATAAAGTAATTAATAAGCAAATCTTCGATTGCCGCACCTTCATTTCATGGTCCCACCGCTTAAAAACTCGACACTCGCTATCTCGCTATACTTAATGAGCATGCAACTTTCAATAGCGAGATAACGCCAGCGGTAGATCTAATCAGATCTGACGGTTGGGACAAACAGTAAGAAAGGTAACCCGGGAGAAAGGACAAGGAATAAGGAAGCATATTCGCTTCTTTTGAATTTTGAAAATTTTCGCGCCCGACCATTTATAAATAGAGATGAATGTAAGGCTTACAAGGCGAATATTTCTCAAAGATGTTTTATCCAAAACCTTATACTTCATTTAGACATAGATCACCTGACCTTTCTATGGTTTAACTGAAAAAATTTTACTGCAGAAAAAGTCAGACCAACAGGATCATGGTCAACCAAACTATGTTCTTAAGTGCCAATAAAAAATCTGAAAATCAGGGTTATGTCAACTTGATGTGCAATTTTTTACTTTTTATTAAATTTATATAAAAATGTTGAGAGAAAAGAATCTCTATGAAATTGAATCTAGTTTTTAAACTACTAGGACTTATCTCAAAAAAATAAAAATTGATTGGTCAAAATTTTGAATTTTAATGCAATATTACAAAAATTTCAGAACAAAAATAAGTAGACGTATGTCTAGCCACCTTAATCAAAATCAAATGATAATATTTTTTTATAATATTCTAGAGATAAGTAGTAGATTCATGCTTGGATGTGACACATATTTTTGGATATTTTTATTATAAATAAATAATAATTAATTAACTTTTGACTTTAGTATTTTTGGAATAAAAATAATCTCATGTCTGACCACCTTAACTAATTCAAAACTCTATAAAATTCAATTTTTCATTTTTTTTCCTTATAGTAGAAGAATTATAGAATGTGATGCATCTTTTGGATTTAAAAAATGTTGTACCATTTGAAAGTTATAGTTGTTTTAAAGTAGTGTGTCAATCGACACTTTATATGTAACTCCATTAGAAAATAAGTAGTAATTACTTACTAAACTCATAATTTGACAAACCTTACATTTATGGAAAGATAAGAACATTCATAAGAAACCCTTTTCATTTCATCAAATTTTGGTGAAGAAAAGGTCGTCAACTACATGTTTGAAGTAAAAATCACATAAAAATATGCCAAAAGCATATTTTTAGGATGTTTTTAAAGTTGACCATATAGGTTTGGTATCAAAATACATAGTAGACCTTATAAAGATATTAATTTTTTTCATTTAGTATCAAGATGGGTGGGAAAAAAGTTGAAATAGATTTTGAAATAGTTTGAGATATTTCAGAACTATAAATTTTTTAGAGCGCCACTTTTTGGCACACCATGATCCTGCACATACCTCCAACTAAGCAAAAGAAGGTATGTGGGACTAATATTTAAATGTTTTATCATACATTAGTTCCAAGACTAAACTAGTACTGAAAAGGATAGATCAACATGAATAAAGATGCAAAGTTAAAATTTCAAAATTTTCACATTGTTGTTGAGTAAGGAAAGTTACCTTTAGGTGACAAGTAAAATCCTAGTATATGCTAAGTTGTCTACCAAAGTTAGTAGAAGCCAAGTTAGTAGTGGATGCCGAGTGTTGGAAGATCAATGGAAGCTGAGTGAAACATAATTGCATAAGGAGCTAAGTGGACAACTGTATATGCATAAAGCATTAAATGCTTTGAAATGAAGGGTATAAGGTCAATTTTTCAATCATTTTTCATCATTGTGAACATAGAGAAAGAGAAATAAAAGCATAGAAATGACTTCCAAGCAGAGATTGAAGCTTTTACAAAGATTTTAGTCAAGATTTAGCATCATTTTGTTGATTTAAGGTATTTACACTAGTACCGAGCTACACAGTTAGGTAACTTTTACATCTCAAAACCCTAGTTTTCAAAAATGGCATCTAGCTCTAGGAAACCCTAGGATAAGGAGTTGTTTGAGGTTCAATTGGTTAGTAATGAAGTTAAACAACAAGACTTTAGAACAATTCCCAAAGTTGTATATAAGAACGACCCTACCAGAGCTTTATCCCTTATTCCACCTAAAGTTGTGATGGTGCAAGATGTTAGAAAGTGCTATAACTATAAAATAGGTGCAATTGGTGACATGGAGATTAGAAAAGAATATGAAAAACTTTGTGAGGATGGGGTTTTGAAGGAAGAGTTTCAAATTGTTGAAAGGAAGCACTTAACCCATGCCCTATATTTGCCTACTATATTCAAAACTAAATGGATAAGAATTGTGTTAAGTAGAATCCTTGATGGATACCTATGGTTGGAAGATGTACCCATTAAAGTATCTAAAATAATTATACATAGAGTAACTAGGTACCCAACCCTAGAATGGCCAAAGACCCTAAGGAGTGATTCTAAAGAAGCCATAGAGAAGAACACTAGGGCAAAGTGGAATAAGAGAGAGATGACAATTGACACCATCAAAGTCCTCTTGTAGAATTTTTTATTAGGGTCATGTCTCATAAATTCTATCAGTCAAGCTAACTCAACAGTGTACCTTGTATTGTAGTTGTCATGGGATACAAAATTGTCAAGAAGGATCATACACATGATCTAGCTAAACTACAATTGCAATAGATTATGGAGAATTTGGGAGCTATAAGAAGGTCCAAAGGTGTCTAATGTAAATTTGGAGCAATTTTGATATGTTTATTTTTCTATGTTAAAAATGAATTCCCCTCTTTTGGAAAGGTAAGTTGGAAAACAAACAGGTTAATAGTAGTATAGATCAATGAATACATAGAGTAGATGCAAGAAAATTTTGAAACTATAATGACTAGCTACTTTGAAGACTTTAAGAAGTCAATGAAATAAAGACTCAAGATACCTATCTCTCTTGTTGAATAACACATCAATGACATTTTTTTCTTAGTAGACATTTATTTCACATACATTCAAGTAGCAATATCAAGGGTGAGATGGCTAAGGCCACTTGGATATGAAATCAATATTGATGAGGCATTAGAAACAATCACAACATTACTAGCAGAAGACATTGAAAAAAGTGCAAAACCTTTTGGCACTTTTGATTTTTTTAAGTCAAAAGTTGGAATGGAATTGAAAACTACTTGAACCCTGAAGAAAAAGGATAGAATGGTCAAGAAGCTTAAGGCCAAATTTGTTGAATGAACAATAGAAGCAAAAGAAGAAGATGATGAAGATGAAGAAGAAGAGGAGTAGGATCAAGGGCCACTTACATTGACCCAAGGCATGGGAGAAGATTTAGAAGAGCAAGAAGGTGCTAAGGAGGAAGAGGAAACCAAGGAAGCACATACCAAGCTAGAGGCAAATAAAAGAAAAGTGTCCACCAAATCAACTGCCAAGCCCAAGAAAGTTGCTAAGCCTAGCCTAACAAAGCCTACCACAAAGGCCAATACAAGAGCCACATCAAAGAAGGCTAAGGAACAAGAAAAGAAGAATGTCACTTAATGGGAAGGTCTAGCCAAGAAGAAGTTGAGAAGAAAGTATGCTGTACCCCCTAAATTAGATGAAGAAAGAATAGAATCTGATGACAACAACCAATTCAGAGTGGTAAGTCACACCACTAAGTTTGATTTAGAAAACATATGTGACAACATTAGGGATAATACTAACTTGTCAAGTTTAAAATGTATTGATTTTAATAAGTTGAATAGAGAGGAATAGAACATGGTTGAAGAGCCTATCTACATAATGATGGCCAAGTTTAAGAACACTCCACTTGAACTTGACAATTCAATGCCTAAGGAGTTATATTCAATCGTAGAAGATAAATGACATTATTGCCTTAATATGGAAAAAAAAAATAAGAGAGTCAACATTGGCATGAGTAATGCTTGAACTCTCCAAAGGAAAAATTAGCAAAGAAAATAAGAAGCACGGGAGAAAATTTGCACCCAAATATAGAGCATTCAATATTCTACAAAATAAAATTGAGGACGTTGTGAAGAAGTCCTCTCAAATGTGGAAATTAATCTATGGCCTCACAATTGTCAAAGAAGGAAAGGTAGATCCTTTTGAGGGAAGAAATAATGAAGAGGAAGAGGATAATGATAAGGAATAAGAAGGAGAAAAATAAAAGGCAGATGATATAGTGGAGAAGGAGACACAAAAAGATGACATGGCAACTGTTGAACAATAGAAAATAGAATAGAGTGTGCAAGACACACAATTGCCACCACCAAGTCCTCCACATGTAACTCCCACACCTACAGATATAGTAACTATACAAGATGTTCTTGACAACTCTGGTTAGAACATAAATCCACTAACTATAGAGGATCTCAAAAAGATTCTTCACCAAACTACCTTACAAGCACAACTATGTAAAAATCCAGTCTTGGTGAGTGTGGAAGAACTATAAAATGTTGTAGCTAACTTCATAAGGGATAAGGTGAATCTATAATAACCACCTTCTCATATTGCAACAACAAAAAGTGGATAAGCCCAAGAGCAAGCTCCACAAGATACATTAGAAAAGATTGACTCCACAATACCAATCACTACAACTACCAAGGAGCTAGTAAAGGATCAAATAGAACAGATGGATACCTCTATCTCTACAAAATAAGGACAAGCTCCACTCCCAAAGATCACAATAATTGATAAGGAGAGGACTAAAGAGGACAAGGAAAGCCCTAAGGAGAAGGAGGAAGAGGCAATACAAACATTGCAATAGGGACTCCAACTGGAACATCTCAAAAGTGGAGCACTAAAGTAATACCACTTCAAATTTTAGCACTAGGCTCGAGATCTATGAAAGTTGCAAGGGTGTTTCACTATGGAGACCATGCATTAGATGAGGACATAGTCATTCACAAGTATGACTATGAAACTATGAATATTGATCAGATAAATGAAGTGCAAGAGGCACTAGAAAAGAAAAAGAAATAGGAGATACTTAGAAATGAGTATAAACAAAGGCAAGAATTAATTGAAATAAAGGACATCTTTCTAGATGCATTTAGCTTGTAGGTACCTAATGAAACCAAGCCTATTATGGAACAACTATCTAGTATAGTGGACCAAGTACAAAATGAAGACCTTGATACAAATGCAAAACTATTAGAATGGTCTAAAAAGAGGTTTCACACAAAGGTGAATGAAAGAATATCAAGTGAAATAGCACTTTCACAAGTGGAGCTAGCCAAGAAGATTAAAAAGGTAAAGACAATACTTGAGAATATATTCTCATTATACTCAAAATTGTGGGACCCATCAATTTTCACACAAGAAACTAGCTAGTGAATAATGAGTTTGGAGAGGAATCTAAAGATATCAAGAATGAAACTACCCAAGGATCCACCTTAGAGTGAGAAGCATTTTCAAACTACACTTCAAACTTAGAAGGAACTAGCTATGTTAACAATAGATGAGGCAAATACCAAGGCCAAGTTGATACAAATTCAATTTTCCATAACCCCACACATGGAAATTTTGTAGAAATAATTGGCCTATGCTGAAAATGTGTTAAAGAAAGACCCCAATCTTTCTACAGTGGAAGGCCTAGTTCACCTTTTAACAAAGTCAGCCATCCAACTTAAATCACTGGAAATTATATTAGAAAATTGGGATGCTACTCTAAGGATAGTAATAGAGGTAAATAAATCCTTTTTGGCTAAATATTCAGTTAATGTATGGACCCCTTTGACATAAGTATGAAAAAGGGGGAGATAAAATTTTGGGGAGATAAATTTTGGGGGAGAGAAATAGAAAAGCTAAAAGGAAACAATAACTGCAAGGGAAGATGTGTGAAAGGGGGAGTTAGAATAGAGTAGATAGATAAAGAATGGAAAAGTGGAGATAAAGAGTATCAAAATCAGCATGAGACAAATTCAACATGAGGAGTTGTGGATACAACAAAGGTACATCAACTTAGGGGGAGTTACAAATTTTGAAGTATCTTGACAAAAAATTTGAACAAGTTTTGAATTTTTTTACATATGTTGAATAGATGTATATTATATTCAAAAAGATTAGACTCATCATGTATAGTTAAGTGTTTTTGACACTCATGTCAAAGAGGGAGATTGTTGGTCTCAGATTGGTTTTGACAATTGAGTGTTAACACACATAAAAAAAATTCTTAGTTGATGCTGAGTATAATATAGATGTTGAGTTATAGTATGTGCTGAGCTAGAAATTCAACAAGTGCTGAGTCATTTAGATGTCAAGTAGATAGATAGTGCCAAGAAAGTTTCAACTATTGAGTGACTAATAGATGTCGAGCCAGCATATGTGCCAAGTAAACTATAGGTGTTGAGCAACACAAAATTTCTATATGTGTCAAGCATCAATAATCAGTAAGTATCAAGTAACACTGAATTAGCATAAGATTTTGTGCCCTCACAAACTAAGATGTAAACCATTTTTGAGCTGATACAAGATGAATCTTAAAGGATTAAAATATTAAATCGAATCTATTTGATTCCCTATGAAATCAACATGTAACCAATCAGAAAAATGGAAAGATTTGAGTGGGAAAGATGGATAAATCTCAATCATAGATTCATACCTAACCCTAAGTCATGAAACCCTTTTAAGGAGGTTGAGGCCCCATAATTTAGTAATGTATGGGAATGTATGAGAGTATGTGACAAGAGAATGCATGTAAGGAGAGAATGCTAGAAAAATTTGAAGGAAGTCAAAGGGGTGAAAAGACTTAGAATAAGGACATCATTGTAGTATTAGTTTATAGAATAGAGTATCAACACTTTGAGTAGAATCATATTAGATCAATGGGGATCAAATCAAAATAGACTAAACATCAATCTAAAATTAGAAATTGATGATTGTAAGTTATTAGGTCAACACATTCTACTATACTTTTTAGCCATTATATTAGGAGAATGAAAATCCTATGAAGATAGGTTGGTTTGACAACCATTTTGTAAATCCTTTAATAGGGTGACATTCCAAGTGAGTGTTTGTAAAATCTTTTAGATAGGTACACCATTAATAGGGTGTTGGAGCCTTTAACATGGAAAGCCTCTTATAGGGTAGACCATTGGTGATGGTCAAACTTTGTAACCTTAACAAGTGACATATTGCTATAGTGATAAGTTGTGGGTGTCATCCCCACCCCAGTTTTAGCTTCTCATTTTGGAGGGTTTCTTGGTGATCAAGTATTTTTTTATCTATTTTCATGCATGTCATTACTTCCATGATTAATTAGATATGTTTCATACATGTATTGAATTTAGTTAAAAGATTTATAGCTTAAGGTTTGGTACTTCTGATTCACACACCCCCCCCCCCCCCCCCGCCCCCCACTCTCTGATGTACTCTTCCCACATGTAAATTACAACATTTACCTCCTTTTGTCCTCAAGTATAGATTGTTGTTATCATCAATCTTCTCAAAACTAGTCTTTACAAGACAATTATGAAGCCTCTCATACCATGCTCTTTTTGGAAATGATTGAAAAGATCATGAGGGAGATTGTTGGAAATGATTGAAGAGATCATACATAAATAGTAATGGAACTGGTAAAGAATGTTCTCAATCATTGTTTTGTCATTGATGTCAAACTTGCTACTTGCAAGAATGACAATTGCCTTAGTGATCCAAATACTATCAATTGGTTGATTGACAAGGAGGAGGCAATCAATAAGATGTAATTAGAACACCTAGAGAAAGGTTGAAGTTATGATGTTGTACTGAAGTAGAAGGATCAGCTAAGCCATTGATGAAAAAGTGTATTGATGACATACTCTAAGACATAGAGAATGGGCACACTGAAACATATCAAAGATGTAAGGTTTTAGCTAAGTCATTTGTAAAGCCTAACTAAGTTCATTAGAAAGAGAGAGCCGAGAAAGCTAGTAAGTGCTGAACAGATTCCTAGTTGAAGCTGAGCAAGTTCAACTTTAGCAAGTGCCGAGCAGAAACAAGTGTCGAGCAAGAAACAAGTGCCGAGTAGAAACAAGTGCTGAGTGCATACAAGTGCCAAGTAGATACAAATGCCAAGTAGAACCAAGTGCCAAGAAAGAAACAAGTGCCAAGAAAATACAAGTGTCGAGTAACACAGAGGTGTTGAGCATCAGTAAACTAATAGTGCCAAGTTGCTGTATTATTTCAAAAATAAAAGATTTGTCAGATCTAAGCTGACAAGGTTGTTATCTTGAACTCTGTAAATTAAATAGAAGATAAGAATGATGAGCTGGTGGCACATAACACCATGTAGAACATTTTTGGAGAATACAACTAGACTTTAGATGAAGTTTCTAGATAATAGCAAGATATGGGGTAGATACATTGTATCCTACCTAATCCATTTGAAACCCTAAAATTGGAGAGGAAGAATCGAGCGGGAAAGACAATCCAAATTTCTATTTAAGGATTCATAAGGTCACAAAGCAAAAAAAAAAAAAAAAGAGAGAAGAGGAGGTCAAGCATGAAAGCATAAAGTGTTGAAGGAGGTGCTAAGTAGTAAGAAAGCACAGTTACTCTACTTCAATAGATGACCACAGATATGGTTGGATTGGTATGATGAGTAAGAATACTTAAGGAGGTGAAGCTTGAGATGAAAAGTTGTTAGAGCTAAAGTGATCAAAGTCAAGCAAAAGGACTGAACTGAAGTGTGATATGAAATCTGCAAAATATGTTGTAACTTGTATCAGATCAACAAGTCATTATTGTTACTTTCTAGCAATTGTAACAAATAGTTTAAATCCTATGGACTTAGGTTGGTTTAATAGCCATGTTGTAAATCCTTTAAGAGGGTGACATTCCAAGTGAATGTTCTAAAGTCCTTTGATCAGGGCCATTCCTAATAGTATGGTGAAATCCTCTAACAAGGTCACATTTAACAGTGTGTTGTAAGCCTTTAATAGGGTAGGCTTTTAACAGGGCATCACTTTAGAAGAGTGAGAATTAAGTAGCATGTTACTAGTGGTTTTTCCCAAATTGAGTTTCCACATAAATCATTGTAACATGTGTTGATCTTGCATGTTTTATCTCTGCATATTGATTTACTGTAATTTGCTAGGATGATTGATTTAAGCTTGGATGGATGAAAAGTTTATGTATTCACTATAATTTATGAAAAAGTATTATTAGGGCATTTGGACCTTGGATAACTGATTCACCACCCCCCCCCCCCCCCCCCCCCGCCCCCCCGCACCTCTTAATTATTCTAAATAATTCTAACAATTGGTATCAGAGCCAAACTACTGATTCAGTTTAAAGGGATTATAAGAAGAAAAGATCAAAATACCTAAGAGCGAAGTTCCCAATCTCAACAAAGACAACATGGTTGCATGGAAAAGTTTGATGAAGCTACATCTTGGATCCATAGGAGATTATGCCCAAAATTCAATTGATACTGAACATGTTGATCCAATTGGTACTCTTACTAAAAAAGATTTGAAAAACAAACAAGAACACAATCAGACAATGCTAGAGATTGCTTCTATACTCAACTATGTTGAATTTGATGACATCAAAGGATGTGACATTGCATTCAAAATGTGGAAAGCCCTATCAGACATCTATGGAGGAGATAAAAATGTCCAAAGAGCAAAAAGAGAAAGCCTCAAAGGAAAGTTTGATGATATAAAAATGGAAGAAAGTGAGAATGCTACTCAGTATGGCGCTAGAATAAAGGAAGTGGTAAGTGCAATAAGATGTTTGAGTGGTCAATTAGATGAAGATACTGTTAGTAGTAAGTTCTTAAGAACCTTGCTCCCTATCTATGCTATTAGAGTATCAGCAATACAAGAATTGAGGTGTGTGCCAGGAAACAATCTAAGTTTTGAAGGTATAGTGGGAAGACTAACTACATTTGAGTTATCCAACTTTGATAACTATAAACCTAAGAATGTTGAGTCTACTTTCAAATCCAAGCTATCACTGAAAGATGTTGAACATGTGAAATCAAAGAAAGGAAGAAAAATGAAATATGTATGTAGTGATAGTAGCACTGATGAGGAAGATGTGGAACAATTGGAAGCATTGCTAGCTAGAAGATTTCACAGAGGCAAAGGAAATTTCAAAGGTAAGATGCCTATCATTTGTTTCAATTGAAATGAAGTAGGACATATTGCTGCAAGGTGTACACAAAAAAATGATTACAAGGAAGGCAACAAGTACAAATATAGAAGAGAAGATGATAAGAAAGATTACAAAGACAAAGGCAAGAAGTGTTATATTGTTGAAGAGAATTCTGATGATAATGATGATGAAGTTGTTTATGTAACCATGAAGAACCAGTCTGATGAAGAATACCTGCAACACTGGTAACATGTATGAACAAAAATGATAGATGGATCATAGATAGTGGATGCTCACATCACATGACAGGAGACAAAAGTAAGTTTGTTAACTTTACTTAGTATGATGGAAATAGTATTAGATTTGGTAATGATGTTCCATGTCAAATAAAAGGAAGAGGCTCCATTAAGCTCACAGAACAAATTTCATGTGATAATGCATACTATGTTGAAGGATTAAACTACAATTTGATGAGTGTCTCATAGTTAGGCAATGTAGGATGCAAAGTAGAATTTGGAAACAAAACTGCAAAAATCTATGGTACTGATGGTAAATTGATAGGAAAAGGAGATCAAACAAGAAGTAATCTATTTTATCTTGATATGGATGATGTTTCTTGTTTTGTTGACAAATTTGAGGATGAATGGTTATGGCATAAAAGGCTACTTCATGTCAAATTTGACAATCTGGTCAATATTGGTAAAATGAAGAAAGTCCAAGGTTTACCAAAATTGAAGAAACCTAATAATATCATGTGCAAACAATGTCAGCTAGGAAAGATGACAAAGTCAAGTTTCAAAAGTAAAAACCATACATCTAAAGAAGTACTTGAGTTAGTTCATACTAATTTATGTGGTCTAATGGAAGTACAAAGCTATAAAGGAGATAAATACATAATGTTGTTTGTTGATGACTATTCTAGGATGATGACTGTTATGTTCTTAAAGAAAAAATCTAATGCTTTTCAAATGTTTAAGTGGTATGTGGCTAGAGTTGAAAAGGAAACAGGAAAAAATTTGACATGCTTGAGATCATATAGAGGTGGTGAATTCACATCAAATGAATTTGAGATATTTTGTAATGCTAAAGGAATCAAAAGACAAATGTCAGCTCCTAGAACTCCCCCATAGAATGGAATTGCTGAGAGAAGAAATAGATTTGTGATTGACTATGCCAAAAAATTAATGATGGAAAAGACTGTTGCTCTAAAATACTAGACAAAAGTTGTAAGTGTAGCTATTCATACACTAAACTGAGTACAAGTTAAGAAAGGTACTAATACAACACCTTTTGAATTATGGTATGGTCACTCACCCAATGTAAAACATTTCAAAGTATTTGGTTGCAAATGCTTTATCCTTAAAGATGCTAGAAATGAAAATTTTGATGCAAAAAGATATGAAGGTATATTCCTTGGTTACTCCACTAGAAGTAAGACATACAAGTTTTTCAATACTAACACTAACAAAATTGTGGAAAGTGCAAATGTAAACTTTGATGAGCATACAAAAGTCCAAGTTGAAGAACCAAAGAGAATGAATGAATATAGAACCTTTGTGTATTCTTATGAAGGAATTCCTGTTGATGATGATGTTGTCAATCAAATTGCGATTCAACAAAATTTTTTAATTTCAGTCGAGTCACAACCAGTGAATGCCGAGTTACATTGAGAAGCTGAGTTACAGAATGAAAGAAATGCACAATCTGATCCTGAAGTTAGTACACATGAAAGAGATGAGGAACAATCTAACAAATCAGTGCATGGTGACCCTGAATTTGAAAGATCAGACATGGAAACAAGGATAGAACCAAGATTATCCAAATATGTAAAATGACATCACCCTGCTGAACAAATAATTGGTGACAAGGATGCAAGACCAATGAAAAGGAATAGACTAAGACATGAATCATGTTTGATCAGCAAATCTAAACCTAAGATAGTATATGGTGCATTACAAGATGATAATTGGTATAAAGCTATGGAAGAAGAGATTGATCAAATAAAGAAGAACAAAACCTAGAGTTTGGTTCCCAGACCAGTTGACAAGAATGTGATTGGCACCAAGTAGATATTCGGAAACAAGTTAGATAAGAATGGCGAGATTACTAGAAACAAAGCTAGACTAGTATGCAAGGGTTATGCTCAAGAAGAAGGATTAGACTATGGGGAAACATTCACCCCTATTGCTAGAATGGAAGGAGTAAGAACTTTACTATCTATCAAATGGATGTAAAGTCTACTTTTTAAAATGGTATACTAGAAGAAGAAGTCTATATTGAAAAACCAGAGGGATTTGTTGATGAGAACAACAGGGATATGGTTTGTAAATTACATAAAGCACTCTATGGTTTGAAATAAGCACCCAGAGCATGGTATGAGAGACTTCACAATTATCTAGTGCAAATAGGATTTGAAAGAACTGATGATAATAGCAACATGTACATCAAATTAGAAGAAGGTATGGATATTATTGTATCTAAAATCTTTGTGGATGACATAATTTTTGGAGGAAAGGAAGTGCTTTGCAAATGCTTTGCTGACAAAATGAAACATGAGTTTGAGATGTCTATGTTTGGAGAGATCAAATTTTTTCTTGGATTGCAAGTACATCAACTAAAACATGGTATATTTGTGACACAATAAAAGTACATCAAAGAGATACTTAAAACATTTGGACTGGAGGAGTCCAAACTAGTCAACACACCAATGGAAATAGGAAATAAGCTATCCAAAAATGATGTATCAGCTGAAGTCAATCAAACAATGTATAGATCCATGATTGGAAAATTACAATATGTTGTACATAGTAGACTAGACATAGCATTAGCAGTTGGAATAGTGGCTAGATTCTCTTCTAATCCCAAAGAAAATCATCTCATAGCAGTAAAAAGAATAATGAGGCATCTCAAAGGAATTGATAACTTTGGTCTATATTACAAAAAAAATGAGAAGTTTGAGCTCAATACATATACAGATGCAGACTAGGGAGGCAACATTGATGACATAAAAAGCACAAGTGAAGGTGCATTATTTTTAGGTAAAAGGCTAGTTACTTGGACTAGCAAGAAACAAACATGCACATCCCAGTCCACTGCAAAATCAGAATATGTGGCAGCAACATTTAATTGCACAAACATTGTGTGGCTCACACATCTATTGAAAGGAATGAAAGAAGAGGTAGCTAAACCTATGATATTGTATTATGATAACACAAGTGCTATAAACATATCCAAAAATCTAGTAATGCATGCAAAAACTAAGCATATTGCAATCAAGTATCATTATGTCAGATAATTGGTAGAAGACAAACAAGTGAACTTGGAGTACATTCACACAAAGGAAAAAACTGTAGATATCTTCACCAAACCATTGCCCAAGGATGCTTATGAATATCTTAGAGGCAAGTTGGGGGTAATACCCCTAACTCAAGTAGTATAAAATAACAAGGAAGCTGCCCAACATAAATAGGAATAAATCATTGAAATATCTAAAGAATGATGCAGAGGATGACAACAGGAGCATAAACTCCAAATCAGTCACAAGCATGGTGACAGAGGGAGAAGACATCATAGCCAAAGCTTATATTTTATATATTAAAGATGCTACATCTTTGGAATTTATGTCAAAGAGGGAGAAATATGCAAAAAACTGATCAATACAAAGCAAGAGGGAGATATATAAGATCAATAGTAAGGATGCAACAATCAAGAAAGTAGTAGACAATGTATACAATCTTGGTGGTAACTAAGTTGATCAATTGATTGGTTTAGTTTGCCATCAATGCCAAAGAGGGAGATTGTTGGAAATGATTGAAAAGATCATGAGGGAGATTGTTGGAAATGATTGAAGAGATCATACATAAACAATAATGAAACTGGTAAAGAATGTTCTCAATCATTGTTTTGTCATTGATGTCAAACTTGCTACTTGTAGGAATAACAAATGCTTTAGTTATCCAAATACTATCAATTGGTTGATTAACAAGGAGGAGGCAATCAATAAGATGTAACTAGAACAGCTAGAGAAAGGTTGAAGTTTTGATGTTGTAATGAAGTAGAAGGATCAACTAAGCCATTGATGAAAAAGTGTATTGATGACATACTCTAAGACACAGAGAATGGGCACACTGAAACATATCAAAGATGCAAGGTTTTGGCTAAGTCATTTGTAAAGCCTAACTAAGTTCATTAGAAAGAGAGAGCCGAGAAAGCTAGTAAGTACTGAACAGATTCTTAGTTGAAGCCAAGCAAGTTCAACTTCAGCAAGTGCCAAGCAGAAACAAGAGTCGAGCAAGAATCAAGTGCCGAGCAGAAACAAGTGTTGAGCAGATACAAGTGCCGAGCAGATACAAGTGTCGAGCAAGAAAGAAGTGCCAAGCAAATACAAGTACCAAGTAACATAGAGATATCGAACATCAGTAAACCAATAGTGCCGAGTTGCTGCATTATTTCAAAAATTGAAAATTCGTCAGATCTAAGCTGACAAGGTTGTTATCTTGAACTCTACAAATTAAATAGAGGATAAGAATGATGAGCTGGTGGCACAGAACACCATGTAGAATATTTTTGGAGAATACAATTGGACTCTAGACAAGGTTTCTAGATAAGATCAAGATATGGTGTAGATACATTGTATCCTATCTAATCCATTTGAAACCCTAAAATTGGAGAGGGAGAATCGAGCGGCAAAGACAATCTAGATTTCTATTTAAGGAGTCATAAGGTCACAGAGCAAAAAAAAAAAGAGAGAGAGAAGAGGAGGTCAAGCATGATAGCATAAAGTGCTGAAGGAGGTGCTAAGGAGTAAGAAGGCATAGTTACTCTCCTTCAACAGATGACCACAGATATGGTTGCATTAGTATGATGAGTAGGAAGACTTAAGGAGGTGAAGCTTGAGATGACAAGCTGTCAGAGTTGAAATGATCAAAGCCAAACAAAAGGACTGAACTGAAGTGTGATATGAAATTTGCAAAATATGTTGTATGTTGTATCAGATCAACAAGCCATTATTGTTACTTTCTAGCAATTGTAACATATATTTTAAATCCTACGGACTTAGGTTGGTTTAATAGCGATGTTGTAAATCTTTTAATAGGGTGACATTCCAAGTGAATGTTCTAAAGTCCTTTGATCAGGCCCATTTCTAATAGTATGGTGAAATCCTCTAACAAGGTCACATTTAACAGTGTGTTGTAAGCCTTTAACAAGGCAGGCTTTTAACAGGGCATCACTTTAGAAGAGTGAGAATTAAGTAGCATGTTACTGGTGGTTTTTCCCAAATTGGGTTTCCATGTAAATCACTGTGTTATGTTTTGATCTTGCATGTTTTATCTCTACATATTGATTTACTATAATTTTCTAGGATGATTGATTTAAGCTTAGATGGATGAAAAGTTTATGGATTCATATAATTTGTGAAAAAGTATTATTAGGGCATTTGGACCTTGGATAATTGATTCACCCTCCCCCCCCCCCCCCGCCCTCAGTTATTCTAAGGAATTCTAACAGCTCTTGGGGATTTCTTTAAACTAGTTAAATCTTTGTGCCATGTTCTTGTTGTTTGGATCATTAAATCCTTTAGACTTTTCTATATAAACCTCTTCTTCCAATATACCATTCAGAAATGTTAACTTCACACCCATTTGATAAACTTTGAAGCTTTTGTATGTAGAGTATGAAATTAGAGTTCTTACTCCTTCCAATCTTACAATTGGGGAAAATATTTCTCCATAGTCTATTCCTTCTTTTTGTGCATACCCCTTGCAAACTAATCTTGCCTTATTCCTTGTGACTTCACCATTCTTATCAAACTTGTTTCTATACACCCAATTGGTTCTAATCACATTCTTATTCTATGGTCTACAAACTAGAGTCAGTGTTTTGTTCTTCTCAATATGATCAATCTCTTCTTTCATGGATTTTCTCTAGTCTTCATTGCCTAGGGAAATTTATTTTACCTATTCCTTGTCATTGGTCTAGCTTCTTTCTCTCCAATAATTTGTTTTGCAGGTGATTTCTTCTAAAATACTTTGGAAATCTTAGGTTTTTCTTCTTTCTTCAATAGGTCTATCAACTTAAAAATCACTATTTACTTCTCTATCAATTAGATTGACATTCCTTTCATGTACACTTATCTCAAAATTAGAATGCACCTCAACTTCTATCTATAACTGAGTTCCTAAAGGCAACTCAACAATCATTGAAACTTGTTGTTGATTTATAACTTGGTTTATAACAACTTCATCAACATATATACCTTCATAAAAGTATATCAAGGATTTGTACTCTCTAGGTTCCTTTATAGGAACAGCTTCATGTAGCTTTGTATATTCATCAAACTTCACATTTGCACTTTGCACAACTTTTTTAGTGTTAGTATTTAAACACTTATAAGTTTTCCTTCTTGTGGAATAGCCAAGGAATATACATTCCTCACTTTTAGCATCTAATTTTTCATTCTTGAAATCTTTAAGAATATAACACTTGCTTCCAAATACCTTAAATTATTTTACATTGGGTGAGTATCCATACCATAGTTCAAAAGGTGTTGAATGAGTACCTTTCTTGACTTTTACATGATTCAAGGTATAGATAGTTTTACTTATAGGTTCTCTCCAGTTTCTCAAAGAAACATTCTTCTCCAACATGAGTGTTCTAGGACAATCCATTATAGATTTGTTCCTTCTTTCAGCAATCCTAGTTTGTAGAGGGTCTCTAGGAGTAGAAGTTTGTCTTTTGATTCCTCTATCATTATAGAATTTCTCAAACTAATTTCATATAAATTATCCACCTTTGTCAGATCTTAGAAATGTCAATCTTTTACCTATCTCCTTTTCAACTCTAGCTAAGTACCACTTCAACATTTGGAAAGCATCATATTTTTGTTTTAGAAACAGAACTATCATCATCCTAGAATAATCATCAACAAATAGTATAATATACTTGTCACTTGTGTACCTTTTCACATCAATTGGCCCACACAAATTAGTATGAACTAATTCCAAAATTTCTTTAGAGGTGTGAGTCTTACTTTTAAAACTATATTTTTTCATCTTTTCTAACTAACATTATTTGCAAATCATAGTGTTAGGTTTCTTCATTTTAAGAAAATCTCTAACTCCTTTCATGTTACTAGTACTAATTAAGTTATCAAAGTTAACATCACATGACCTTTCCTTACATAGCCATGCATCATCAAATTCTACAATAAGACAAGTGGAAACATTCATGTCAAGATAAAATAGATTACCTCTAGTCTAATCACCTTTTCTAATTAGTTTCCCATTAGTGTCATCTATCTTTTCTATCTTGTTCTCAAACTCAATTTTGCAACCTAAACTATTCATTTCTAACACACTCAACAATTTATAGTTAAGTCCTTCTACATAATAAGGATTGTCACATATAATATTTTCTATAAGTTTGATTGATCCCTTTCCTTTTATCAAATAGGGTGCATCATTACCAAGTCTTACATTATTTACATTATAATAATCAAGGGAAATGAACTTACTTTTATCTCCACTCATGTGATGTGAACACCCGCTATTAATTATCCATCTATCACTCTTGTTCACATAAGACACTAGTGCAGTTACCTGATCCTCATCGGAATAATCTTTCATTGCAACATACAACATTTCAACATCATGGTCATCTGATCCATCTTTGGTTTCCTCTTTAGCAATATAGCAAGACTTCTTTCCTTTATCTTTTTAATCTTTGGTGTCCTCAACTCTTTTCCCTTTTTATTTGTCTCCACTTATATTGTTCTTCTTCTCTAGACATCTAGCAACAATATGACCAACCTCATTAGAATTAAAGCACATGATAGGTAGCTTACCTTTGAATTTCCCTTTGTCTCTATGAAATCTCCTTACTATAAATGCTTCAAGATGTTTTACATCCTCCTCGTTTGTATCACTATCACTAGAAACATACTTGACCTTTTTCTTTTTCTCTTTAGGTTCCTTTAATGATAGTTTAGCTTTGAGAGAAGATTCAACATTTTCATTTTTAAAATTATCAAAATCAGAGAGTTCAAAAAAATTGACCCTACCCATCAAACCTTCAAGGGATATGTTTCTACCTAGTATACATATTAGTTCTTGTATGGTAGAAACTCTAATAGCATAGATAAGCAATAGTTTTCTTAGTACTTTTGTTATTACGGTCTCATCATCAATGATACCATTAGCTCTTCTAATAGCATTAACAACATTTTTTATTCTAGAGCAATATTGAACAATGTTCTCACCTTCTTGCATTCTCATGTCATCAAACTTCCCTCTTAGAATTTTAGATTTGGCTCTCAAAAAAATTGTATCTACTCAATAAATTTTGTGTAAAACATCCCACATCTTCTTTGAAATGTTACAATCCTTGATGTCATCAAACTCTAAGTAACCTAGGTCAGAGGAAATCTCCAACATTACCTAATTGTGTTCTTTCTTCTTTTTAAGATCATAAATAGTTAAGGCTCCAACAAGAACAACATGCTCAGTGGTGATGATAGATTGTGTATGGTCTTCAAGACCTCCTAGGTGTAGCTTCATCAAAATTTTCCATGCAAGAGAGTTTTCCTTGTTTAGCTTTCGTACTTCTCTTTTAGACATCTTTGATATTTTTCTTTCAACACTTTCAAATTGATACTCTTAAGCACTATGGCTCTCATACGAATTGTTGGAATTCTTTAAAATAACTAAGAGGGTGGTGAATCAATTATCCAAGGTCCACAAATAAAACTTTTCAATTCTTAGTAGACTCATATCCATAAAACCTCAATATGCATGCATCCACTAGATCATACACTACTTAAACTTTGAAGGTTACTACCCTAGGTCAAAACAACTTTGCAAAAATGTAAACATGAAACACCATAAGAACATTCACACAGTTTGATACAATAATTTTATGTGGAAACCCAATTTGGCAAAAACCACCAGTAACATTCTACTTATTCTCACTCTTCTAAAGTGATGCCCTATGAAAGGCCAAGCCTATTAAAGGTTACAATACACATTGTTTTTTATAAGAAAATAAGGTTTTATAGGGATTTTGAAAGCCAAAAGTTAATGCATATCAAAAGGCTGATAATAAACAAAAAAAGCCCAACCACAGTACTATGGCCAACCAAAAGGCCAGAACGATTGACAAGAAAAAAGCCAAGAACCAAAAACTATAGAAAACAAATAGTCCAAACGATAGGAAATGAAAAACCTTTGTTACTCCTCCACCTTTCTTTCAAACTCCTAAATCTTTTCTGCCACTTCATAGGCTTTCTGGATCTCCTCAGCCATTTTCTCCTACTTCTTCTAACCTGTCTGATCCAAGTTGCTAAAGGTAATGTCTGTAGTCATGTCCTCATCCACCCTATCTCTAGCTCTTTCCTTTTCCTCATTATCCTCTGGGAAATCCCTAGCTTTCAACTTTCTTGAAAAAGAAGAGATTTTTCATTAAGAGAAGTCAGAATTCAAATCATCTAGTTTACCAAATTATGATTGTAATTTTCCAGATTCTAAATTCTTTTTTCAACTAACCTAAGGCCATCCCCCTGATCTATCGAATTTCCATGTTCTAACTTCTTCCCTTGGTTTTCCAACTAACCCATTCTTTCTTTGACCTCCTCTAGTTCATGGTAGAGCCATTCAATTCACCTAAAATTATCAATCATACTCCTTCTAACATTATTTATCAAATTCATGCCAATTTCCCTTACATTATTAGTAAAATCCACCAGTACCAGATCAATGAGTTCCTCCATCTAGAGCTTTCCCTCTTTACCTTCAAGGATTTTGGGATTCATGGTTTCTCTCACAATTCCCATTTTTGAGGTTCGAACATTAAAAATTTTCAAGGCAATGTGCCTATCTTTTATAACCTCCTCTTGGCTCTCATCCTCTATCTTCTCCTTATCATGTTCCTAAGGAGGGGAAATTGGGGAAATAGGAATGGTTGTGATCTCTAGCCCATGATCCATTTTCCCCTCTGGGGGCATGTCCTTTATCTTTATTAGTATCCATATCATCCCCTTCCTCATTATAAAAATTGTTAAATGTGACCTTATTAAATGATTTCAATCATGCTATTAGGAGTGAGCCTTGTTAGAGGACTTTAGACCATTCCATTAGAATTTCACCCAGTTAAAGGATTTACAAATTATTGTTAGGTCAACCTTAATCCAAAGGATTTCCACACTAGTATAATTATTATAAATTAGCAGTAAGACTTAATCTGATAAGAACTTACAACTTAATTGCAAACTACAAACCTTTATTTTTGTCCTCCATTTTGCTCTGCATTCATACTATTTAGCTCTAATAACTTGTTCACCCTTCAAGCATTCATCACCTTAAGCCTTCTTTCTTTGTATGCTAATTGTAGTCACCTCTTTTTAGCCACTAAATGAAGCTATACCTTAGACTCCTTGTCCTCCTTAGGTTCTCACTCATGACAACCTTTGCTTTTGACCAGCTAGCTCTATAAATAGAGAATTTAGATCTTTTGTCACTTACCACAATCATCCATTTTAAGTATAGGTGGGATTAGGTAGGATTTAATAAATCTACCCACTTTTCCATTTTGTTCCTCTAGAAAATTCCTCTACAATCTTCCTTGAATTCACCTCAAAATGGTTTATGTTGAATTCTACACCAGAAGCTCACCATAGTTATCTTCCACATGTTTCATATAATTTAATAAAATAAAATAGTTGGCTTATATTTGTCAAATCTTAAATTTAGCATTGTTTGTTGTCACTAAACATCTATATTGTTTTGTCACTCGACCAACACTAGCTCATTCGATAAACACTAAAGTTTGTTGATGCTGACTTTAGTTGGCATATACTATCATTCACTTGGCTTACACTATTTTTTTTTCTTTGCTCAGCACCTCTTGATTTTTACTCATCTTTAACTGACTTTTGGTTGGCTTGCACTAACTTCTCGACAAAGCTTGGCATACACTTTTCTTACCTAATCTTCTTCCAATCTAAATGTGAGTAATCTTTTTATTTCAGACTATAAGTACATAAACAATACACTATAGTACCAATGTTGTACTTGGTCTTAGTGCTTCTTTTACATACCAAATAACTGAACCTTTCTCTAGGTGCTCTTTTTATCTCCTCTTTTCAAATCCTCTTTATTAATCAACTAAATGATAACATTTAGACCAAAAAGCAATTGTGTTTGCAATATGTAGTAGGTTTGACATCATTAATGAAATAATGATTTTTCTATTATAGGTTCTTCACTTCAAAACAATCTGATACCAACAAAAAAATGACATTTTAATTTGCATGGATTTTAAATTAACAATAATCAATATATAAAATTATTAACAATAGAAATCTAGAATTTTACTTATACAAAACTATTTAGTGTGAAAAAAGAAAAAATTTGAAAGAATTATAAGGAAAAGAACTAAAACAAATGAGATAAAATAATAGAAAATAAATTAAAATACTTCAAAGACTAAAAAAATATCCAGGAGTTAGTAGAAAGCACAAAATGGGGTCTCATTTCTAAGCACAAGTCAGGCTCCCATTCAACAATGAAAGTAAAAATGACAAAAAATCCCACAAATTAGGTTTTATGTTTTTTTATGAATTGGGTACCTGATTTTTAAATTATAGTTGGAGTGCCCAATTTTTGAAGATGGGTCACACACCTGAACCATAATGGGTACCCAGTTCTAAAAAATTAGGTGCCCGTTTCTAAAGAGTTCTCATTTCGTGGAATTGACTTCTATGGAATTGCAACCCAACTTCTTGCACTTACCCTTTAATTATGTGATTTCATATAATTATTGCTTTCCTTCTTGTGATATTTGATTTATGGACATGTATGTTCATTGCAATTTTACTTTCCACGTGATTAAATTAGATGCTATGGATTAGATGTTAGAGATATTTGATCTCCTTTATGCTTTTGAGTATTTGCAACTTGACTAATGTGGTTTTGATACTTTGTAGTGTGGAGGTTCTACCTCAATCTTCCTTCTATAATTATTGTCAAGATTTTTCCTTGTAAACCTAGGTGACATTGGTTAAACATTAGGTGATACTAGAAAAGTATTGCATGGCTATAGGGATAAATATTGTGCAATACTAGAAATTATTGCATGGGAGTAGCAAGTTCTATCATACAATACTTGTAAAATATCACACAGCTATAGTAAAGTATATCATGTGATATTGGAAAGTATCACATGGTAGTTGTAAGAAGTATCATGTGATACTAGAAAATTATCACCTGGTAGTAGTGAATGGTATTGTATAATACTAGAAAAGCATCACATGGCTTTTGTACAAAAACCTACTTGAAAAAACAAGAATTTTTAGACTTGTTCGATGAGTTTCAAAGGGTGTTTTGGATACCCTATTGGGTTGTGCCCCTTGCCCCTTCCTAGGACTTGATAGCTTGGAGATTAAGTGTCCTTATTAATTTGACTTTCATAGTTGGTTGTTGAATGCATTGGTAAGTAGTGACACTTGGAGATTCATGGTTGCTTGGATTGTTTGGTTAAGTCTTCTGTTGTGATATTTTGATCATTTTCATGTTGATCTTTTTTGAATCCATGCTTGATACTTTAAAAAAAAATTATTGGATTTTATTGTCCATGTTCCAAGGATATATAGGTAGGGCATTACATCTAGTATCAGAGCCCATGTTCAAATATTGGGATCTTTGTGTATATCTTTCCCATAGGGTTAATGTTGTGATTGTGTGAGTGTGAGTGCCTCTTTGAGAGCTTGTGATTTTTTTGCTTGGATGCCTACTTGGAATGAACTTGCTTGTCTAGTAGATGTTACTAGAGTAGTGTAAGGAGAAGGAAGTGAGTCTTTCCTTGTTATGTATATGAAATCAATGTGCCTTAGCATGGTTGGTTGTTTGTGTGACCCTCTTAGATGGAGCCACTGATTGGTGTCCATGTGTTGGCTTTCAGTGCCTCTTTTGTTTCTCCTTACGGAGTAAGGTGCATTTTTTTCCTTGTATTCTCCTATTGTAATTAGATAAATGAATCTTATTTTTGATTCTATGTTATGTCAATATAGTAATGAAATTTTTTCTTTCATTAAGAAATGAGTGTATTTGTGAATCATTGCAAAGAAGTAGGTGTTGCATTAGATCCTTTGGGTAATGACTTATATCCCTAAAGTACTTGCTTCTTAAGCTTATGAAAATTTTACTAAAAAAATTTTATATCTAAATGTTGCATTTCATAGAAAAAAATTAAGAAAATTATCCTAGTATACATATGCATAAGGTTATCAATGGTATATTGCTTGATGTGTGTGAGTGTGTTCTCTAGCATGACTAGGATGAATTAGTATTCCCTAGAATTTTTTGGTGATTTATCCATATTGTGTAACCATTATTAGTCATCATATGTAATGTGATTTGGTTGATACCTTATTTTATTTGGCTGGAGTCCTTTCCTCATGTTGTTGGGCTAGCATTGGTTTTTGACAATTTTCTTTCTTGGAATAGTCATCAAATTTCTCTATCACTTTCCTTGTGTCTATTTCCATACTTGACTTATTTTTAAAATGACATCTTTGGTAATTTAATGTTGGATTTTATAGTTCTCCCATTTTGGATATTTTGATTTTGTTTCATATTGACTATTCTACATGTTTTCTATTGTTGGCTAGTCTTGTGTTGTAACTCTATCATGTTCATCTCAAACCTTTAGTAGAACACATAAGGGATAATATTATAGAGAACATAATAGTGTTTTTATGATATATTTAAAGTTTTTAATATAATTTAATAGTTTAAATGAGGATTAAACCTAATGTTTTTCTTGAAATAAATTTGAAAAGATAGGTACTTGTTTAATGGTAAGCGACTCTTGAACCCTTGATTCAAAAAACTTTCAGTTTCATCATTCATATATTCTTTTGTAATTATTAATTAATTGAATTATGAAAGATAATTAATTATGGTTTCAATGTGTAAATTATCTTTCATTCCATGTCTTAAGTCAATCGGGGCATGTTTTCTCTTTGGTTGCTTTGGGACATTTCACTTGTTTCTCATCTGGGTAACTGAGACTATTTGAATTTTCCTATGTTGTTTTATCTTCAGTGGTGACTCAAACTCTTAGGTTTTAAGAATCTTTAAAATCCATCATGTTGTAGGCCTTATCAATATCTTTCTAATGCATTTGGAGAAGAGTCAATTAGACTCAAGATGTGAAAGTTATGGCCTCCAGAGTGGAGGCAATTTTTGTGTTGATTTGGAATTTTGTGTGAGGGTTTCCTTGCTTAGGGTAGATGTTTCCTTGATCTTTTGGGAGTAAATCAGTCCTTTTGGTGAGTCTAGATCCTCTTTTTGGACACTAAATTTAGAAAATCTTTGTATACATGCCTCTTTAGAGAAAGTAGGTTAGCATGGTTATGCCACTAGCTCAGGCAGTGTTGGAAGAGTGTCTAGATGGTTAGTGAAATTGTGATTTTTCCCTAACTCATATTGGGATGATTTATTTTAGATGTTGAGAGAGATTCCCTCTCAATTCTAATACTTTTTAGTTCTTTCTCCCTAAGCTTGTATCTACAAGAGGTTATCTTAGTCAAGTTGCTCATTTGTGATTGACTTGAGGATTGGAGATTGAGTTTAGTATTAGGTTGGGTGTACTATTCCTAGCTTGTTTTTGGAGGGACATGGTATCATTAGACGCATGCTACCATATTGTAAGTTGTTATGAAGTTATTATATTATTTTGTATACTAATGAAATTATTTGCAATCTTGTGGAAAGGTGATAACTTTTCTGGTTGGGTTAAGTAACCCTAGTTCCCAGTGATAGTTGAGCTTTTTGTACCATAGAGACTAAGTACCCCTACACTTCGTGATTAGTTTTGGAGAGTATCCTTTGGAGTGTGAAATTTTGTTAGTTAATTGTCATCCTTTGTGTTCAAAGGGTGAGTTTATATAGATTCAAGGATGCTCATGTGTCGCATGATAGTGTTATTGGAAATTTGGGATGATTATTCCTCATGATTCCAACTCTTGTTGGAAGTGCATAGAGTTTTGAACTTGGTTTTTGGTCACTTGGTAGGTACATGTTATAGTCCGGCACCTATTGATAAGGCAGAGTATCATTTTCCTTACCTTGTAGTGTTGATTTTATGGCTAGATGGGTTTTCCTTGTGCATAGGAAGTTCCTTGTTGAAGACCTTGTGTTAGTGTGACACCTATTCTCTTGTCGTTAAACTATTTAGGGGTTGACAAGATGGTTTGTGAATGTTGGAGTGATTTGGATTTTGCTTGTAGAGAAGTTAGTGAGTCATTTCTATTGTTCAGTTTTGATTTTTTACTTGGTATGTTTGGTCTCTATTCTTAGATTATAGGCCTCTAGGAGTAAGCCTAGTCTTTTGTGGTGGGGGGGTTTAATGTAGTGCCTCTCCCATCTAATTTCTATAAATCATCCTGATGGATGCGACCTTAATGATCTTTCTTTGTGAGTGATCATGATTGGGACCATAAGTGGTCTAAACCCTTGAGGTGATTAGATTTATGTTATTGTATCAGTTGGATTGATTATGCTTGTGGATGATATATGAGATTATTATGTGTTCGATGGTTTCACCGAGGTTTGTGTCAGTGGTTACCAGGATTGATTTGGTATCATGATGTTGTTTCATGATTACCCTAAGATGTGTGCAGAGATGACACCATGCATTATTATCCAACTAAATTGGACTAGGTTCCTATAGTAGTGGTTAGTCATGTATTTGACTATTTAAATGATTATTTAAATGAATTTAATTAGATGCTTTAATTATGCGATTTCACATAATTGTCACTTCAGCCATTATTATTGTGCATCTACACTTGATTGTGTTCATTTATTGTGCAGGACTTATATCCCTAGTAGTGGCACATGGAGTTATTTATTAGCCCTTTCATGTAGATCCAATATTGTCCCTGTATGGGTGATGTATCTTTATGGTTATTTTAATCCTCCGATAATTGGTAAATCTAGATTCATAATGCATTATGTGATTAGACCTATGAGCATGTATGTGCATTTAGGTTTTTTCAATGGTTGCATAAAATATTAAATTAAATGATGTTTAATGGGTTAGAGGGATTTTAATTATTTTGTTTAATCTTTATTTTATTCTCAACTAATTTTTCGTAGTTGGATTCCAACTCTATTAGAATCACCTAATTTAATTTGGGTTAAGGTAGCCAGTTAGATTATTTAATTGAAATAATATAATTAATATGTCACTTTGCAAAAGTACATATATTGGCTAAAAGTTAGTTTATTCTGACTTCTCACTTTTCTATTTGATGGTTTTGGAGAAAATTCTTCCAAACCCCCTTGTGAGAAATCAAAGGTTTTCTCATTGCAAGAGTCAGTCTGAGCAAATTGTTGCGAGGTTAGTCTCACAAGATTCATATCAGGATTGCTCCATCATGCGGATGGTTTCATCTGATTTGATGTCCCTATTATTTCATGGTGGTATTTCTCATTTTTACCTCTTCACTGCGAGGTACGGATTTTTTTGTTCTAATGGTTTTACTCTATTTTAGCCTTTATTTCATGTTACTAAATGTTAAGAGTGGAGAACTGGTGTTCCCCTCTATTTTTATGCATTCATATCACCTAGTTGCATGGGGGTGAGCCTTTCTATTTTGTAGGAAATTAGAAATGCAAGTTTAAGAATTTTTATAGTACTAGGTTTCCATGAAGTGTTTGAGTCCATGATTTGATTTGAAAAGTGTCATGTTAGGAGGATTTGATCAATGGCCTTTTGATTTTGTTGAATTCCAAGTTGTTTTAGTTTTGGGTGTTTTGGAATTATCTTATTTTGTGTTCCATCTAGTTTTTTGCCCATTTCTTTGTTTAGATTATTTAGAGATTTGAACTTGTAGCCATTTCCATAATGATTGAGATTGTGAAATCAAAATGGTTATGCAACATTCTAGGGTATCTTATTTCCTAATCCAAACTCGTATTTCCATAGTGGATTTTGTGAACTTGTGTCTTTTGCCAAATTTTCCAGATTGGGAATCTGAGCCTATTTGATGAATTTTATTGGACCCTTGGTCTTGTGACCCTATTCTTGAATTGAGGTTTTAGTTTTGTTGTTATCCAATAACTTTGAGTTTTGGGCTTTTATTCTTGCCTTGTTTTTTAAGCCATCCATATTTGTTGGGATTTTGGCATTATTTCCTTTGATGTTGGAAATGGATTATATTCCATGTTTCCTTGCATGTTATGTTTCCCCTTCATGGAATTTGCAATTCATATAGAATCTATAATCCCAAATTTAGGCTAGTTGAGTGAGTTCATGATGCTTGGTGATTTATTGTTCATTGGGAATCATGTATAAGTCATACTCCTAGATATAGGTTGGTTGAGTGATCTTGTTTTACTTGGTATTTTGCTAGTTTCTAACCCATCCCTTATTATTTATAGTCATTGTGTAGTTGGTGTGCCCATACATGAGAATGCACTTGTTGGGTTCTTGTGAGACTCGATCTCCCTATTTCTTTCGATTGAGTTATATTCATTGGGGTTAGGCTGGGAAACTGCATTGCCTATGGGCACTCGTCATGCAATGAGAATGGGTATGTAGGGTAAACAAGTGGGAGGCTTTTGTCTCATATACCTCAACTATCCTGACAAGATATACATGACAAATATTCTAATAAGTGATAACTAAATAAATTCATTGGTAATTAACTAAGATAAGAAAATGGTATGTACCAGCATGTCTATCCTAAAGGTATATGCCCATCAATTTATTTGAGGGATGTTTGCATGGTTTATCTAGGGACATAACATGATGGCTTCCCAAGGGAGATTCCATATGATGTTTATCTTTGGCTCTGTGATGCAAAGTGATCTACCTTCCACTAGATTCCCTATATAGTAGACCCATAGAGAGTCTAACTAGGACCTCTTGTATTGCATTGTCTCATGATCTTAACTTCAGCCCTCTATTTTGCTTCGTGTGAGTATTAGCCATGGTTGGATTATTATGTTGTGTATTTATTGTCAGATCATTATCTCCATCATCATGACGAGAGTGGGCCTATGGGTACCATGTGGTTGGGAGGCATAGCTACCTATAACACTAGTTTAGACCAGTGTACAAAGATGGTCTATTTCTAGTTTGAGGTCGATGCTAGATATTCACTTAGTACTTTGGTGTATCTAGAGTATGTTCTCTAGTGATTTGTGTCTTACTTTGGATGCATTTGATATCATGTTTAGATGATGATTATTATGTTACTTGATGCATTCCTTTATTATGATGTTGTATCATATTGCTAGATATTTTTTCTTACCACTACTTTGGATTAGTGACGCTATTGGTAGATTAACATGTTTGATATACCTTTTCTTATGATTTTAGTTGATGATTATTGGTAAGAATGTCTTATGAGACAACTCCAACTATCTTGTTGGCAATTTGAGATTCAAGCTCATGGGATGGCTAGGGCCTTTGAGCTCTCATGATGTCATTATGGTTGGGAGAAAATGAGCAAAATTATTTTTAGGTTGGTGGCTTCATTGTTGGTGATTTCTTTCTTGTGATATTTGATTTATGCACATGTATGTTCATTGCAATTTTTCTTTCCACATAATGACATTAGATGCTATGGATTAGATGTTGTCAATTAGATGTTAGAGATATTTGATCTCCTTTGGCTTTTTACTATTTTTACCTTGATTAAAGTGCTTCTAGTAAGTTCCCTAGTTTGGAGGTTCTAATTCTATCTTCCTTCTAGAATTATCATTGTGCTTTTTCCTTGTAACCTAGGTGATATTGGTTCAACATTGGGCAATACTAGAAAAGTATCACATGGCTATTGGGAGAAATATTGTGTGATACTAGAAATTATTTCATAGTAATTGCAAGTTCTATCATATGTTATGGGTAAAATATTGCATGGCTATAGTAAAGTGTGTTGTAAGATACTAGAAAGTATCACATGGTAGTTGTAGGAAGTATCATGTGATATTGGAAAATTATTTCCTAGTAGTATTGAATAGTATCATATGATACTAGAAAAGTATCATACAATTTCTATGCAAAAACCTACTTGGAAAAACAACACGTATTTTCTAACTTGGATGAGTTTTGAAGGGTGTTTTGGATACCTTATTGGGTTGTGCCCCTTCTTGATGAAAGCATTTTATGTCCCAAATTATACCATATTTTAACCTTCATACAAGCCTTCACACTCATTTCGAACCCCATATTCTATTCCATTTTCTCCTTCTATGTTGCATATGATTGAATATTTATGAGTAATATTTAGTATAGTTATCAGATAGAATATGTCAATAAATAGAAGAGATTGTATTTATCTAACAAGTTATGGTTCTTCCTATCACCCACTATGCATCTTCCTATAGCTCTTTCATGAATATAAAACTCCATCAACTTTGAAATAAGATGCATTTATTTCACATATAATTAACCCTATGTAAATATGTGGAAAGGGCATTGAAGACTGGTAGAGGACGCATTTTCTAGCTGTATAGATTTTAATGAAAATATGAACTATAATATTTGTTGCAGACTTCATATGTATGACATGAATATGAAAGAGAGCTATGTGCCAAAGAATGGGAATAAATCTAGACCAAAGATTACCCATTGCTAAGTATTCTTAGGAAATGGGTGTGTGAATCACATGAACTGCATACTCGTCAGCCAGATTTGCTCCATATTTATACTCTATTATAACTAAACCATTTTCAAAACCATAGCTTAGAAATAGTAGATGGAAATAAGATTCAAATTAATATCAACCACCACGTGGGATATGGATAGGAAACACATTGATCTAATTCTTCTTATATGTATAACCACTTCAAACCCGTGGTTCCACAAATATGGATGAAGACAACATTATTCCACACTGCATGATAACAAAAAATTGCTAATTCTTCACGATGCAGATTTTTGTTAGAGATTGTTTATGTAATGTTTATTTTTTGTTAAGCCTACATTTATAAGCTTGTTAGCCTGCATGTATAAAAGGTAGCCTAATGTATATTGGAATGTATTATTCTCCATTTTTGACTAAGGAATAAAATATTCATTTTGCTAATCAAACTCACATAAACAAACATCTTTCTCTTCACTCACCTTGTGAACTAGAGGAAGGGCCCACTCTTGGAACGTCTAGTGAGATTGTTTTAAATTTTGTATTAGTTAGAAGTTTTTATTTTGTGTGGTGTCTTATGTATTATCTAGTAGGTTATCCTAAAATACATATGATTGAATCAGCTTCTGAATTCTAACTAATATGAAATGGTTATTCTATTTGATCACAATTATAGTTAAATTAATGAGATTTAATACTGAAGATTTGTGCAAATTATCTACTAGATAGTGTCTTTAAATCCATTTTATTTTCATATGTTGGTTAGTTGTAAATAATAATACTTTTAAATATCATATCTTAGTGTATTATTTATTTACTATAAGTTTTTGGATCTTAATTTCATCTTATTGTATTATTCTAGTTTGTTAGAATAGATTACTTTAAGAGTTAAGTGCTTTAGTTTCTACTGCTAGAAGTGACAGTTCCTATAGTAGAACTATTTTAATTTTTTGCAAGTTTATTTTTGAGTGTTTTAGCTACATTCATAATCACTCAAATCACAACTCTCATCCCTTGATGGCATATTTCTTAGACACCTTTTGCAAGCTTACACTCTTAGATTGACATGTATAGACTAGCCAAACTTTATTATAAATCATTAAATCTTTATTATTATTTTCCCTAGTGTTGGCCTATCACTTCCTAGGACTTGAAAGCTTTGAGATTAACTGTTCTTATTTGTTTGAATTTCATAGTTGGTTGTTGGATGCATTGGTAAGTAGAGATGCTTGGAGATTTTTGGTTTCTTGAATTGTTTGGTTAAGTCTTCCATTGTGATCTTCTAATTGGTTGTATGTTTATGTTGATTGCATCCATTCCTGATACTTTTAAAAATATGTATTGGCTTTTATTTTCCTTTTTCCAAGGATCTTTGGGCAGGGCATTACACAAGGTTCCCATTATTACATGTAATATCAATAATCTATGGGGTGTGGATCTCACCTTTAAGAGTGCTAGAAATATGAGAGGGCATTTTATCAAGTGGCTATCTATAGGACTACAATCACCCCCTGTTTGAGGACCTTCACTCGCACTCTCATCCTTCCCATTATTGATATAAATTCCATGATTTGCCTTCCTTTTCTACCTCTTGGTGGGCTTCTTATTCTCCCCAATACCCCTAGATTCTAAACTAATAGTGCAGTCCTACTTATCCTTAGGGTTGCCTTACATCAAATTCTTCCTAGACCTAAGGGATTTTCTTTTACCTACTTTAACCTTAGCATTTGATTCAATAATGCTAACACCCTTCTTCATCTTAATCTATTCAAGAATGTAGGAGGGGGAGGTATTGGGGAATTTAGTTTCCACAACCAAGATAGTCTATGAGGAGATTTGGGGAGTAGAAATCGAAGGTGACAAGTTGGAGGGGAGGAGCTCAACATTAATGGGACAAGGGGAAAAAAGATCCCTATAAAAATTATAGTGGTGGAACATGAAGGCTTGGTGAAACATAGTATAGGACTTACCCTCCTACCTTTTCTTCCTAATTTCATGGATATTATCTTCCATAACATGTAGCAAAAGGTAAGGAAACTAAATAAGTTCTTGATTACTAAAGTGATTCAAGATAGGGAAATGGTAGTAATATATAATTTAAAATTGACCCTCTAGCATAAGATAATGCATGATAGAATAACATAACTCATCCAAAGATGGTGAAAAAGATTCTTTGTCAAATCCACCATGCATAGGAACCTAATCTTCATTAGCGTGGAAGACTTTTTTCAAACTAGCTTCATCTGAAACCTCACTTGATTTTGACATTTTCTACCTTCTCGGGGTAGCCCATTAGCTCTAGCTATCATCTCTTCATTAATCTCAAATGAAATTTCATTAATAGTGACACACCACTCATTCTTGGAGTTCACAAATTGCATGGAGACATTCTCATCATAGCCCTTAATACATTTAATGAAGGGAAATAGGGCCCCCTAACACATATATGTCCAAGCTACATCATTATTTTTAATGGAATCCTCAGTATCACTTGGCTCAATATGCACACAATTACCACCCATCTTTTTGTTATCCCCTAATTCCACAACCAACTCTTCTAAGGAAACCAAGATAACCCTACCATCAACAACAAAATAGACCCAAATATTGATGGAGTATTTCATAATCCACTCTTTACAAGTTAAGCAATTCATTAAGAAATTAAACATCATGGGAATGATGCTAAGATTACAAGTTGCTTTTGCATTGGAAAAAAATACAATCTACAAGGTGTAATTACTTTGTTTAGTATGCCAATACAAAAGGAAATGATGCCAATTTATGCCATAAATCAGTGACTCATCATTATTGATTAAGATCATCCTTTTTTTCTTAGAATAATGTCTTCAACCTCTATCTTAGATATCACTCAAATTTTTCAAATGAAAAAGATAGTAATAAATATGAGAAAGTGTTACTATTATTTTAATAATCCCTCTCAATTGTAAAAAATGCCTTCCACCCACCAAAAAGGTGGTCATCCTAAGGAGGCTACTATAGTATTGCCACATTCTCATGAGGTGTATTGATCTTATAGAATTAACTTTTGTCAACCCCCATAAGGCTTTGAATTGAAACTAATAAGCCTTCCATGTTTCTCCAAACTTATAAATCCAAGGTTTCATGTCTATACACATCAAGGCCATCCACTGCCTAGTTCACTTCATAGTAAATATGTTGAATGGTAAGATCTTGTAATTTACCAATTAAAATATTAATGTCACTTTAATAATTGTAGAGACCTTCCAACCAATCTTTCTTCAGCCTCCAACTACCTCAATGATGAGTTAAAGTCACCTTCCACCACCAAATAAAGAAATCCCTTTGAAATGGAACTTTTAACCCACCCACAAAGGCCCATGGATTCAACAATATTTTATGAATCCACTCTCCATCTACCCATATATGCCACCAATAATCTATATTGACAATATTTTATGGTTCTCCTAGTATCTATAACTCCTTGTGCCAACCTATCAAAGCTAAGTTTGAACCAAGTGGTTGTAGGGGGTTTCCATTTATCATTCTTTCTAACAATAGTTTTAGAAGTATCAAAAATTGAGACCAATTGGAGAAATACTAATTATCCCACACATTTTGATCACATCTAGAAGGAGGGAAGGGAGGATTTTTCCATTTCTAATTGGGAGAACACTCCTTGATAAGATTCACCAAAATCTGTAGAGTGACCATAGGGGGAGAGCTTTTTTCACTACAAATGCAAATTTTCCTCTCCTTCAGTAAGTGAAAGCATACGTAGGGAGGTATCAAAGTCCATAGGGTCCTTAAGATAGGGTGATAAAATGGGAATTTCTAGTTAAAAATAAATTGTTTAAGATCATAATTGAAGACCCAGGAGATCCCAAGCATATGTAGAATTCTTGACCAGATAGTTACAACATAAGGACAATAAATGAGGAGGTGGAATATGTTTTTCTCTTCATTATTGCGAAGCACACAATGATTGACAAATTGGAAACCTCTCCATTTAAGATTGTTAACTATGAGTGCATGATAATGAAGAGTTGATCACTAAGAGAAAAAATCTTTTGGAAGACGCAAGATCCCAAATATATTTTCAAACATTAAGATTGTCCTTTTGACCCTAGAATAGTGTGATAGGAAGATTTGATAGTAAACTTAGCAGAATCATTCAAATCTCAAATAATAATATCTTATTTTGGGTAGGCATGGATACAAATACCCTCAATAATTCATTGTAGCTCCTCTAGAAGTATAGTAATATTTTTCTCTTGGACATTAATGGATAACTTATGCCATTTTCCATTGTTATCTATATAGTTGCTAAATCTCCAACTGTAGTGGACAATGCAATTTAAGTTTTTCATTAAAATGATGTGAGTTTGATTAAGAGGGTTATCTCCTAGAAAATTTTATTTCCAAAAAAATAATGGTACTCCCATACCCCATGACATACCTATATCACCCATTTCCTTACTTTTCTTTTACTTCTAGCAATATTAGTCCAAATCCATGGCCTAGTAGGGAGGTAACTATTATTAAACTCATGAGAGAAATAATTATCCATCAAGTGTTTAGCTCTCATGATTTTCCACCACCTAGTAGAATTTTGAATCTACCTCCAACCCACCTTAGCCATGAGAGCCCTATTGAGGTCACAATTCTCCTCAAATGTATCCCCCTAGGATTTGGGTTTGTAGACTTTTTCCTAGCTAACTAGGCTCAACTTGGACATCTCTTCTACTTTTGATTACAAGAAGTTACATTGGATTTTCATAATATCCCTAAATTTTATGGATATTTTAAAGAAATATAGAAAATAGATAGGTATGCCTTGGAGAGAGGCAAAGAGAAGATGTAACTTACTTGCATTACATAGAAATTTTCCTTTCAACCCTACAAGTTTTCTCTACTCACACTCCACAACTATGTTCAGGAGATGTATGAGACATCCTTTATGATAAGTGAGAGGCTAAGAAAAGGGTTAGGGAGAGACACTTCCAAAATATTAAGCTCCCAAAAAAATTACTTTGGATATCAATCTCATTATCAAAAAATATAATTATCTCTTCTAGTAATTTTTGTGTTGGCCAAAGACTTCAGCATATTGATTTAGGAGATCTTTCCAAAGCCTAGCCTCTCTCATTGAGGATAAGCCATAAAGAAAGGTGTCATGAAAAGATTGTTGTAGCACCTCAAGAGGGAGGGTAGAGGCTAACTTAATACCCTTGATCTTCCCCTACTCTGTTGAAGAAATAAAATTCTAGCCAATAATCATAGCCACTATAATAAATAGGTAGTCAGATAAGGGATCTACTTGTCCTAGTCTTGTGGTAGTATTAATAATATTCCATCATGTTGTATTGATTAACATATAAAATTGGACCATAGTAACCACTTCTTTAATCAAAAGAATAAAATTTTCTCCAAATCCAAGTTTAACAAGGAAGTCAAATAAGAATTCCCTCTAGACCTTATCGTAGGCTATCGAGATATCAAGTTTTATAGCCATGCTAGGATTTCTACTCTTCCCCATATAATGCAAAAAATAATGGGAGGTTATCATTGCATCAAAAATATTCCTTCTAGGCACAAAACTATTATGAGAACTGTTAAAAATTTTATCTTATAAATGCTTGAAGTTATTCACCATGATGTTTGAGAGGATCTTATAAACTATTATGAAAAGATAAATAGGTACAAATTCTTCCATCCTAGTAAGTTCCCCAACACTGGGGACAAGAATTCTATAGGTTTTATTTAGTTTTGTTATGATATTCCCTTTCCTTATTAAATCTTTGGCCACATGGACTAGATCATTATTAATTATCTCCTAAAACTAATGCACAAAAGTAGAGGGAAGTCATCTAAAATTAGTGCTTTGAAAGTTCCAATAGAGAAGACATTATTCTTAACTTCTTCATCACTAACCTTCTTGATTAGATTTTGATTCATATCATTATCAATAATTGTGTTGATGACATAGAGTAATGCATCCTTAGTACTAGGAGGGGATCTAAGGCTGGACATTGTAGATATCTTAAAAGTAACTGGTCACCCAGTTTCACCAAATCAACTTCGTCCACCATCTCCCTATTATTTCTATCTAATAATTCTTTTATCATATTTAGATTTTTATTTTTTGAAGTAGAACTATGGAAAAAGATATGTATTTATATCTCCTTCTAGTCATCCATTAATACATGATCTTTATTTCTAATTATTCCGCCCTATAACCATCCTCCATTTACCATGTCATTCATGCTCTTCTTCATGGGTAGTGTTAGAAGTATCCCCATTGCCCATCATAGTCTGATGAACATCTAGTTTAGCCTTGATGTCTTTCTTTCTTAGAAGATATCTCTAACAGATGATTTTCTCCATCCAAAACTTCCTTTTTAACATTTTCTTATTTTTCTCATAATCCGAAACATGGAAGTCACTTCAACCTACATATTTCATTACTTTTTGAAATAGTCTCAAAATTGGGGATAGGAATACTACATTATCTCATTCCTAAAGAGCCTCCTCCCAAAAGACCCATTAGAGAACTAGCTAAACAGGAGAATGGAGTGCTTTGATCAATATCATTTTGGGGAACACCTAGAGGGAAATGAAAGGGAGGATATCCCAACTAGTTGTGATGAGAAGTCTATCAAGTCTAACATGGATTAGATTAGGACATGACGTATTATTGGACCAAATAAATGGAGCAACCTGGAATTGATGTTGAAGAGATTGTTTATTTTCAAAAAATATACAAGGTCATACATACTCTCTAAGTAGTCCTCTAAACCACATAGTTTTTTTGAGTGATAATTGGAGTGTTGAAATCTAAAAAATATATAATGTGACCAATTCCCATGCAAGTTAATAGTTTTTGAAGCTTCTTCCCACACATGAACTATACTATCTTGAGTGTTACGAGCATACAAATTAAAGAGAAGCCAACTACAATCATCATTAGCAAACTCCACAATTAGGAAATTAGGGTTTAGAAATATGTCTTTCTCCATAACTTACCCAAGATCCCACATTGTTCTGATTCCCCTAGAGGAATTAGTAGCTTCACTATAAGAAAATAAATCCTGTTGGAATACATAGTCATTAACTTTTTCAAAATTTAGTTTGGTCATCTCTATCTCCTGAATGAAAATGATATCCACCTTATTTTTCAAAAATATTTTCCTTCAAGGAAAATTTTTTCCTAGTTCTATTCAATTCCCTTACATTCTATGATATATATTTTATTTCCTTCTTTTTAGTATCATCCAAGGTAAGTTTCCTCCTTTGAGAAAGTTCTTGCACTATTTCTTTAGTCCTAGCTATTCTTGTAGGAGTCTCCCCATTTTATGTTATATCCCTATATTAGACTTCATCACACCCCAAGATTTTCTCTTAGCAGCTTACCCACCTACCATAATTATTATAGGGGAAGCCAAAGATAAACAAATAACCACTTGAGACATTGAGGATGTAACAAAAGGGTTCATATCCTAAATGATTTGAAGATACACTATCTAAGATCTAATGGGAGATGCATAGTCACCCTAGTGTGGAAAATTACCCTCTTTCCTATCAAGAATAGATTCTCTTGACCCAACTCTATTCAATATAGGTTGTTTTGTACCCTTTGAGACAACCCCCAAAGTGGTAATACTTGTTGACATATCAGTCAAGTTGTTATTAGTGACACACACTTATTTAGATTATATATATCTACCAAGATTATTGTATAGCTATTAGTGTTTTCCAAGTATTTCAGGTGTCATCAAGTTCTATAGTTGTTATTAAGTCCTTTGGACAAATCCTAGTGGTTACTGAGTAGTCATCATTACAAAGAAGATTAGTAGTGTAAACCGTGCATCTTAGTATATGTTGAGTTTACGACTGCAAGCTGAGTTGTGCAGTGTTCATTGAGTTTGTAGTGTATGAGATGCAAGTCAAGTGTTAATCAAGCTTCTCAGTGTTAACCAAGTGACTCAGTTTCTACTAAGCTTGAGGTGATAGTTTTTACTAAGTCTTACCATGGTAAACAAGTCATTCATTTTATATGATGATTTTCATAGTATCTACCAAGTCACCAATGTAGTCCAGATTCAAGACTACTTGGAAGTGATTAGTATGGACCAAACTTCTATGTCTACTAAGTGAATGATGATGCCAAGCATTGACAGTGGATGCTGAGTATTAGAACCTCATTGAGTTTGTCTTCAGAACTTGAGTGTCTTCATGTGGGCTGACTTTGTAATATTTGTGTTAACTTGTATTGTGGATGACTTTGTAATGTGTATAATTGGATTGGTATGTATATGAAATGTATTGTATCATATCAAAGTATTATGAGAAAAAAAGATGTAAGTGAATATAATCAGAAAAGAGTAGAAAGAGTGAATTACAAAGGCTACAATAGTATAAGGAGCAGCAAAGTCATATCTCTCACAGCAAGGTGATTCGTACCTAAAGGAATCTCATTCAACAAACCAAGTTATAGATCAAATATCATCTATTATTTCATCCTAATAGGTGGATCAATCAAATCCTTTAACAAGATAGACCTAACAGTCTTTTGTAAATCTCTTTATTGAGTGTATAATTAATTGTATTTTTGTAAATCCTTTAACAAGGTGGACCTAGCAGTCCTTATTGCTCTTAATAGGGAAGATTATTAGAGGTGATCAATGTAAGCTTTAACAAGGTAACTTTATACTAAAGTACTAAAGTTTGTGGGTATCATCCCCACCAAAGTTTTACTTTCTATTTGGAAGGTTTCTGGGTCACCAAATCTTTGTGTCATAGTGTTATGAATTCTTTCATGTTTTCAATTTCTTATGCATGCAATTAGATTAGATTATATGTGATGAATTAAATGCTAATTGGATTATTCGATTAAGAGTTGAAATTGTTGAAATTATGGAAGTTACTAATTCACCCCTCCTCTCTTAGTAAGTTAACATAGTCTTGAATATTTCCAACAATTGGTATCAGAGCTCTATGGTTCTCAGGAGAAAAAATTTTAATAGCTTGAACAAAGATCAAGGCCATAGAGATATTCAAACTTGACAAAGCTATTGATAATGAGAAGCTAGATTTGGAAGTGGTCATTGCCCAACTCATGAAAGCAAAGTAGAAACTCTCTCAATCCTTGAAAAGAAGAAAAGAACTTGCAATTCAAATGAATGATCATCTATATATTGAAGAAAGAATTGAAGATCTTCATTCAACCAATTTGAATGAAGCCAACGAAGCAATTAAAGATCTATTAGAAAAGAATGGCTCACTATAAGAAGAAGTAAGAAAACTAAAAAGAGAGCAAGAAATTCAATTAGTAAGGTTATGTGAAGTTATGGAGTAGAAGAACAAGATAAAAGAAGAGATAGATGGAAGGAATAATGAAATCCAAAACCAATCCCTTTAGCAAGTAGACCTTATTGATCAAAGATCTCCAATGCAAATGAGGAAATCATAAGCCTAAGATTTGAAAATGAAAGGTTGAAAAATGATCTAAAATCTAAAAGGAAATCAATGAAAGAATGATGAAATCCCAAGTAGACATGTATCAATTGAATGAAAAAAACCTCTATAGACAAAAGGGAAAAATAGAAATTGGATATACAAAAGAAGGAGAATCGTCCAAGAAAGGATCTCAAAAGAACTATATGCCTACTTGCAAGCACTATGGTAAGATAGGTCATATGTGAAACAAATGTTGGAGTAATGGAAAAGGAAAATTCAATGAAAAGTGATACAATTGCAATTAGCATGGTCATAAGGCTAATGAATGCAAAGAGAAAACAATATTTGAAGGCAAATGTCACAAATGTAAGAAACATGGACACAAGTCATCAAAATGCAAAACCAAGATAATGAATCTAGTAGAGCAATTTGTGAAAGCAATATTTGGTTGGGACTACAACACCTAGTATAGATGTCATTATTGTGGAGAATTTGGACACATTGGTATAAATTGTGTGAAGCATCATTTGAGAAAAAGAGACACTACTAAAAAATGTTTCATTTGTATAGAACTTGGTCATCTTGCTAAGAACTACATGAATATTGGTAGAATTGAAGATGAGAAAAAGGAAAGAGTTGATAACATCTGAAAATAGGTGAGGCAAAAATGGATTCCTAAGTCTATGGAGGATACAAGTCCAAGTAATGATGATCAAGTCACTCAAGATTTGGGTGACTCTACCATTTATACTTAATTTCTCAACGAGAAACTAGAACTATGCTATAAAAGGAGACATCCAAAATAGTTTCAAATTAAAAGAACATAGAATCCATATCTATACTTAGGATACAAAGTGATCACTGAGTACAAATCTCTACCAAGTGAGGTTGGGTCACAGACTCTACCAACCAATGTTAGGAGTAATAAAGATACTTATGATTATTGAGTCACAAATACTTCACCAAGTGATCAATGCAAAGTAGTGGATGACAATCTGTCAACTTGATGTCAATCTATCTACCTTTTGTACTGAGCATTTATGGAAAATTTTTAACAAAAGGAATGAAATCAAAGTCATTTCTTATTGTGAAATTTTGAGTGCTATTGTGAAGTGCAATCTTTATAACTTCCAAGTGATTTGAGTGAATTTATAGTGAAAGTTTTCAAATTCTCTCAAACCTTACAGAGTGAAGATGGCATCCAGTCATAACAAGGTTAAGCTAGGATTTAACTTGAAACAAAGCTTTCATAGGTGGTAAAGAAAGGAAAGAAGAGAATTGAAAAATTAAAAACTAGTTCTACACTTTTGTTAACTAAAGGAAAAGGTCGGGATGAGGAAACAAAGGATGAGGTAGAATCTGAGGAAGAAGAGCCATTAAGGAAGAAAGGAAAGATGATTATCACCAAGCCACAAAAGCCATCCACTGTAGTATTAATAAGAAGATCTTCAAGGAAGAAATATGACAAGGAAGGAGGAGACATTGTATTTAGAAAACCTCCACCCACCTTCCAAGATATATTGAAATATCTAGAAGCAAGAGACAGAATAACAAATTCAAAATCATTAAAGTATGAAATTAGGATAGCAGAGGAGTAGAAGCAGATTGAAGACCTAGTGATGGATAAGATGGGAAAATGGAAATACTCACCAAACCAACTTTCTTCTCAAATTCCTAATGATTTGTTGGAAAATATAAACCCAAAATGGGCTTTTACCATGCAAACTACCAAATAAATATATGGACAAGCCTTGAGGAAACTATTACCAAGCATATCAAATGCAAACGTAAAAGAGTCATTGAAGAAAAATGAAGAAAAATTAACTCTAAAGTTTAATACTTGCTTGATTTCGATGACAGACATTGAACATGTTGTAAGGAATGCAACAAACACTTGGAAGAATATCTATCTATTACATAAACCAAGTGATTTTCTAGTTGATGTTAAAGAAGATGATGATGATGAGGATAAGGAGAAAGATGAAGAGGAAAATATTGAAGAAGTGACTCATTTTGACAATGAAGAAGATGAAGAGGATCAAGGACAAGAGGCTACTGAGGAAGAAAAGAAAGATGATGAGGAAATTGATCTAGTTAAGATAGCTGCAGTAGTTATTGCCTCACTTCCTTACTCTCCAAGAAAACCAATGACAACATCAAGTGTGAAGACAGCCCTAGCAATTTTGATTATGACCACTAATTCCAATCCAAATGTCCAATCACTCTTTGCTCCTACTTAGCTCAACACATCATTGACAAAAGTGACCTCCACTTCATCTACTAAGTTGCAGACTCTTCCTTCATCAAGTGAGTTAGCTACTTTAGTTTTGAGCACATCAATTTTGGATTCTTTAGGTATTTCTATAAATATTCCTTCAATAAACACATCATCCATTTTTACAACCAGTCCTAGCATGTCAATTATTATTTCCATTCTAGGTACAAAAGAAATAAGTGTAAGAATAGTTGAGCCCAAGGTTCAACTAAGCACAAAACTTTTGGGAAAATGAAAAGAGTTGGAGGAAGAAATTGATTTAGATGAGGAAATTGTAATCCCCAATTGGGACATTTCAAAGCTTGCATTCATTTGGGGAACTCCTCTAGAAAAAAGCTAAATAGAAAAGACTAAGAGAGGAGAGAGATAAGGAATTCAAGATAATTGAAGATGCAAAGAAAATTTTGGCAGAGGCCATAGGTATTGAGGTTGATTCTTCTCAACCAATTTTGTATCAGCTAGTAGAGGTAGTCTAGAAATTTAAGGAAGATACTGATGGACAAGATAAGCTAGTGCAAAAGGTAGAAAAGAAGTTTGATAATAAAGTGTTGGAGCACATTGCTTAGTCGATAGCTATATATCAAGTAGAACTTTCTACAATTTTGGGAAATTTAGAAGCATCTTGTACAAATGTGTCATCACTTTTTGGAAAGCTATGTGATGTTTCTAAGTTTACTAAGGAAATAAAGGAAAAATTATCCAAAATAGATGAAGATCTGAAGGCTAGTGCTCAATAGCTATAACTTGACCCTAGTTTAAGCTCTACACACTTCAAGAAAATAAGATTTTTGTTAGATATGCAAGCAGTGTTGCTTAGAGAAGAAGTAAGGATTATATCCACATTGATAGATATATAAAATATGATTCTTCCCAACATGGATGCACTATAGAAACATATTGCACATTAAAAACTCCCATCCATGACAATAACTTCTCCATTGCAAATCATATGATAGAATTGTTAGCGGAAGTAAAAATTGCACTTCACACATGTAAGGTCCTAGAAGAAAATTGTGATAAAACCTTGGCAATCATTCTCAAGGTACATTCATAATTTTCATGTTATTTTGGTGTTACTATGTAAATAAATAGAGTAAATCTTTGGCATTAATGTCAAAAAGGGGGAGAAAAACATATGTTATGGGGAAGAACATGCAATAAGTTGTAAAATCAATGGGGGAGTAAGATATGTATAGTCCTTACCATGTACAAATCTATACCTTACAGAATAAAATTTTGAAAATTATCAAAATAGTATAGTCTACTGACCTAGTATCACAAGGTGATGGATAAAAGGTATTCAAGAAAATTTTTGAATTTAGTTTTGGCTAATAAGTGTTTTTGTCACTAATGCCAAAGGGGGAGATTGTTGACATATCAATCAAGTTTTTTGTTAGTTGACATATCCAAGTATGAGATTGCCAAGGGGGGAGATTGTTGACATATGCAAGTATGATGAGAAAAAAATATGTAAGTGAATATAATCAGAGAAGAGTAGAAATAGAAAATTACAAAGGCTACAACAATATAAGTAGAAAAAAAGTCATATCTATCATAGCAAGTTGATTTGTAGCTAAAGGAATTTCATTCAACAAGCCAAGTTGTAGATTATAGATTGTCCACTATTTCATCCTAATAGGTGGATCAATTAAATCCTTTTAGAAGGTAGACCTAACATTCTTTTGTAAATCTCTAAAAGGTGGATCAATTAAATCCTTTTAGAAGGTAGACCTAACAGTCTTTTGTAAATCTCTTTACTAAGTGCATACTTAATTGTATGTTTGTAAATCCTTTTGCAAGGTGGACCTAGCATTCCTTATTGCTCCTAACAAGGCAGCTCATTAGAAGTGATCAATGTAATCTTTAATAGGCTAACTTTATACTGCAATACTAAAGTTTGTGGGTATCATCCCCACCCTAATTTTACTTTCTATTTGAAAGGTTTCTAGGTTACCAAATAATTGTATCACAGTGTTATGAAAGCTTTTATGTTTTTAGTTTCTTATGTATGCAATTAGATTAGATTATATGTGATGGATTAAATGATAATTGGATTGTTGGATTAAGAGTTGAAATTGTTGAAATTCTAGAAGTTCTTGATTCACCCCTCCCCTCTCAATAACTTAGCATAGTCTTGAATATTTCCAAAGTTACCACCATCTCCTTCCATCTCCATATCCTCTAATGAAGACTGTATAATAATGTGACTCTTCTGCATAGAAGCATATTTATTATGGGCCTTTGTCAAAACCCCAAGGGAGTGTCCTAGTCTATCTCTTTTTATTATGTGGAGATATCAATTTTCATATTCCTTTTTCTCCATTTGTGGGAATCTCCCTTATTCCAAACTCTCCTTATCAACCTTTTGTATTTAGGTTTCTAAGGTGATGAAACAAGGTTCACAATACTTTTCACAAAAAGGACAGTCTTACAACACCAAATTATCCTCAAGAGTAGGAAGTGACCCTTTTAGAAGGGAACCTTTCAATTTCTCTCGAAAGGAGTAGCCAAGATTAACCACTCCAGATGAGAAAACCTTTTATTTATCATTTGGTTCCTTTTTTAGTGTAGGTATTCAATTATAAATACCATATCCATATTGGGAACACTTCTAGTATTATAGAGAAAAATTCATATAGAAAATGACTTGTATCTATGATCCCCACTTAGATTTCAAGAATGCCATGTTAGGTAGGGCCTTAGTGATAGCAATATTAATACAAAACCTAGCAAAATCTAGTCTAGATTTATTCAATGTAATTTTTTCATCTTTGATATAATGGCCAAAAGAATATCCTATCCACCTAAATATATTTTCATTTTAGAACTCCAATGGAAGACTAGGGATGCCTATCTAGAGAAAATCCATGCAACTCAAATCTATTGCAGGATGAAATCTCACTTTCCTCTTAGCAAGGGCCAAAGAGAATTTACCATAACTCTAGGAGTCTAAAAAAATAGTGCTTTTATCTTCCTCCATAAATTTAAATGAAAAAGAGAGAAGTTGGAATCACAAAGACATTAATTAATCCTTCAAGCCTCCATTTTGAGCCACACCATTTCTTAACAATGTCAATAGAAGGTCTAAAATATAGAAAGTGAACTACTAAGAGCACAAAGATATTCACAAAGATAATCTGTATCATTGAATCTAGTAGATAGATCTCTGGCCCTTTCTTACCATTAGAGATCTCTAGAAACTCCTAGAAGACACAAAATGCATAGGGCCCAAAATAGTGCCTTTTATCTTGATTTAGGGATCCCCACATTCCCTAGGTTTCCATTATCTTACACCTCCTTCAGAGTGGAGACTATAAGAAATACCAAATCATCTGATTGACTAGGGGTCCCAAAAAAATCTAAGGCTCCCAAGAAAATAGGAAACCCCATGTGAAGAGGGGATCAGTTCTATAGAAAATCCTATTCACATTTAGGTCAAATTGTCTATTAGTGACAGTCAGATGGTTGCATTACTACCAAGCTTATCATTCATCCTACAATGTTAACCAAGTGTTTCATTTTCTCTCAAGCCAAGTAATTAGAATGCAATGTCTACTAGGAATCTAAGTCAATTTATAGTGTTTTCCAAGCTTCATAGTGTTTACCAAGCTTTAAAGACTATGCATAGTGCACATTGAGTGTAGTAGAGGCTAATGAGCTATTTAGTAGAAGTGAAGAATATCACAGTGTTAACTGAGATCTGGTATGTTAACCAAGTTCTAATGTATCTACCAAGCTCATAGCATTAACAGTGTGAATCTAGTGTTGATTGAGTCATGTGGTATCAACTAAGTAATTCTGCAACTACTGAGTTTCTTAGTGTTCATTGAGTCACATAGTGTTGATTGAGTTCAAGCTACTTGGAAGTGACTAGTATGGACTGACCTTCAAGTTCAACCTAGTGCCAAATATTGCCAAGTATTGCCAATGTTTTTTGTGTATTAGAACATCACCGACTTTGTCTTCAGAACCCAAGTTACAACAATTAGGATGACTTTATGAAGTATGATGAATTTGGTACTGTAGAAAAATCCACAAGGTATTGGATTGGTATGTATGTAATGCATTTTATCATATCCAAATATATATGTTAAGAGAGAAAGATACAAGAATTATAAGGAATAACAAAGATTTATCTATCATAGTTAAGGGATAATTATAATACAAGGAATCTCATTTAGAGAATTAGAGTTGCAAATCAAAGATTAGCCACTAGTTCATCCTAGCAAGTGCACCAATCAAATCCTTTGACAAGGTAGACTTAACAATATTTTGTTAAATCTTGTAACCAAATGCATACTTCATTATATTTTTGTTGATCCTTTAAAAAGGTGGACCTCATAGTCCTTATTGCTCCTAATATGGTAGATCACAAGAAGTGGTCAATTGTAAGCTTTAATAGGTTAACTATTTACTATAGTACTAAAGCTTGTGGGTATCATCCCCACCCTAATTTTACTTTCTAATTGGAAGGTTGTGTTAGAAATAATAGTGCACCAAGATAACTAAGAGGGGGAGTGAATTAGTTATCCAACAATTAATACATTTATCTTCTTTAAAAATATTTAACCATTCAACCAAAATAAATAGCAACCATAATAAGATGCACATAGAAAATTACACCAAATATCTTAACTAGGAAAACCTTTGATCAAAGGGAGAATCCCAATGGGAATGATGCCAACAAGATGATGTACTAATATAAATATTCCTTGTTAGAGGATGGACCTTGTTAGGTGTCTATTACAACATTTAGTACATAGAGTCCCTGTTAGGAGACTTTGAATCTCTATTAGGAGTTGTAGTACAATGTATACAAGAAGTGTCTATTTCCCAAACATGCAATTTCAACTACAAGGAGAGCTGACTACTCAAACATACAATTTACTTTTATTTTCTTCTTTCCTTTTTTTTTGTCAACCAAACCAATCATTGTTAGACCTTGTAGACTAGGTCATGAACCTCAGATCCAAATATCAAACCTTGGATCCCTCAACAAAACCTCAACAATGAAGTTTCCTTCACTTTTACACTACTCTACTCAACATCGCATTTCACTCTTACTCTTGCTTAAAAATATCATCTACATCCAAACCATGATAAAGTAAAATGTCCTTCCTTTATATTGAGTCCATAAAAAATTCACTGAGTTGGCTGTTAGACCTTCTCAATTAATCATTATAGGACTACATTAAGAACACGTTACACTTAACGATAACATTAATCTTCTGCCTTGCAACTTAAATAATTTTCTATACATGAAATATTATAATGAGTGATCTTACCCATGTCATCACCAACATGTCTTCTACACATCCTTAATCTCAATTCTTAGAATAACAACTCTACTAAGAGATATAACAAGTTTACTAGAACATGCCTCTGTAAACTCTATCTCAGAACAAACATCACCAAAACTTACATAACTTCTTTTAAACTTATCATTTATCCTTCTAATGTTAACTACATATACTAGATATTTGGAAGTATCTCTCATAACCTCAAATAGTTAGAATACTCAACTAACCATTTGTACCAACTTGATCTTTCTGCTATTCTTCTATCAAATATTGCAAAAAATTGCTATGTTGACATGAATGAAAAACATAGTCATGAATTTAACAAACCATCATAGTAACATATCTACAATACTCCCCCATAGGAATACCATCGGCATTTATGCTTGTAAAAATCTTGCAACAATCTCCCCCTTTGACATTAATGGCAACATAGATGAAAAGCATCTAGTTCCAAGAATACCAACAAAATATTGCTTATCTGTTTTTCAATTCCTCTTCATCAATCATTCTTCCCCATTGATATACCTCAATGTTCTCTCTATCAAACTATCATTTCAAGCTATGCTCATGCCAAAATTCTTCAACTATAATGTTGTACATGTTGTTGTTCTTCTCCTCAACATGATGTTTTTCATGCAATACTTCTCTACCATTGACATAAAAATGTCAAAGCTTTCAACAACCAACTTTACTACATCAAATTCTACAATAATTGATTCTTACTTAGCTCAAGTGTCCAAAGAGACTATTCAAAATGACATCCAACAAGAGTCCTAGATGACTTTGTCCATCACAAATACTCCCCCATATAGGAAGCATCAACATTCAATCTAGACAATAATTGTGCTCTGTTACACTAGACTAATGCACTCTTGCATCCTCTACTCTAATGTAGGAAGGGGCATAACCCGAAGCATACACCACAAATACTCAAAAGTCTCTTTGGGAAGAGTCTTAGTAAATATATTTGCAATCTTCTATTTAATGCTCACATATTCCAATCTAATTTCCTTTTCTGCAACTTTCTCTCTCAACATATGATACTTAATAGAAATATGCTTAGTCTTCGAATGCAACACTAGATTTTTAGAAATATTTATTATGCTTGTGTTGTCACAATGTATGACAATAGGATCACTAATTTCTATCCTTATATCCTTCAACATCGACTTCATCCAAACAACTTGATTGCAATTGTTTGTTGTTGCAACATATTCTACTTTTATTGTATGTTGTGATGTACAATCCTGCTTGTTTCTTAACCAAGAAACCAATCTTCCTCCAAGAAAGGAAGCTTCACCACTAGTAATCTTTTTTTTCATTCATACTGGCTACCCAATTAGCATTAGTATAAGAACTTAGAGTAAAATCATTAGATATGTCATACTACAATATGAACTTAGATGTTCCCTTCAAATATCTAGATATCCTTTTGACTGCTGCATAATGTGCTTCTCTAGGATCAGCTTGGAATCTTGCAACAATTCAAACTAAATTTTCTATATCCAACCTTGTGTGAGTTAGATATTTCAATCCTCCAATCATAGATTCATACTTCTTCTTCTCAATAGTAGGTGTCTCATCCTTTGTAGATAACTTGTGTCTAGTTAACATAGGTGTTCCAATGGGTTTGCATGTTTCCAAGACAAACCTTTTCAATAAATCCTTCAAGTATTTAGTTTGAGAAATAAAGATACCTTCTTTATTTTGTACAATCTACAATCTTAGAAAACATTTCATTTCTCCTATCACATTCTTGTTTGCTATTCTAGCAACCAATTCCCATGTCTCATTTTTTACTATCTAATCCAATTTTTCTTTCATAGCTTGTTTCCAATAATCTTCTTTGCATGTTTCATCTACATTCTTAGGTTAAAATTGAGATATCAAGCATATTTCTTCATTGACTCTATTTCTTGTCATCACAACTTTGTCTTTGCTTCTGATGATCTTCTTAAATGGGTGATTCTTTATCATATTCTTCCCTGAAGAATGATTTGTTATCTCAACTCTTAGCTCTACTAAATGTTCCAATCTTTGTTCTTGCCTTGGATCTCCTTCATTTTAAAAATAATTTCTAGTCTCAAGAAATACCTCATCATTCTTTGGCTTAGTAACATCATCATCATCTAAATTGTAATCAACTATTCTATCTTATATCCTAAATTTCTCACAAATTCTTACATTTGCACCTTCTATAATAGTCTTAGTTCTTTGATTATAATGTATATACACCTTGTTTTTAAATGAATAACTAATACCTTCATTACTTCTAGCATCAAACTTACCAATATCGTCATCTCTTTTGATATAACACTTTCTCCCAAAATTTTTGGAATAATTAATTGTAGGTGAGTGACCAAACCACAATTCATAAGGGGTCTTGTTTGTGTCTTTCTTGACTTGTACATAGTTCATAGTGTAGATTGATATATTTACATCTTCTCTCTAAAATGTCTAGGATATATCATTCTTAACTAACATAGCTCTTGTAACTTCTATAACTAATAAATTCTTTCTCTCTGAATGCCATTTTGTTTAGGGATTCTTAGAGCTGATACTATCTTTTGATTCCGTTTTCTTCACAAAACATGTTAAACTCATTTGAGGTAAATTATCTTCCTCTATTTGATCTTAAACATTTAATCTTCATACCAAATTCATTCTCAACTCTATTTTTGAATAACTTAAACTTATCCAAATGCCTCAAATTTATCTTTAAGAAAGCAACCAACATCATTCTAGAAAAGTCATCAACTAGAATCATAAAATACCTTTAACCATAGAATCCTTTAGTCTTTGTGGGACAGTTGAGATCTATGTGTACAACCTCTAATTTCATTGTAGTAGTAAACTTCTTGTAGGGAAAATAATTTATATTATGCTATGCTAGCACACATTCCTTGCCAATTGTGTTAGTAGGCTTTACAATCTTAGGAAAATCTCTAACAAGAAACATACTACTAGTCTTCACAATACTGTCAAAGTTTATATGAAAAAAACTCTTATGTCATAACCAACTATCATCTATCTTTCCAACCAAACATGTCATTTCAGTGGGATTCAACTAAAATACACTATCTCTAGATCTAGTTCATGTTCCAATTATGTTTCCATCTTTATCTCTGATCATGCATGTTTTCTCTATGAATTGTAACTGATAACCTTTTTCTACTAGTTGTCCAACCCTCAAAAGATTGTGCTTTAAACCATCGAAAAAATATACATCCTTAGTGTTAGTTTTACCATCAAGAGTTATAGATTCAATGCCTTTAACATGGCATGCTGCATTGTTTTCAACTCTAACAATTACTCCATCCTGACTTTTGAAGTCAAGAAACTTTTTCATATCACCAATCATATGATGTGAACAACCACTGCCATTTATCCAATTAGATTTATTCTCAATCTGTGACACCAAAGCTACTTTTTCTAGATTTTCTTCTTTAGTTTTCACAAATCCAATTTCATCATCACTAGTACTAAATGCTTGTTCATCAAAATCATTATCCTCATTTGCATACAAACACTCTCTATCTTTTCTAAGCTTGTAATTTCCTTTATACTTTTTCTCTCTTTTAGGACACTTAGATGCATAATGACCATATTCATCACAAGTCCAACATTTCAATATTTTCTTACCTCATTTTTCTCTTCTTACTAGAAGGGCTACTCCTTCTTCAATCTTATTGTCCTCCTCAAATCTATTTCTACTAGCAAAATCTCCTCTAGAACTTGTGCTCCTTCTTAAATTAGGTCAAATATTCAAGGCACTAAAAGTTGTCTTTATTTTGGTCAATTCTCTAGGCTATCTAAATTCATTTTCAGCTACTTCAATTCTTCCAAGAAATGTCTCCTTTGTGAAGTATTTGGTACAAGATATCAACAACTATATCATGTAAACTACTAAGTTAAATGGTGGTGTTAGAGTCTTCATTATCTTCCATATAACTTCATCATCTTTTTTGGTTCCTCCTTAAGATATAATACTTGCAGTAACATCTAATATCCTACCTATATATTTTCTTATAGATTCATCTTCATCATTTTAGCATCTTGAAATGAAAAAATCCATCTTTGTAACCTCAAATTCTTAGAATGTGCATCACCTTCAAAAACTAGTTTCGAAAGCTTTCCAAATCAAATGTAAAGTAGCAAGTGATTTTACCTTATTGTATTCAATTTTATGAAGTGCACTCAATATTTCTTCTCTAGCTCTCATGTCACACATAAAAAGATTTCTTTCATGCTTGGTACAATTTTCCAAATCCTTTTCTACAATGATTGTCTTCATTGATTTGGTCAAAATCTAATATCCTGGACCCATAGACAACAAATGTGTCTTCATCTTTTCCTTTTAGCTATCATAATTTGTTCCATCAAACTTCAGACTATCTTTCCTAAATATTCTTGCCATGGAACTCCCAAAGTTCTTAAACTTTATCTTCGAAGACTTGATGCTCTAATACCAATTGTTAGAAACAATAGTCCACAAAGATAACTAAGGGAGGGGGGGGTGAATGAGTTATCCAATAATTATTACATTTATCTTCTTTAAACAAGTTTAACCATTCAACCAAAATAAAAAAGCTTAATAACATGCAGATAGATAGTTACACCAAATATGTTAACTAGGGAAACCCTTGATCAAAGGTAAAACCCCAGTGGGAATACTGCCTAGAAGATGATGTACTAATACAAATATTCCTTGTTAGAGGATGGAACCTATTAGGATTCTATTAAAATATTTAGTACATATAGTCCCTATTAGGAGACTTTGAATCCTTGTTAGGAGATTCTGATACTATTAGGAGTTGTAGTACAATGCATGCAAGAAGAGCCCACTGCTGAAACATGTAATTTCAACTACAAGAAGAGCTCATTGCTCAAGCATGCAATTTACTATTATGTTCTTCTTTCCTTTGTTCTATCAATCAAATCAATCACTGTCAAACCTTGTAGACTAGGTCATGAACCTCAGTTCCAAATATCAAACCTCATGTATCACTTAGCAAAACCTGTGCAATGAAGATTTCTTCACTTCTATACTGTTCTTCTCAACATCACATTTTTCTTTTACTACTTCTTAAAAATATCATCTACATCCATACACATCCATACCATGATAAAGGAAAATTTTCTTCCTTTATACCGAGTCCATAAAAAAATTCCCTAAGTTGACTATTAGACCTTCTCAATTAATCATTATAGGACCACATTAAGAATGCATTACACTTAGCAATAACATTAATCTTTTTCCCTACAACATGAATAAATTTTCATAAATGTAATATTATGATGAGTGATCTTAGCCACATCATCACCAACATGTCTTCTACACATCCTTAACCTTGATTCTTGGGAATAACAACTCTACTAAGAGATATAACAAGTTTACTAGAACATGCCTCTATAAACTCTATCTTAGAATAGACATCACCAAAACTTACATAACCTCTTCCAAACTTATCATTTCTTCTTACAATGTTAAGTATATATACTAGATACTTAGAAGTGTCCCCCATAACCTTGGATGGTTAGAATACTCAACTAGCCATTTATACCAACTTGATCTTTCCATTGTTCTTTTGTCAAATATCATAGAAAACTACTACAGTTGACATCAATGACAAACTCAGTGATGAATGTAACATATCTACAATACTCTCCCATAGGAATATCATTAGCATTCATGCTTAAAATAATCTTGCAATAGGTTTTTGGGTCACCATATCTTGTGTCAAAGTGTTATGAATGTTTTATTGCTTTGATTCTTTCAAGCATGCAATTAGGTCAGAATAATAGATGAAGGATTACTTGGTGAATTATGATAAAGTTTTATTGGTTCCTAATTCACTCCTCCCCTCTTAGTAACCTTCCCCACCTTATATTTCCAATAATTGATATCCAACCTCTGATATCTCACATTAGAAGTTTAACAGCTTGAGATAATATCAAAGGCAATAAAGGTATATAAGCTAGATAAGGATATTGAGAATGAAAAGTAGAATCTAGAATTGGCCATTGGACAACTCAACAATGTAAAGGAGAAACTCTCTCAATCACTGAAAAGAAGGAAAGATCTTGTAGTAAAAATGGATGACAATCTCTACATTGAAAATAAAATTGAAGACTTATGTCTAGAAATAAATTTAGATGAAGATGATGCAACAATTAGAGACCTATTGATTGGGAATTCCAATCTTCAAGAAGAAATTAGAAAGCTGAAAAGAGAGAAAGAAATCTAATTAGTCAAATTATGTGAAGTCATGGAATAGAAAGATAAAGCCAAAGAAGTGATAGAAGAAAAGGGAAATTAAATTCAACAACTATCCCTTAAACAAGAAGACTTTATTGATCAACTCAATGATGCAAATCACGAGCTTATCAATCTAAGGTTAGAAGATGAAAGACTATAGAATGATATCAACATTGAAAAGAAAACCAATGAAAGAATGATGAAATATCAAGAAAGCATGAATTAATTGAATGAGATAGTCAATATAGAAACAAAGGAAAAGATGGATTAGGATATATAGAAGAAGGTGAATCATCTCAGTAAGGATCTCAAAAGAAGAAAAAGGCCTAATTGCAATCATTGTGGTAAGATATGTCATACATAAAACAAATGTTTTAGCAATGGTAAAGAAATATTAAATGGAAAGTGTTAAAGTTGCAACAAGCATGGTCATAGAGAAATTGAATGCACATACAAACCTAAGTTTGAAGGAAAATGTCACAATTGGAAGAAACAAGGACATAAATCTTCAGAGTACAAAACCAAAAAGAGGAACCCAATAGAAAAAATTGTGAAAGAAATATTTGGATGGGATTACAACACATGGTGTACATGTCACTATTGTGGTGAATTTGGACACATTGAAGAAAACTATGTGAAACATCATTTGAGGAAAAGAGATAATATAAAAACATGTTTTATTTCTGAAGAACTTGGACATCTTGCCAAGAACTACATGAACATAGGAAGAATTGAAAATGAAAAGAAAGACAAAGTTGACAATATTATAAAAAAAATCAAGCAGCAATGGGTACTAAAATTTCTAGAGAATGGAAGCCAAAATCATGAAGTCAATGACACCCAAGTCAATGAGTTGGGTGGCACAATAATTTCAACCTAGTTTCTTATAGAGATTATTGGAATTGTGATTCAAAATAATTCATCTAACATCAATTATAGCTAGCAAGCAGAATGATCCAATCATCCTAGCAAGATGCACAAGGATTACGAAGTGATGATGGTAAATTCAAGACCTTATCGAGCAAGGTTAGGATACATTAGAACACTGGATGAAGATTTTGAGTTGTTGGTGACTCTACCAAGCTATGAATGTCTCCCAAGCAATAAAAGATAAACTAAGTGGAGGATAGGCTATCATTGAGTGAGTATACATATGAAGTATTAATGAAAATTGAAAAGAGGAAATTTGTTAAAAGGAAATAAATCAAATGCATTATTTCACTACAAATTTAGAGCCCTCAAGGAATTTGAGTTTTTTTTGTTCAAGATTTCTTGCATTTTCAGAAACCCTACTGAGCATCACATCATTAAGTAGTAAAGTGAAGAAAGGTTCTAAAATGTTAGTCTAAGGAGTCAACTACAAGGCACTTACATTCATGTTGAGTCTAGCAATTGTAGAGGCTTTCGACCTAGCTAGTGCATAGTCTCAAATTCTGCCCAAGGTATTACTCATCATTGATATCTATTGATTTTACCACTATTCTATTTAGGATCTTGGTACTCTAGAGATGAATGAGGTATTCAATAAATTATGTGTGCATGGTGTATTGAATCTTGAACATAAACATTTGGAAACTAAGGATTTGATGCATATTTCACATATGCCAAGGGATTTTTAAGTCAAATAGACTAGAGTTATCATAAGCCATGTTCTCAATGGGAAATCATGGTTGGACTAACCCATCCAGATTAAAAAGAAAATGATTCATAGAATCATTGGACTTCCAATGCTAAACAAAGAGAAGACCACCAAACCTTAAGTCAGGTTGAATTGGCTAAGATAACTCTTGTCGAGTGGGATGGAAGAGGCATGAAGCCTAATGGCATGATATAAATGGAGCTGAATTTTGGCATACATGTGATTTCACACAAAATTTATAGCTCTAGTCAATTGAACAACATGTTATGTGAAGCTATTGATCTTGCATACAACAAGGTAGTAAAGAATAATCTATCTTTCAAATTTGTTGAGTTTCTGTTGAACCAATTCAACAAGAACATGGAGAGAATCAAAGTATCAAAGAATGAACCATGTATTTTTCATTCCCTTTTGACATGTCTATTCTTCTTTATTCAAAATTTTTTCCCTTCCAAAGGTTTTGTAGTATGGAGGAAGGATGTTCTAGTTTTATATCAAATCAATGAATACATAGCATAATTGGGTGAAAATTTTGATAGAATCATGGATAAATACTTTGAAACATTCAAAGAAAAAATGCAAAATGGGTTTAGGATACCCAGGAAGCTTGTTGAAGGCTATGAGAAAGATATATGTTTCATGGTTGACTATGACAAAGTTTATATTCAAGCAGTTAGACCTACAGTAGCATGGGTTAAACCTCTAGAGTATGAGGTTAACATTGATGACACTAAGGATATAATTGAAGCTCTACTAAATGAGCTTGTGGATCCCAAATCCACCTATTTTGGAACATATGATGAAGCAAAGGGATCAATTGAGCTTGAAATCAAGCTACCTCAAGCAATGAACAAAGGGATGATAGAAAAGTTAATGAAAAATATAAAGCAAGAAAGTTCTCCCCTCACGCTGATAGAAGGAAAAGGAGATGATGTAGAAGATGATTATGAAGAGGATGAAGTCGAGGAATCTATATCTGAGAAGGAAGAGCCTCCCAAGAAGAAGGGGAAGGTCATTATAACTAGACCTACCAAATCCTCCCCTACTATATTTAGAAGAAAGGTAGCCAAATCCAAAAGGAAGTCGAAGTTAAGTGAAGATGAAGCCAAACTAATTATCTTCAAAAGATCTACACCTACACTCCAAGAAAGATTGAAGAGGATGGAAGAAGGAATTGGCATGGCATGTTTTAAGCTTCTCAAGTACAAGAGAAGGAATGACAAAGAGAAAAGGTAGATTGAGGATACTCCTATGACTAAATTAGACAAATGGAAGTACTTAACAGATGAACTTTCATAGAAAATTCCTAATGAACTTATGAAGGTAGTAAAACCTAGATGGGAAAATGCAAAGAACACTATCAAGGACATCTTTAACAAACTTTAAAGCAACTCATGATGAGTCTCAATGAAAAGGAAGTAAATGAATCCTTGAAGCAAAATGAGAAGAAGTTCACTCTCAAGTTAAACACATGTATGATATTTCTTAAGGATATTGAATCTTTGGTGAATATAGCTACTACTACATGGAAAAACATCTATCAACTACAAAAACCTAGTAATTTTTTGTGCACATTGATGCCAAAGGTGGTGAAGATGAGGAAGAAGAAGTAGAAATAAATGACGATGAGATAGATGATGTCAATCTTGACAATGAGGAGGAAGAACATGAAGCTATAGGAGGAATCCTTCTAGAGATACAAAGCATTGAAGAATTTGATGTAGAAAAGACCGTAGCTCAGATTATGACTTTGTTTTCTCACTCTCCAAGAAAAGCCTTAGTGTAATCAGGCTTAGAGAAATCCTCTACCAAGGTGGTTGTGGATACCAGTGCTACACCAAGCACCCACCAAGCTCTAAATCTATTCTGATGAGAAGCAAGTTCCTCCATCATTAGGCTTGACCAAAAAAAAACAAGGTATTCCTATTATTAGTTTCATTTCTACATTTATTTCTATTCCATCTATTTCTACAATTGTTTCTATTCCAAGTGTATCCATAGCTAGTGCAATCAAAGTTGAGAATCACTCTCAACTGAGCACTGAAGTTTTAAATAAGGGTAAAGAAATTATTTATACCATTCAAAATGAAAAGGGTAAAGAAGAGGAATAAATTGATCTAGATGAGGACATTGTTCTTCTAAATTGGGATATCTCTCTCCTCACTCCTAATCAAATGGATACCTTGGGAGAACTATTAAAGAAGAGAGGAAAGCAAGAGAAGCTTAGAGAAGAAAAGAAGAAGAAAAATCAAGTCCTTGAGAACACAAAGAGCATATTTGTTGATGCTCTGAGTATTGAGATTGCTAGTACAAAGCCTATTCTTGATCAACTAATTGAAATTATTGACAAATTCAATGAAGATCTAAATGGATAGGAAAATCTACTACAAAGAGCTGAAAGAAAATTTGAGAATAGAGTATTGGAGCAAGTTGCACAAAAAATTGCAATAGATCAAGTAGAGCTATCTGCTATTCTTGTTTCACTAGAAACATTTGTAAGTAATGTTATTTCAATATTTGTCAAATTGAGTGACACATCTATCTTCACAAAGGAGATCAAGGATAAATTATCCAAGATAGATGAAGATATCAAGGCAAGTGCATGTTAGCTATCACTTGACCCAAGTTAGAGTTCCAAACACTTCACAAAGATCATATATCTGAGAAATTTATAGGTAGAATTATTGAAGGAAGAAGCTAGAATCAATTCCACACTTACAGAAATTCAAGGCATAATTCTTCCAAACATGGATGAATTTTAGAAAAACATTGCACATGAAAAGAATCTCATCCATGACAATAACTTCTCCATAGCTAACCACATGATGAAATTATTAGTAGAAGTTTAGATTGCCTTACATGCATGCAAGGTATTACAAGAGAATTGGAAAAAGACTATAGTACTAATTCTCAAGGTATATTTTGATTTCTTATCACATTTTGGTATTGACATATAGATATTATACACCTTTGACATTTATGTCAAAAAGGGGGAGAAGATATTGTATATTGTATTATTTCATAAAGAGGGAGAAGATATTGACAAAAGGAGGAAAAGTATGCTATACTCTAGATGTATGTATCTAGGAGAGATATATGTATGGGGGAGTAGTATTATGTAGACACTTGTACAAATAAGAAGAAAATATCTTTACAAAAGAAATTTTAAAAAATAAAAAAAAATAGAGTACGCTACTAAGCTACACTAGCAAGAAGTCAAAACTGAGTTGGAGACTCAAAATGATGATAAAGGAAGTTATTTTCTTTACTTATATCTTTGGATTTTTAGATTTTTGGTTTAATAAGTGTTTTTGTCACTAATGCCAAAGAGGTAGATTGTTAACATTTATGTTAGTTTGTATATTTGTGACTCAACACTTATTCAAATGGTTGCATTGCTATCAAGCTCTATAGTTTCTATCCAACTTATCATTCATCATGTTATTTTAACCAAGTGCTTAAGTTTCTCCCAAGCCAAGTAGTAAAAATGTAGTGTCTACCAAGCACCTAAGTTAGTTTATAGTGTTTTCCAAGCTTCATAGTGTTTACCAAGCTTCAAAGACTACAAGTACAATGCAAATCGAGTGTAGAAGAGGCTACTAAGCTATTCAATAGAAGTGAAGAAGATCGTAATATTAACAAAGCTCTAGTATATTAACCAAGTTCTACTATATCTATGGAGCTCACGATATTAATAATGTCAATCTAGTCTTAACTGAGTCATGCAGTGTCAATCAAGTGATTCTATAGCTACTGAGCTTCTTAGTGTTCATTGAGTCACATAGTGTTGACTGAGTTTGAGCTACTTGGAAGTGATTAGTATGGGCCAAGATTCAAGTTCAATTGAGTGGCTAAGACTTTCAAGTGTTGATAGGGTTTCCTATGTATCAGAACATCACGAAGTTTGTCTTCAAAATCCAAGTTACAATAGTTAGGCCAACTTGGTGAATTATAATCAATTTGGTATTGTAGCTAGCTCTATAAGGTAATAAATTAGATTGGTATATATGTAATGCATTGTATTGTATCCAAATGTGTGTGTGTGTGTGTGTGAAGAGTATTATGGTGCACATGAGTGTGAATTGAAGAAGGCTACAAGTAGTATAAGGTACAATAGAGATTTATCTATCATAGTCAAGTAATCATTGTAATACAAGGAATCTGTTTAGAAAATTAGAGTTGCAGATCAGAGATTAGCCACTGGTTCATCCTAATAGGTGTATCAGTAAATTCATTTAATAGGGTAGACTTGGCAGTCCTTTTCTAAATCTCCTAACTGAGTTCATACTTCATTTTATATTTTTAAATCCTTTAACAAGGTGGATCTTACAATCCTTATTGCTCCTAATAGGGAAAATCACTAGAAGTGGTCAATTTTAAGCCTTAATAGGTTAACTTTATACTACAGTACTAAAGCTTGTGGGTATCATTCCCACCCTAGTTTTACTTTTTAATTGGAAGGTTTCTAGGTCACCATATCTTGTGTCAAAGTGTTATGAATTTTTTATTTCTTTGATTCCTTTGTGCATGCAATTAGGTCAAAATAATATATGAAGGATTAATTGGTGAATTAGGATAAAGTTTTATTGGTTCATAATTTAGCTCTCCGCTGTTAGTAACCTTACCTACCTTATATTTCCAACAAAAATAAGTAGGAGATTTGAGTAGATTTTAGTAGATCAAGAGGAGGGGGGCCCTCCAAAGAAGTACACATAAGCATGAGTTGCAAAGTGCCAAAGATTCTTTTAATTTATAATTGGGTGCAATATTTACAATAGTAACCTATGTAAAAAAAATGTTAATAGAACAAAAGGATTTGACATTACACTTTAGTCTCAACTAAAATGAATGATAAGGAATCCATTACTAAATCGAATTCTATTTCCCAGCCAAAAATGGTATAATTTAATTTCAATGACAATATATATCTACAATCCATTAATTATACATGAATCATGAATGTTACTAGATATAATTTTGTAAAAAAAAATTACCATCATACTTTAAAAAAATCATGCATAGTCAAATACTATTTACAGATGGGAGCTATGTGCTCCCATTAAAGGTTATTGTTGTATGGAAAAGTAGTCTTAATATATGTAAGGAACATATTTACCTATTTAAGCAACAATCAATAATAGTAAAACACTTTCAACACAACCATACTCTGGACCACATGTTAGCTAATGAAGTACATACAATGCTCAACTAGACTACCAAATTTTCTATTTACGAAAGTGAGAAGCTAATTGAAGTATACCATGGCCTAAAGTGCAATAAATAGTAATATTTGACTTGAACTTTTATCATTTTAGTTATAGATTGATGACCTAAGTATGTGCTAACAATGTTCTAGTCACATATCTAAACAACAATAATTACTAATGTATATGCTACCATCTTGTTTACATGGTGTTGTATGTAAATTTTATTCTACTAAATAATGACAAGAAAATGGTCATGTTATGTAAAATTCATCTCTCTCTTGGTTTGAGAATTACCTACAGAAAAATTTGAAAGACAAATTGCATATAAATATTGGAACTAGTGAATGAAACTTTATGCACATTAGCATGACAAATGAATCCTTGTTACAACACATGTTTTAGTAGGCCATGGTGATCTCTGTACCAAAAAAGAGTAGTGACACACCTAATTAACTTATATGGAATTATTTTAGTATTTTCACCAAAGAATTAGCTACAAGAACATAGACGATTAGTTTTGGAACCCCTAAAATGCCATGAATGCCCCACTTATAGCCCAAACTTTATACTTCCTTGCAAGACCACCTATTCCATGAAAGATAGGTCTGGTCCCAATCCTACAACCCACAAAAATGATTAGCTCAACATTCAAAGACACCAAGTTGGAATTAAATCCTTCTTGGGAAACAAGTATGTGGACAATTCATAGACAAATTTCACAAAATTGAGGAGTAAGATAAATATTTTGGGTACTAAAAGCCTAAAAAAGCCTCTTTTCCACTCATGTCTTGATTTTTTTTATTAGAGAAGTTCAAATAGATCCAATTTCAATTTCCTAAGAACCTCAAACTTTCTAATAATGGGAATCAAAATACCAAGCACAATAACTATAAGTGTAGATGGAATTTCATGCAACACATGGAAGTTCCAGATTAATTTTCTTATTTGGTCTTTCTTAAATCTATTAACAGCGATTGAAATGTATGAAATTACCATATTCTTATGAATTAAGATGTTATAATCATTGTCATCATCACCAGATCAAATAATTATGAAGACAAGACAAGACAAGACAACATCCAAAAAGAGCCCATCGAATCTCATCCAAGGCCTTAAATTCTAAGATTTTTCCTTTACAAAATTCTTCTCTTTCCATATCTATTTCATAGCTATGAATGGAAAGACCAAGTCTTGTGAGATTTTCAACCTTGTAACCATGTAGAGGGGAAATATACCAATAGGCTAATTGCATTAGCCCTATAATTCAAATCCTAAATAATAATCCTATAGTGTAGATTCCTATTGCTATTATCTTTAAAATACTTTGATGGTTTCCTTCACTAAATATCATTTCACAAATATTCATAATTTTTAATGGCATGGGAATACCAAAATCTTGTTATGATATTCTGAATCACTATGAATAAGAGAGTAATTCCTAATTCTTGCCCATTCACCAACAGAAGGAAAATTACAATCAGAAAGAAGGTGCTAATGTCCTCCATTGATTGCTTTAATTCTACCCATTCTTTATGTGAAATTGATCTTATTTGAAGAGTTTTTAATACATTTATGTTTGGAATAGAAAAAAATAAAACCATATTTCTATGTATGATTATAAGATATAAATGGGAAAACCTATTTAACTTTGTATTTTTTATTTCATTTTTATTGGGTCTCTTTTGTTTTTATAGATGAAAAATAAAAATCAATGGAAAAAGGGATAATAATTTTCCATTAGGAAAATAATTATTTAGGGAATAAAGCTCGCACAAATACCCTATTGGCGAAAAATAAATATTTAGGAGAAAAAGAATACTATAGTCAATGCAAAGAAATGGATCCTAGTGGGTGTCATTTCACATTTTCATTCTTTGGTAGATACTCACCACAAGCACCTATAAAATATAGTGTAAATAACTTGGTCTTGCATCAATGGTGCAACCTTCCCTTGAATTCCTAGTCCCCCCAGATCTAAAGATCTTTCTGGATTTTTGGCTTGTCATTTCCAATGGGGCTCCTCAAGATATTAGCTTTGAGATAGGCAGTTGATCTTGGAAGTGGATTTAGGGTTGTCGAACAGCCTAGCTTTCCTACATGGTATTAGCCTAGCCTCAATGTGTTGGTGGGTCAATCATTTGTGGACCCATCAAGGGATCTCCTAGTTGTCACTCATGGGGATACAAGTCTAGAGATTATTATTTGGAATTATATGTTAGACATTATTTCTTAGGGGCTTTCTTAGAGCCTGGTGGGTAGGTTCTTGTCTTATAGGCCCACCATTGATATGGCTAGGAAATGCGTATCCACTAAGTGGAAAATAAAATGATCTATTAAGGTTGTGGACATGGTAAGTGCTCTCTTCCTATTTAAATTTTCTATTGAAGAGGAACAAAACCAAATATTGGTCAGAATATGTAGTTTTGGTAAGAACTTCGTAGCATTGGCTAAATGGAAGTAATGCTTCGACCTTAGTACTGATCTGTAATGAATGGCCCCAATTTGAGTTAGGCTCCTAGGTCTACCTTTGGAATTTCTGGATGAAATGATCTTTAAGTGAATTAGAGACTCCTTTGGACATTTTATAAAGGATGATATGGTCACCCTAGACATGTCTTGCTTGGGGTTTTCTATGTTCTATGTGAATGTGGTGGTTAATAAAACTCTACCAAGTTGTATAGTCCTAAAGTCAAAATGGGGAACATGGACACAAACGATCAAATATGAGAATGATAATCTATACTACCAAAATTATAGGAAGTATGGCCATAATGTAACTAATTGCATAATGGATAGGAAAAGTGAAGAGACTAGAAAAGGGAAAGAGACAACGATTGATGGAGGTGGCCAAAATAATGAGTCAGGATGGTCCTTGGATATGGAACAAAACCATCCTCTATCTTCTTCAAAGGAGGAGGAAAATCTGAAGTATCTAGATGAAGGAAACCCAGTCACCACAAATAGGGAGGTGGCCCTTTCGCTTCACTAGAGGAAGGTGAGACACCGAGTGATAGGGGAGGGAAAGTGGATGCCCTTAGAGATTTTCTAGAGGAAGGAGAGAAACTGAGAAGCATAATGGAGGATGAGATGGCCTAGAAAAAGGTTTTTAGTAGAAGGTAAAGGAAAATGTATTCTAGTCCTCTCCCTCTAAGAGTGGAGGGAACTCAGGTAGATAGAGGGCCTCGTTCACCCTTACAAGAGACTATGAAGAATATAGAAAGTGTTTCAACTAAGTGGGTAGAATATCCTTCTCTAAAGGGAAATCTCATGGTTACACTACCATGTGATAATGATACTCATTTTTATCCTAGTATGGTGACACCTTGTGTTGAAGCTGGGGGTTGGAAGGAATCCAAGAATAAGAACCTAGGACAATCGAGGGCAGATGTAGACTCTAAAATAAGAACTAGAAGGCCTACATCAAGGGTGGAGAGAACTAATGTAACTTCCTAAGGCATTACCCATGGGAAGTAGTGAACCTTAGAGGACATCTAGAGAGGTAAGAAATGAAGTTTCTCACTTTGATTATAAGGGGCTTAAATAACTCGAGGAAGCAATTTTCTCTAAATAACATGATTTATGAACATAAGGTTGATATTTTCCTTATCCAAGAGGTCAAAATGATCAAACACAATTTTTACAAATTTGTGGTATACATATGGAAAGGTGCCAAATATGGTTATAGTGAAGCCTCTGGCACATCAAGAATGATTGTGACTATGTGAAACCCTAATAAGATTAATGGGGTTCAACTCCATTGCCACCTTCACTTCTTGGATGTGAGGTTCACTGATGTTGGCAATGACTGGGTCCTCTTCAACTTCTCTTCTCTTAATAATAGCAGAGGGAGATTGCAAGTGTGGGAGGAAACCTTGGCTTGCATGGCTAACCTAAAAGATACTATTCTTGTATGTGTGGAGGATTTTAATACTCTGCTATAACCCTAAGATAATATTCAAGGAATTGAGGATGTTTCTAAAAGCATGCATGACTTGGATGGGTTTCTAAGGAGGAGCAAATTCATAGTTATGGAACTTTAAGGCATGCAACTTACTTGGTTTAACAATAGGTTGAGATAGAACCTCATTCAGATTAGGTTGAATAGGGTATTTCTTTCAGCAGACTAGGATATACTTTCTTACATCTCCCTAAAGGGATATCCAAATAATATCTCTAATCAAGTTACTTAATGGTTATTTTTAGTTAAATAAAAAAATATCCTAGAAAAAAGGAAACCTTTGAGAATTGAGATAATGTGGCATTCTCACCCCTAATTCTATGATTCTATTGAAAGGTGGTGGAATGTGATGGTCTAGGGTACATCTATGTTTTACATAGCTAAGAAGATAGAAAATGTCAAGTAGGAAGCTATGGCCTAGAACAAGCCTCATCTAGAGACATTCAAATTAAATAATTAAATTGAGAGAAAACTAGACACCATTCAGGAAAGAATGGTGTAGGGTGATCTTTAACAAGCCACACACAAGGAGGAGAAGAGTTGGAGGAGGAAGTGGAAACAAGTGGTTGAAAGAGAAAAAATGTTTTGGAAACAAAGATCTAGAATCTAGTGGATCGCTTAAAGGGACAAGAACATGACTTTGTTTCATAGGTCAGCCTATAAATAAAAGAGAAGGAACACTATCCCAAAACTCATTGTTAAAAATAGATGAAAACTTGAAGAGGAGGATGAGATTAGGAAATGGACCACCACTTATTTATAAGAAATGTACAACCTTCTACATCTACAGGTGGACCTCAAGGAAGAGAATGACTTTCTAGAAATCATGAGGCCAATTGTGGATGAAAGGATGAACTAGGATACTGATAAGTAAGGTTATTGAAGAAGAGGTAAAACAAGAGGTATTTTCTAAGGGTGCATCCAAAGCCTTGAGACTGGATGGGTTTCCCCTAGCTTTCTTTCAAGAGCTCATGGAAATCATCAAATATGGTATTATTCATGTGGCTAAAGATTTTTTTAGTACTAGTTGAATTCTTAAAGTGCTAAACCAGGCATTTATTATTTTGGTTACCAAGGTTGTTGATCCCAATCACTTGGAAGAATACATACCAATAAGCCTATACAATACCATATACAATATTTTATCCAAGGTGGTGGTCAACTACATGAAAACCATTTTGAATAGAGATATTAGCCCCACTCAATAGAGGTTTATCCTAGGAAGGAAAATTTTGGATTCTATGATAATCTCCCATGAGGTACTTCACTCTATGAAAAAGAGTGAAACCTAGGTATGGCACTAAAAATGGATATTTCAAAGGCATATGATGAGGTGGGGAGATAATTTCTTCACAAAATCCTAAGGAGGTTTTGGTTTTGGAGAAAAAGTTCATTTCTATAATTATAGAAATGATATGCTCCATCTAATATTCAATTCTAGCCAACGAATCTCTACCATAATTCTTCCATGTGGGGAGGGGGCTGAGATAGTGGGACCCCCCATTTCCATAGCTTTTGATCATGGCGGTAGATATTCTAGGAAGAAACCTCCTAGCTACGATGGCTAGAAAGGAAAGTATAGGAGTCAAATTGGCTATGACCCTCCTATAAAAGGTGTTACAATAGTTTGTTGATGACACCTTCCTCTATGGTTTATCCTCCATTAGAGAAGCTAAGGTCTAAAAGAAAATTCTAAACAAGTATGCTACTATCTTGGGACAACATATAAATTACTGGAAAAGTAAACTCTACTTCTTTAACATGAACTTGGTGCTACAATAAAGAATTTCCAAGGAGATAAATTGTAGGGTAGTGAGCCTCCCTGACACCTACGTAGGACTACCTCTTACTCTGAAGTAGCTTACCCATCAATTTTGGACTACTATGGTGGAAAGAATGTACAAGAATCTTGTAGGATGAAAAGGTAAGGTGCTCATTCATGTGTGAAAATTACAACTTATTGTGGCCATCTTATGGGGAATTCATATCTATTTCTTGTCTTTATTTAAAATATCTAGTTGTATGAGAGATATCCTAGAAAAAATGCAAAGGAAAATTTTATGGTCAAGAATAGTGGAGAAATTGAAACCAAGTTTTCTTAGATGGGAGAAATTATAGAGACCTAAGTCTCATGTGTCAAATACTTAGGAGGGATGCCTTATAATCATTTCCTTTGTAATGATAACTTCCCTATTGGCTCAAAGATTTGGACCAACATTATTAAAACTAGTAAACACCTAAGAGTGGGAATGACGTGGGATATTAGTGATGAGAATCTAGTTTGTTTGGATTGATAAATGGATTGGAGAAGTCCCTTTGAGACTCACAACATTTGAAGTTCTACGAGAACATGAAGGTAACATTTTTGGTTCTAAGGTTGCCAACTATATTGACAACAAGTAGTGGAAAGCCTTCAACACAGGAAATTTTAACCTAATTAAAAAAGTTATGTATGCAAAACTAGTCTCACTCATGGTGAAAGCATGCATTCCATCCTTTCTAGATAGAGATAGATTGATATGGGAAAGGAAACCAAGTGAATAATTTAGTATTAGATCGGCATACAATAGCATAGTTGAAGAAGTTGGAGACCCAAAGTGGAGAATGGTTTGAAAGTCTCACTGCCTCCCAAAAATAAATTTATTTTGGTGAACTATTATGCATAATGGCATTCTCACTATTGACAATCTCAAAAGGTATAACTTCTAGATGGAGAATATTTTTGTGTTATGCGGTAGGGATTAGGAGACTATCTACCATCTTTTAATCCATTATTGCTTTTCTGACTAGATATGTAAATAACTATCTTTTAGTTGGGCATTGCTTAGGTAATGAATAAGGATGCTCATTAGTTTATATCAAGTCGACAGAGCCCCTCCCATCACCATCTTATTTGGTTGATCTATAAATCCATTACCCCTCATGTTTTCTAGAATATATGGAAGGAAAGGAAGAACCACATATTTAGAGAGAAATTCTAACCCCCCAAGATGGTTTTCCAACAATTGATGGGCCTTATAAGGGAGGGCGTCCAGACATGGAATTAGAAACTACCTCCCTGTTGGAAGCATAAATGTTGATGATACTTCTATGGAGGAGTATTATAGAAACATGATTAGATCATTATCATGATGATGTGTTACATTCATGACTATGTTTATCATTGATGTATATATATTAGTTTACTGTGGTATCTAACTGAAGAACAACGATAAAGATCAAGTTGGTATAGATAGATAGTTGAGCATTTTCACTAAGAAAGGTTAATGGGAGATAAGAATAAGTATCTAGTATATGTAGCTAACATCAGAAACATAAGATAACAATTCTAGAAGATGCTATGCAAGTTTTGGTGAATACTATTCTAAGATAGAGTTTACAGAAGCATGTTTTGGTACAAATTTGTTATATCTCTTAGTAGAGTTGTTATTTTGAGAAGTCGAAGTTAAAGATGTGAAGACAACATTCTAGAGATGATGTAGATAAGATTTCTCATTATAATGTCAAATGTACAAAAATTTATTCAAGTTACAAGGTGAAAGATCAATGTTATCACTAAGTGTAATGTGTTCTTAATGAGGTCCTGTAATAATTAATTGAGAAGGTGTAATAGCCGACTTACAGAATTTTTTTATGGATTCAATATAAAGGAAGGAAATTTTCCTTTATCATGTATGGAATGTATGAATGATTGCAAGAAGCACAAAGAGAAGAATGTGAAGATAAGTAGAGCAGAGCGAAGATGAAGGAAACTTCATTGCTAAGGTTTTATTGTGAGATCTGAGATTTGATATTTGGATCTGAGGTTTATGACCTAGTATATAATGTTTGACATGGATTGGTCTGGTTGACAAGATAGAGAAAAAATATTAAAGTATAGTATAGACAATTATTCTACAAGGAATAGCTAAGAGATTAGTTAGACAGTGAATTCAGTGGTCTTTCCCTAGAAGCTATTTGAATAGTGGGTCCTTCTGCCTTCCACAACTCTTAATAGTTTTGGAATCTCCTAATAGGGATTCAAAGTCTCCTAATAGGGACTCATGTGTAATAAATATTGTAATAGACTCCTAACAGGGTGCATCCTCTAATGGGGAATATTTATATTAGTACATCATCTTGTGGGCACCATTCCCATTGGGGTTTCCCCTCTGATCAAGGGTTTCTCTAGTTAACAAATATGGTATAATTGTGTATCTGCATCTTGGTATGGTTTTTTAAAATTTGATTAAATGGTTAAGATTAATTAAGGTTGATAATTGTTTTAATTAGATAACTAATTCACCCCCACTCCCCCCCCCCCCGCGCTCTTAGTTATCTTGGTGGACTATTGTTTCTAATAATTGGTATCAAAGCATCAGGTCTTTGATGATAAGGCCTAACAACTTTGGGAGATGAGTGACAAGTTATTTTAGAAAAGATAGTCTTAAGTTTGATGAAGGAAATTTTGACACACAAAGGATGAAGCTTCTTGGTGAGAGATCAAAATTGTGTACAAATTTGAGCACTAAGTTTTTGGATAGAGGCACAAGTAAAGATAAATCAAGATATGGAGACATAGAGAGCAAAGAAGGTATTGATCTATTTGTGAAAAGAGAGAAAGTAGGTATGGATTTTTTTCTTGTTGGACATGTAAAGAGTTTGGTCATTTTTCATCTACATGACCTAAGAGAGTAAGAACAACTAGAAAAAGTTCACTTTCTGATGAAGATAAATAATATAAAGTTAGTATGGAAAGATTATTGAATGATTGTGATGATAAGGATAGTAATATTAAATTGGTTAAGAAAACAGAAGTAGTAGAAGAGATAGCCTTGGTAACTATTGTTGAAAGTGCAAGTGTAAGAGTTGATGAGAAATTCAAGATACAAGAAAGAATAGTTGACTATAATTCTGATGAAGAAGAGGATAACATTGGAATTATTAAATAGAATGATGAAGTATTATTTGAGACTAATAATGATTTGTAGAATGAAGAAGAGCTAAGGTAGGAACAAATTTTAGAACCTTCAACAGAGCTAAGAGTTGAGATATAAACTCCTATTTCTGGTAAAAATATGACAAAGAATCATCCACCAAAGCAGATCATCAGAAGTAGAGATAAAGGTGTAATGACAAGAAGTAGAATCAATGAAGAACTATGTCTGATATCTCAAGTTGAAAAAAAGAATGCAAATGAAGTATGTAAAGATGACTATTGGAAAAAATATATGAAAGAAGAATCAGATCAGATAGTGAAGAATGAGACATGGGAATTGATCCCCAAACCAACATACAAGAATGTGATAGGAACAAAATGGGTATTCAAGAACAAGTTGAATGAGCATAGTGAGGTAAGGAAAAAAGAAAGATTGGTATGTAAAGGTTACTCACACCAAGAAGGAATAGACTATGATGAAATCTATGCTCTTGTGCCAAGACATGAATCACTAAAGTTATTCCTAGCCTATGCAACACATAATAAATTCAAAGTGTATCAGATGGATGTCAAGTCAGCATTTCTGAATTAAGAACTTGAAGAAGAGGTATACATAAAACAACCTAAAGTTTTTCGTTTAACAGATGATAAGGATATAGTAATAAAATTGAAGGAAGCATTGTATTTCTTGAAGCAAGCACCCAAAACTTGGTATGAAAGGTTGCACAAGCATTTAACAAAGCTTGGATTTAGCAAAGATATGACATACAATAATCTATACTTCAAAGAAATAGATGATGGATTGATGATTTTGGTAATATTTTTTGATGATATCATATATGGAGGAAATGATGATGAAAGTGAAAAGTTTGCAGAAGAAATGAAGAAGGAATTTGAAATGAGTATGATAGGAGAAATGAAATACTTCCTATAATTACAGATTGTGCAGGATAAAGAAGGAATCTTTATTTCTCAAACTAAGTATTTGAAAGATCTACTAAAAATGTTTGGTTTGGAAACACTAAAATAGTTGGAATACCTATAGTAACTAGACACAAGTTATCTACAAAGGATGAAACACCTACTATTGAGAAAAAGAAGTACAGATCTATGATCGAGGGTTCCAACATCTAACTCACACAAGGCTAAATATAGCAAATGTTGTTGGAATTGTTGCAATATTTCAAGTTGATCCTGGAGAAACACATTATGCAATAGTGAAAAGGATATTTAGATACCTTAAAGGAACACTAAAGTTTGGATTGTTGTATGATAGATCTAATAATTTCACTTTATATGCTTATACTAATATTGATTGGGTAGGTAGCATGGATGACAGAAGGAGCATCAATGGTGGAGCCTTCTTTCTTGGAGGAATATTGGTTACTTGGTTAAGAAAGAAGGATTGTACCTCATAAAGTATAGTAGAAGCAACATATGTTGTAGCAACAAACAATTGTAATCAAGTTGTTTGGATGAAGTAGATGCTGAAGGCTATAAGGATAGAATTTAGTAAATATATTTTCATACATTGTGATAACACAATCATAGTGAATGTGTCTAAGAATCTAGTGTCACATTCTAAGACTAAGCATATTTCTATCAAATATCACATGTTGAGAGGGAAAGTTGCAGAAAAGGAAATTAGAATTGAGTATGTATGCACCAGAGACTAGATTGTAGATATTTTCACCAAGCCTCTTCCTAAAGAGACTTTTGAGTATTTTTGATGTGTGCTAGAGGTTACGCCCCTTCCTACATCAGAGAAGATGATGCAAGAGTGCATCAGTCTAGTGTAATCGAGTGCTATTATTTGTCTAGATTGAATGTTGATGCTTCCTATATATAGGAGTATCTGTGATGGATAGAGTCATCTAGGACTCTTGTTGGATGTTATTTTGAATAGTGTATTTGGACACTTGAGCAATTCAGAGACAGTTGTTGCATAGATTGATGGTTGTTGAAACCTTTGACAATGATGTCAATGGGGGAGATATTACAACATGAAAAATAGTTTGATATAGAGTACATTGAAGGGGGAGATTACAGCTAATATAGAGCACATTGAGGTATATCAATGGGGAGAATGATGATTGATGAAGAGGATTTGAAAAGAAATAATCATAGTCTTTTTAGTTGGTATTTTTGGAACTAGATGTTTTTCATCTATGTTGTCATCAATGCCAAATCGGGAGATTGTTGGAAGCATGAATGCTAGTAATAATTCTTGGGGGGAATATTGTAGAAACATGATTAGATCATTATTATGATGATATGTTACATTCATGACTGTGTTTGTCATTGATGTCAACATAGCAATTTTCCACGGTATCTAATAGAAGAACAATGATAATTTAGATCAAGTTGGTATAGATAGATAGTTGAGAATTTTTACTAAGTGAGGTTAAAGGGAGATAATAGTAAGTGTCTAGTAAATGAAGCTAACCTTGAAAGCATAAGATATAAGTCTAGAGGAAGTTATGCAACTCCGGTGAAGACTATTATGAGATAGAGTTTACAAAAGCATGTTTTTGGTAAACTTGTTATATCTCTTAGTAGATTTGTTATTCTAAGAAGCCAAAGTTAAAGATGTGAAGAAGACATTCTAGAGATGACATAGCTAAGCTCACTTGTCATAATGTGACATGTACAAAAAGTTATTCAAGTTACAAGGTGAAACATCAATGTTATTACTAAGTGTAACATGTTCTTGATGAGGTCCTATAATAATTAATTGAGAAGGTGTAATAGCTGACTTAAGGAATTGTTTTTTGGATTTGATATAAAGGAAGGACATTTTCCTTTATCATGTATGGAACGTATGAATGATTACAAGAAGCATGAAGAGCGGAATGTGAAGATAAGTAGAGTAGAGCAAAGGCAAAGAAAATTCATTATCGATGTTTGATATTTGGATCTAAGGTTTGTGACCTAGTCTACAAGGTCTAACAATGATTGGTCTAGTTGATAGGATAGAGGAAAGAGGTTAGAGTACAGTACAGACAATTATTCTACAAGGAATAGTTGAGAGATTATTTGGACATTATGCTCAATAGTCTTTCCCTAGAAGCTATTTGGACACTGGGTCCTTCTACCTTCTACAACTCCTAACAGGGTTGGCACAACTCTTAATAGGGTTGGAATCTCCTAACAGGGATGCAAAGTCTCCTAAGAAGGACTCATAGGTACTAAATATTGTAATAGACTTCTAATAGGGCCCATCCTCTAATAAGGAATATTTAAATTAATACATCATCTTGGGGGCATTATTTCCACCAGGCTTTCCCTCTAATCAAGGGTTTCCCTAGTTAACAAATCTGGTGTAATTGTGTATGTGCATCTTGGTATGGTTATTGTTCGCTTTGATTGAATGGTTAAGATTAATTAAGGTAGACAATTTTTTAATTGGATAACTAATTCACCCTCCCCCCAATTATCTAGGTGGACTATTGTGTCTAATAGTTCCCACCTCCCACACATCTTGATAGGCATTAGGCAGAAATATGGGACATATCGCATGTTGTGGAGAAAGTGCATAGATCAAAGATTGAAAAAAGAAAAGGAACCAAATGGAAGGCACACCCATGAGAGTGTGGTCATTGTAGTGATTCTCAAGGATAAACAAGGTATATGCAAAAGGGGATATTTTAGGAAGTGTGAAATTTTCTAGAGGAAAGGTCCTTGACCCATGGAATATGGTATTTTATATTATCATGAGGTATATCATGCTTGAGGACAAGGTTAAAGTTTATTAACATTTTTTTAAATATTACAAGGGTCTCCATCCCAATATCCCCAACACAAATACCTAACCAATCAATATTACTAAATTAACCCAAGCCTTGTTCCCTTCCTCCAAAATCTAGACTAAAAAGGAACCTTCGACCACTAGTAAAAAGTTGAAAATGGAAAATATAGAGGTTCTTGATGTTAAAAGTATTGGCAACACTACTAGGAAAGGTACTAGTTGGTCAAGCAAAATATTGAGGAAGAAAAAATCCTTGTCCGCCCTAGGTAAGGATAAACCTAAAATTCTAACTCAACTAATAACTTGGGTAGGAAAACTAGCCCTAGGCCCAAAAGGAACTATGGGGATCAAGTAGAGGATGAGATTTGCAATGAAGGGAAAGAGGAAGTGGGTATGATTTCTAGATAGTAGGATAGCCTTCTCCCATTGAGGGTGTCGATTACTTTAAAAATTGAGACAAACACTTCAAAGTCTAAGAAGGATGATGCCATGAGGGAGTAGGAGATAGTCACGTTGCTAGTCAAAATGGGTAATTTGGGAAGCTAGACTCAGGGAAGGATCCACCTGAGAGGTGATGTTTGAAAGGATGTGCATACCATTAGTACTCACACCCAAAAGGAGGAAAACATAATGGGAAAAACAAAAAATTACCAAGGAAGTCTAGATATTACCAGATTGGAGGAGTCCATAACCACCCTGATCAAGAAGAATGAGCACTCTAAGGACACATTTGATAGGGTTGAAAACTTCTTTGTGAGATAATACATTCTATTGTAACTATTCTCACCTTCTAGAGGTTGGCAAGGAGAGAAATACAAATGAAAAGGACATAGAGACTACTAAGTCTCTATATCAATTTCTAGTGAATGATTGGTTGTGGTTGCTCATAAAGAACCCAAGGACCCAAAGAAAGGAGAGTTAGTTCCTTTTTGACGAGCATCTTTTGTGGTTTTTTTATATGTTAGTTAGCTTCCATTTAGCCCATAGGTTTGTTTATGTTGATACTTTATTGACAAGTTCTATGCCAAACAAGTGTTTTTTCGATAGATATATGTATAATGAGGACATTAGTATTGTTACTAGTAGTAGTAAAATTAGAAACATCTTATTTCAAGTGTTCATGATATTAAGGAAGGGGGTTGGTTAGTTTAATGGTATAGACTCTCGGTTGATTTTCAACTCTTTTTGTTGTTTAGGGTCAACCCCCATTTTGGCTCCTTAAACATATTAAAAAACATAGGGGAAATGTGACACATAAAAGATAATTTCTATAGTGCAAGTGAAAATAAAATATAATTTGTTGTCTTTGTTTAATTATTTAAGAAATAGGAAGACTGGGAAATGATTAAAGAAATGTTTCTTTTGGTTTGGTGGCCAGAGGATTATTAAGTGTATGCAACATTTATGTCTTATGATAATAGTCTATTTCATAATGATCATGTGATTTTATATATCATTTATCACTTTATCAAGTTTTAACATGGAAATATTTGAAAAGCTATATGTGTCTCTTCGATATGGTTCTACTCATAAGAGATAAGAATGTTGTAAATGGATGTCTTAGTTATTCAACCATGATTAAATTAACATTGGACACAAAATTGAATATATTCAAATAAATAAATAAATATATATATAGTTCTAAATGCAATAAAATCATATTGAGTAAAACATATTTTCTTGATTTTCAATGGAGTAGTTTATGTTTGCAAATAATCTAATCTTTAGGCTTAGAATTTTCTATGAATCTCAAGTATCTCCTATTCTCTCAAATTTATTCTCATACACAATCAATTCCTTTCCACTATTAGCTTATATGAATGTGAAAAAATGATACAGCCTACCTCTTTCCTACTCACAACACATAAGACTCACAAGTACATGATAGTAACAAATATTTCATATTTTAAAAATAATTAAAGACTAACATAAGATTCTTCTTTACTCAAAAACTACCACAAAACACCATTAATTGACTTAAAGATGCATCTCTTACATACAATAATAGACAATTTGAGAATCTGTCTTTTAACTATTTTCCACACATCACTCTCTTTAGTGCTACTATTGAATCCTCTATACACATCTTATACTTCTTCCTATGCTAAACTTTATTTTCTTCCAAGTTGTTTGATGAAGTGTAAATCCCTTTTTGCACTCCATACATTAACACAAAACTCCAACTTGGATTTCAACTATTGTGCACTCTCATACATTCAATCTAGTTCCTTGTACATGGATCCACATGGTTGTTATGTCCATCTATTCCCTTTCAACCTACTTGTGTGGGCCCATGGCATCCCATAAACCTTATCCAAAAAGTGATCACTTATTTCCTCATGTTGTTGTATTGTCAATGGTCTCCCTAACATCGCATAAAAAGGTCATATTTTAATAAAAACTAATTTTAAAACTACTCAAACACCATTGAGTCATATTTATTTCATGTTGGGCTCTTATAACCATGATCACACCTCTTATTTAGCATGTCTTCTTTACCATCTCTTTGTGAAACTAAATTATTCATATGTACTAAATGTTTATAACACTTACCTCTATATGTGCATACATTTCAAAAATAAATTTTCTTCAAGATGTTTCCTCAAACACCAGCTTGGGATTCACCAACACTTTTCTCATCAAGAGCCTCACCATCCTTATGATTTTAACCATTTTGGGGGTGGGTCACTTTCCTTCTCATCCTCTTGATTAATGATTCAATGCCTAACTATTCCTAGTTCTTTCTTTTATCTAGAAGGACATTCATGATTACAATGAACAACCTCTAGACATACTAGAAAAATATACCAAGCAACCCTCTACTGCTGCTATTGCATCATCTTGTTTGTACTCTTTCTCTTTTTTATTAAATTGTCTTATTTCATTGATCCTATTCTTTAGTTATATATGATTTTATTATGACTCATTGGTTTGATAACATTCCTAAACAAACGTTAGGTATTATCACTTTTTTTGTCAAAGTAGGTCATGCTATTTTATCTACACCCATTCACCTCACATATGGTAGTTGTAATTATAATATTCTCTTAAGATTTTCATGGCTACACCTTATGTATGAAAATCATAATAATATGGCCTACAATATAGATCTTTTATAGTAAAAATAGTCTTCTCAAGCATCATAAGTAGAGGAATAAAATGGGATACCATGATACCCAAGATCCTTGGTAATGATCCTAATTAGGACATTAAAGTAGTGGTCCTCAAATTATGTATATATATTGGGTCTCTAGAGTTAGGTATGAATTTAATTATTCATATATTAATAATTTTATCTAAGAGCTTGGATTATAAGAAATTAAATAAAAACTTATGTAGTTCCTTTCTATCAGAATTCCAAAGGACCTTATAGAATAAATGCAAGGCATCCTATACATAATATTTGTCATTGGCCACAACATGAACAAGCTCTTAAGATTTACAGTTAAGAGAACTGATGAAATAAAGCTTCTTGTGATGAATCAATCCAAGAAGCAACAATGTTGATACATTCCTAAATGGCTTGGTCTATTTCAATAGAGTTTTTGTAGGTAGTAAACACTTTTTTGTGATTTTTCATACAATCCTTAAAAAATTGTACATTGTCTTTGACGAAAATATGTCTATTTTTGTTATACATAATGTCATGTATGGTATGATGAACTTTAAAAGATTGAATGAATTTCTTACAAACTCTATGCACAATAAACATGGTTTAGATTTAATCATTTTTAGTCATTACTAATCTAGTTCTAATTTCTAAGATCAACCACACTAATATGTAAAGTACAAAAGAAAGGGTTGGATTTGAGATCTATAGTACTTTAGTGATTATCTTAACCAAAAATGTGGTTTTATACATATCCATAGTTTTTTCCTAATATCATCAATATTTTTTTACTAATGATAATCTGAACACTTTTGTAGAAACTAATATTATATACACAAAAGTCTAGTGGATACATTATTAAAATGATCGTTACTTTGTAACAAGTGATCAATTACTAATTAAAAAGAAGCTTAAATCTAAAATGCAAAATGATTACTGATACCCCAACATATCTCAACTTTCAAGCTTTCCTCGCTACACATATTATGATTCAAACATACCGAAGGTTGATTTATTTATTTCAATGGATTGAGTTGAACAAATTATTAGGCACCAGAACATTAATTTTCCTTGCCCACGGATTGAAGCCATGTGTGGGTGTGGGTCCTTCTGATTTGTAGATACGCAATATTTTTTTCTAGAATTCTCTAGAGAGCATGAAAGTCATACTGCTATGATGGACATGGTTATTTTTATTAATATTAGCTAAGATGTCTTCCATAGTCATCGCTTCACAATTGAGTAATCTCTTCGAAATTAAAAATTAGTAAGATAATATATAACGAGGATAAGCACGAGCGAGAAATCCTCATCCTCATTACAAGCAGCGCCCAGTCGTCCAATCTTTGGTGACCTTTTTGGCGCATTGTAGACTTCTGAGCCGTCAGTAAATAAAGTCAGAGCACTAACATGACTACGATTTAGCACGCGTTGAAATTCAATCGAAAATAATGTTAGTTTTTCCAATAGTCAATTGGCGGTCATCTCACGGCGAAGACTACTGACTCGACAGAGTTGGCGAATATTAACATTGGTCTTTATAAATCCATATCGTCGTTTGTAAACATTGCACATAATAGAGCGTGCAGAGTTCGACGAGTATTGCAATTAAGCATGACATTCCCACAAGGAAATGGGTTTAAAATTAATTAGTAAGATATTGGTACTGCATAAAGTCAGTTGGGGTAGAGTATTAAAAGACTACTAAGGAAATTTTAGAGTTGACTTGTTAGTATGTCTTGTCTTTACAAAAGGATACTAATACGGCTCAGAGTCACTAGGGGGTCTGGAGTATTATAAGACTAGACTGGGTAACCTTAGAGTTGGCTCATTAGATGAGGCTTGCCCACTTGCATAGTAGATTTTCTACATATTTGTGTTGTCTCTAGGATTAGTTGACACTTGTGTCTTTGTACCCTTTGAGATAGTTTTCTTTCAAGTGATTACTTGAATCTAGCTATTAGTTTTGACTTTTGAGTTTGTTATCTGTTTGGAACTTGAATTTGTCTCCTCGGTGTAGTGGGAGTAGACATTTTTGAGTTTCATGAGGTCGAGTGGTAATGCATTTTCTTATACTATTAAGAACCAACTATTCGATGTTGTTGCTAGATGTGTTTGTGCAGATGTTCCTTTTTATTTGATCTTGTATTTCTATGATGGATGGTTATACTCTAAGTGTATTATATTTGATTTCATAGATCTTATGAGATGATGTAATCTATTTCATAATGTATATTATTTCAACCTTTCATATCCTGTGACTTATAGTGGATGATTGTGCACTCCATTTATTGGCAAGTGGCATCTTGTAATTGTATATTATTTAAATGGATTTATATGTGTAGTTATTTTTTCATGTGGATTTGTTATATATTAGTTTTAATATTAATTCAACTTAAATGTGATACAACATCATAGGACCCTTAAGAATTATAATTTGTTTTATGGTATGTGTTTATGTGTATGTTATTGCTTTTTCTATTCTATATTTGTTGTTGTTAAGTTATTATCTTTCAAAAAAAAAAGTTTGTCAAACTTAGTAAAACTTTAGATTATTTTCTTTTGGGTTCCCTGGCAGGGCATTACACCTTTTCATAACTCAACCTTTCCTCTAGGTGCTTTTTCTATGAGCAACTTCTTGAATCCTCTTCATCAGTCAAATAGATATGGTTTATATCAAATAGAAACATGTCTCATCAATATATTTGGCATCAATGACTACATAACAATTATTTCAATTGTAGTTTCCAACAATATTTTGGCAGGTGTTTAGAAAGGAAAATCATGATGACCATTACATTATTTGATGTCTCTTCATAAATCTTGTTTGTAGTGAATTGATTTGATTAGGACATTATATATATATATATATATATATATATATATATATATATATATATATATATATATATATATATATATATATATATATATATATATATATTGCCAACAAATTGACAATTAGATGAAGACGAGGGAGATCTTCAAACATGTTATTCTATATATTTATTTCACTAGTTTTTTTTATTTCTAAGCAACCCAAACATTAATATTGGCTTGCCTCACATTTCTAATATTGATGTCAAATACACAATTTCTGATAGTGTAATAAATATTTTGACAATGCGATAAATACTCTTTTTATCATCACACCTTTTCTCTTGAGCTTTTACATTCAAAAATAAAAATAACCACTAGGACATTCGTTTAGTGCTAATAAGAAAAATGAAATTATATTTCATAAATTAATTTAAAAAATATTTATCATCAAAACATTAGAATTGCAAATTTTATTTTTTATGTCAATTAATTAAGGAGGGGCTGATGAAAATATTAGTGCCCTATAGGGACTAACAATATATAATAGAATTTGAGGATGGCACAAGGGCAAAAGTGAAGAGAGTTTGGTAGAATTACGATGAATATTGTTTTAGATTGTCTTCTATTAATATGTAAGGTAATCAAAAGAATATTTAAATGATTTTTATTGTATTAAATGTTAATTATAAATTTTTGTGAGAGCCACATCATATAATAAATTTGTATGCAAGAAGATGTTTTAAGTAAATTAATAATTCATTATTTTTTATTGTGTGTGTGAGTGAATTCATGTTAGAAAATATTAATTATACTAGGAAGATAACTTACTTATTAATATTAAAAGTAAATTATTCTAATAAATATATTAAATATTTATTTTTTTAAATTTAGTCTAATTACTATATTAATTATTTACATAAGATGGTAATGAAAGAGCTAGTAAGATAATCCCATAGATTTATATGCCTTGTAAACAATTCTTTAACTATACTATTCAATACTTTTAGGATTTCACTAAACTATCTAAGTTTTGCAATATATTGATGTATTTATAAGTATACAATTTTCTTATCTATGATTGCTGATCTTAATGTTAATGGATATATTTATGTTAATCACCTAAGATTGAAGTTACATATCTAAAATTTAAATAATATTACAAAAAATAAAAATTGTCAAATAAAAATAGATCTTGGTACAAGGTGTTAGCATGATAGAGTATTGTAAGGATGGAAAAATATATTTATGAATAGATATTGTTGTCCTTACATACATGATCTATTATAATATTAGTATATTCTTTGGTCAATGTCATATTGTTCAGTGAGAAGCACAAAAACTTTTATGATTCAAATCTCTTTGCCTATAGTACATTTTAAATTGGTTTTCCTTACAAAAATAATAATTTTAACACCTCCTTTTCATTAGGAAATAATTGTGTTCTATTAGGTATTCAATGCTATAAAGACTTTAAGGAAAAAGATAAAAGTTAACTTGGTATTTAGAGTAGAGATGAATATTTTAATCTGATCCACCAATTTGATTGTGAAGATCATATCAAAATTATATGAGTTGCATATAGATTATATTGTCTTTGTCAATCAACCTACAATCTTCAAACATATGACTAAACAATCTCTCTTCATTAATTACTACTTACAATATGATTGTACTCATTGTCCAATATTAATTGATTTATAAATTTTATTTTAATAACTTTTAATATAAATTCTTCTTAATTAGAGTTATTTCTTTAATTAGGATTTAAATTCACTTCTTGTGATTTTTTTAAAATCTCATTTTTCGAGACTTGATGTTACTTAATTGACCAATCCCATTTGAAACAATTTTGACATGCACCATTCAATTAATAAATCTTATTTTCCTTTTCAAATCAATATAACCATTTTCATATTTGTATTATCGTATTTGTATATATATGAAAGGATGAAGTTGAACTGGAATTAAACATGCATATTCAATTCTTATATGCAATTTGTAATAAAACTATTTATTACTTATATTTAACTTCTATTTAGCATTTACTTGCGACAACCCAGAATGCATACATAATGTTATTTGGGTTTCGCTTTTATTCTTACCGCTTCTGCAGCGGCCATGGCTAGATTATGGTTAAGCAGGGGAGCAGGTTAGGGGGAAAAGTTAACAGGATAAACAAGGGACTTGTTAGGGTAGAAGAGGCCACAGTGTTTCTCCGTCTCGTCCCCCCCCTTCAGGTCCTCATTGAACAGAGCAAAGATGAATGTTTTGATGCTCTTCGGAGTCCCTGCATTGGACAGCACATGTTTGATCAGATTGTTGTTGTAAGTCTGGGCATTCTCAATTGTGGCAATAGAGGCCTTCACACCAGTCCCATAAGATGGCCATCCGCTTTCAGTAACCACGATTGGAATATTCGAGTATCCCATGCCCTCCATGGCAGAATACAAAGTGTCAACCATAGCGACAAACAAACTGGTGTAATTCGGATCTCCATTTTTGTTAGCGGGAGTAGAGGGCTTGAACAGAGCATTGTCCAAGTTATACAAGTCTCTGTGCTGTCGTAGGTGAAATACGTGTACACATTCGCCATGAAAGGAGACCCATTCTTCGCTAGGAACTGCAGAACAAACTTCATCTTGTTCTACACTTTACCACTGAAACTCCCCTTTGTCGGATTTAGAGGCGCGAATTCGCCGATTATGTCTGTGAGAGCATGTGTCATCGACACCTTTATTTTGCCCTGTAGATTTGCATTCACAAGCGCTTTCTGGATGTTGTTCATCGTACCCACCAAGTACTAGCACTTATCAGTCTTTCCCAATACCTCATTTCCCACTGCAATGTATTTGATATTACAAGCAGGATAGTGGGCTTTTATATTCTCATTCACCCACTTATTCACTTCATTCTGGTTTGATGAGATCCTTTGCAAGTCGTCGGTGGCAATTCCCATGGTTAACTTGATCTCGAAATTGGCAAAGGCATTGAATACGCTCGGCTCTTGTTTGAAAATCCAGTATTTCCCAATGTTGTTCGCTTTCAATAAACTCACCACTTCCTGCTGCGACGGCAAATTTGATCTTGACATCCCATTGTTCACGCTAATCTTCTGTCTCTGCACATCTGTATGCTCAAAAATATGTGTTCAGGGACAAAAATCTAGATTGAATTTAAGGAAACCAAATTAATTCCCATTAATCACGATACCACTAATTATTTGATTGTACAGCACTGAAATGTGCAGAGATTAGAATAAATAAAATTAGTGAAATTACCTCCATGGACGGAGAAGCATAGGATTGAAATGCATGCAATCAGGAAAACGTTCATCTACCCTATTTTCATGTACTCCATTTGTAGATATAGGGAAAGGCGATGCAGGGAAATACATGGGGTGATAAATTTTTATTTAGTAACTTCCACTCTTTAATATTATTCTTAATTGGTAACAACATAGAAAATAATTGGTCAAACATGGAGATAATATATTATGCAATGATAACATTGGTAATGACATAGTAAAATGTAGCATAATTTTGACTAGAAATTCTCATAAGTAAAATTAGTAAAATGTGCTCTTGTTGCAATCTTTAGAATAGTGTAACAAACTTCAAATAATTAAATCAATTGATTTCTTATGATACTTCCTAATAATTTTAAAAGGAATTTATGGTTCTCCACATGATTAGAATTTACTAAAAACATAATTTCATGTATATGATCATATTCAGAATCTACAAATAAATATGCTCATATTGAGAATCTACAAATAAATATGCACATAAATATGACTATCACCTCTATTTGGTAGACTTCTGGATTTAGCGCGTCTCTATAAATTGTTCTCCATTAGAATTCCATGTTGAATCTGTCACTGTAGAAGTTATTGTTTCATTGACTCATATTTTCTTCCGATCTTTATGACCTGTCCTTTTCAACATTTTTTTTAATGTATTTTTTACAAATTAAAGTCTTCCAGATTACTTGACTACTTAAAATCACAATATAATTAGATGACTATTGTTGGAATTTTATGCTTAGATCACATGCATAGAAATCACTTTCCATATTAAATAAGAGATAATGTGTCAAAGTTACTATCAAAAGGAAGTAGAGATATGTAGATGGAAATGGAAATAAAGACTAAAAGGAGATATAAGATGGAGTTAAAAAGGGATGGAAAGATACGAATGATATCTATTTAAACTACTCTAGAGAGCAAAGCTCTAACAACTCAATCACACAACAAGTTTTTGGTTGGAAGCCTCCCAACAAAATTATTGGAAGTATAAGAGGAGTAACTGAGAGGGGAGGGGTGAATCAATTACCACAAAAAAAAATCCCACATCCCCTAGATGTCAATATAAATCAAAATTGAACTCTTTTGTAACTTGGTAAACACACAATAAAAATGTTGTAGCTTGGTAAACATCAAAAATAGCTCGGCAAATGCTTAACATGAAAATCTTAAGATATTATTTGTGATTGATGTTACTTTGACATAGTTGCAAAAACATAAAAGAAATAGCATGAACACAATTGACACCAAGATTTTATTGTGGAAACCCAATTTGGGAAAAACCACCAATTGCAACTAGTTAATGTTTTTCACTCTTACAAAGTGAGCCTTGTTAGAAACCAACCCTATTAAAAGTTACAAAATATACTGTTAGGTTTGAACTTGTTAGAGGATTTAATCACCCTGTTAGGAGTGGCCTTGTTAGAGGTCTTTAGATAATTTGATAGAAATGCCATCGTGTGAGAGGATTTAGAAATAGTTATTAAGCCAACTCTGTTAAGAGATATAGATGACTACTATAATGACCTTAGAGAGTAAAAATGACATGACTTGATTTTTGATGCAAATGAATTTCTGATTACATATCTCAATTCTAGATTGTGTACTTGATCCTTTCAGATTGAATGTATCTTTACATCTCAACAAGGATATTCTACTTATCCTTCTAATTCACTTCCTCTAAGCATCATCAAATCTTTAATTATGCTCCTCTCCATTCAATCCTCAACTTGACCTTATATTTATATTTTAAACACATTGTCAAGTTAGGTTGAATATAACTTGGGATAATTAATATTCATCTTCTCACCCGACAAGAAGCAACAAATGAAACTATTTAACTCAATATGCCAAAATATGAAAATCCTTTGTTAGCTAACCTTGCTCGGTAGATACTAACTGAAAGAGATTTTCCTATGTTAACCAAGTGAATTCAATTAACATTGCATATTCACAAAGTTTTTTTGGTAATTGAGTGAGCTCAGTTAACACTGGTTCCATCCAACATTTCCTTCTTTAACTGAGTAAGCTCAGTTAAAACTCAACTTTTGCAAACCTTACTTTTTTGCCTAAGTGAACTCGGTAGACACTATCTTTTGAACTAGGCAAGCTCTGGAATGCTTGACAGACATAGAAAATTGTCTTCAATGCTCAAGCGAGCTCAACATACACTGATTGGCAATGATATGACATTTTGTGTAACATTAAAGATGATGCACAATTAATCAATTATTTTCAACAATCTCCCTATTTGGCATTGATGGCAACACAACATGTCATAATGCAATGAAATTTTAGAGCAAAAATAAATTAAGGAACATATCCTTAGTTTCAACCTAATTCTCATCCATGCGAACTTGGCTCCCTCTATGACTGTGAATTCCCTCTATCTTCAATTCTTTCCTTTGTGAGCAAAACTCTTCCTTTGATATCAAACCAAGTTCATTTTCTTTCTTTTACTTTTCTTTCTCTTTATAAAATTTCTATGAAAGATGATAGTAAAATTCTCCCTCTTTGACATCTCATGCAAAAGGAAATATTTAGTGACTATCAATGTACCTCATGTATTGGTTTATTTGCAATATACCCTTGTTAATACTACATCAACAAATTGATCTTTAACATGCTCTAGTTGATGCATCACTAAACTTCATTTAGTGAGCTTTGAATAGGGGAATGACCCCTAACTTACCTCTTAGATACAAAAATGCATCCTTAGGTAATGGCTTAGTGAATATGTCTACAATTTATTTTTTAGGATTCACATATTCCAATCTTACCTCTTTATCTTGTATCAATTTTCTTAAAAAATGATATTTTATAGCGATGTGTTTTGTTTTTTAATGCATTTGTAATGCCCCGCCAAGGGATCCAAAAGAATTAACCTAGAGTTTCACTAAGTTTGCTAAACAAATTTTTTTTTTTTTTTTTTAAAGTAAGAATGTATATCATACACATCAAACACATAGTAGCGGAAGCAATAACATGTAATCATCAACAAACATACATCACAAATTACATTCCTTAAGGATCCCAAGACGTTGAGTCACATTTAAATTTAATTAATTCTAAGTCTAACAACTACCACATCCACATGAAAGAATAATAAGAAAGTCCAATGTCCATAATATACATTTGTTCTGAATGCTTCTTGGCAATTTAATTCGGAATGCTCAATCATCCACTGTACATATCACAGGGTATGAAAGGCTTAAAAGAATATACATATGTAAAGATAAAGATACATCATCCTCAAATCCATGATACAAAGTACCGTAAAATAAATGAAACTAATAACATACCCGATACATCCATACATCCATAATGATAAAACATCTATCAAAAAATCTAACCATCCATCATAATAATCCAAGAACATAGCGAAGGTAAATGCCAACCAAGAAAGCTCCAGCCACGGTGACCACAGACGGATCTCAATGGTAAGAGTAAAATGCACTACCACCCGACCGCATGGAACCTAAATGGTCCACTCCCACCATGTTGAGGAGATAGTCTCAAGTCCCAAACAAGGTATCAAACACAAAACACAAGTACTCTCTAAGTCTGGAAAATTCTAAAAATATACTAACTCAAAGGTTCCAACATAGATAGACATCTAGACCCAAAGGCACCACAAAGACACATAGGAAACCTTCTATGCAAGCAGGAAAGTGTCATCGCAAAAGTCACGTAGAAGTTACCCGAGCAATCCCTTAGGAATCCCGGGTCCCTAGTGATCCCTGCGGCCACTAGTATCCTCTCGTACTGACGAGGCATACTGCGAAATGCAAGGTCATAACCAAGCGTTCTCTCTACCCCATCCTAGCCTGTACTAGCACTCAAGGCATGGGAGAAAATATACAATTATCTTATTAGGTTCATTTAAGTCAGTATTTAGGTGAGATGTTTTCACTTGTTAAAACAACTTACAATGGGTTACTCCAGGCAGCCTCTTAGGGCCCCGATCCCCATTGCAAGCCACTTCCCGACACTACACATAGATAACCTACCCTAGGCTCATGTGTTAGGAACCTGTGTGTTCCTTCTGTTTATTTTGTTAGAGTAGTGTTGTTGGACGCATATGCTTTGTAAGTCGTCCCGTGAGTATATTTTATTATTATCCCACATGCATAGGTAGTATTACTTTTCTAGATCGTACTCAGTATATAAGAATAGGTTGAGGCCCTTGATGGGCACGGACAAATTTATTGTATTGAGCTTGCTCAAAGGAGGTTACCCCCTCGAAGTGGCCTGCGATTAGTAGATTCATTCTGAGTTCTGCTATCACTTTGTATTCTGTTATTTCGAGCATTCTCACGATATTGCTATAAGGAGGTTCATCACATCTGGTATCAGAGCACTCTCTTGGGCTCGCTGGGTGGAAATTACATCAAATTATTTTTTCTGTCGTGGCCTTCAGGTTCCTCTCACTTCTAATATCTCTTGTTATTGCAATAACTCTTTTCAGTTGTTCTGTCTGTGAGTGAATTTTTCTAAGTCGACTGTTCAAAAAAAAAAGAGTAAAAATTTTTCTGTTTTTTAGTCGTAGCTTCCTTGTTTGCTTTCTGTTTCTGCTCATACTTCCGCAGAACGTCTGCAATATCATTTCGCATACTTCCTTCCTTGGCGACCCAACCCCAAATTTTACATATCAAAGCCCTAAATCCCTCATTTATCTAATTTTAGGTTTTGCCCTATCTTTTTCACCTCTCATCCAATCGCCACCAAACTGAGCCACAAGATTCAATTCCTCATTTTGCTCCCTTATCCCTCTTGGACTGTTCGCCTCATTTCGCCTCCCTACCCTTGAAACCCTCATTTTTCTGTTTCCCTTGTCCCGAGATAGTCTCCCACCACCCGTCGAACACCCATTTCCTATCTGAGTTTTACCCAAATCCAAGTTTGCCGTAACTCAAAAAGTTTTTGTTTCTCATCTTCTACCCATTCCAAAAAAAAAAAAAAAAAAAAAAAAAAAAAAAAAAAAAACCTTGCTTTATGGTTGTTACGCGTACAGGAGCAAAAATCATGGAAGAAGAAATGGCATCCCTCAAAACCAAACTTCAAGATCTGGATGACAAAATTCTGGGTCTTAACTTTCAGCAGTCAGCCATGAGCCGAAACCATTCAGGAGATACTGGGTCCTCTTCTGGCAATTTCCGTGGACCAAAGCTTGATTTTCCACGCTTCGATGGTTCTGATCCGACTGGATGGATCTATAGGGAAGAGCAGTATTTCAGCTTGCATAATACTTTGGATAACCACAAAGTCCCCCTTGCATCTTTTCATTTGGAACATGAAGCTCTTCAATGGTTCCGTTGGTACATCAAGGCTAATGTAGGCCCAACATGGAGAGAATTGTGCACCCTCATTTTGGAGCGCTTTGGCCCTAGTTCCTTTGATGATTTCACAGGAGCACTCACTAAACTGCGTCAAACAGGCACTGTACGAGAATACCAGACAGAGTTTGAAAAATTAGCTAATCACACAGAGGGCTTGTCTGATGAATTCTTCCGTAGTTGTTTTGTCAGTTGTCTGAAGGATGCACTTCGCTCAGAAGTCAAAATGTTTCGACCTACTACAATGATGGAAGCCTTTGGGTTGGCTAAGTTAGCGGAAGACAAGATTAGTGCTCTACAACGCTCCAGATCTAATTTTGTTCCATTCAGAAATACAGGTTCTCACAACCCTCCAGTCATACCAGCTCCCAGAACTACTCCGATCAAGCACTTGTCTGAAATAGAGATGCGAGTCAGGTGAGACAAAGGGCTTTGTTATAATTGTGATGAGAAATGGTCTCGGGGCCATCGATGTGTTCAGCAAAAGCTCTATCTCTTGGATGTGGATTCTCCACCGGAACTGGAAGAATATGTAGATGCTCAGGAAACAGTGGATGATGAGGTTGAGCCTCACCAGCCTGAACCTCCTTCACCAGAAGCTCCACCAGAGATATCTGTCCATGCTTTGGCAGGAGTCACTACTCCACAAACCATGCAGGTCCAGGGTTTCTTCAAGAAGATCCCTCTTACTATACTCATTGATTCTGGTAGCACTCATAACTTCATTGATCCACGACTAGCCAAACAGGCTGATTGCTTTATCCATCCCTGCTCTAGCTTTGAAGTCATGATTGCCAATGGGGGCACTTTACCTTGTAAAGGGAAATGTCGCAATGTGTGTCTCTCTATTGGCGATTATAACATGCGCTCTGACATGTTTGCCTTACCCTTAGGTGGCTGTGATGTGGTTTTGGGTGCCCAATGGTTACGCACTCTTGGCCCCATTCTCTGGGATTTTGCTGAACTTTGGATGCAGTTTTCAGCCGAGGGGCACCAACACACTTTGAAAGGCTTACAACTTGGGTCTCTCAGCATCATCAGTTCACACCGTATGGAAAAACTTCTTAAGAAGAATTCACATGGTGTCATCGCTCAACTCCATTCCATTCAGATGCAGCCATCAGCAGTCTCTAGCACTCCTGTCGATCTCCAACACATTTTGGACAAGTATTCTGGTGTATTTGCTGAACCTGTGGGATTACCTCCTTCTCGTCCAGAGGACCACCGTATTCAGCTCCTTCCTGGCAGTGTTCCGCCCAACATCAGGCCCTACCGCTACCCATTTCATCAGAAGACCGAAATCGAGATACTTGTCCGTGACTTACTGAAGCAAGGTATTATTCTCCCTAGTACCAGTTCCTTTTCTTCTCCAGTTCTGCTTGTTCGCAAAAAAGATGGGTCATGGCGACTCTACATTGATTTCCGAGCACTTAATCATCTCACTATAAAGGACAAGTTTCCCATTCCAGTTGTTGATGAACTTCTTGATGAACTTCATGGGGCTCATTTTTTCTCCAAGTTAGATCTTCATTCTGGGTATCATCAAATTCGGGTTAATGAGGAGGATATACCTAAAACTGCCTTCCGCACACATGATGGTCACTATGAATTTTTAGTCATGCCCTTTGGCCTCATGAATGCTCCTTCAACATTTCAGGCAGTGATGAATAACATATTTCGACCATACCTCCGGAAATTCATTCTGGTCTTCTTTGATGATATCCTCATATATAGCAAAACTTGGGCTGAGCATCTCCATCATCTGGAGCTTGTCTTGCAACTTCTCTCTGATCATCAACTCTGTGCAAAACTATCTAAATGTGTGTTTGGCCAGGAGGAAGTGGAGTATCTCGGGCATATTGTTGCACACCATGGAGTGCGGGTGGATCCTACAAAAATAGATGCCATGAAAACTTGGCCGCATCCTAAAACTCTCAAGAGCCTTCGGGGTTTTTTGGGGTTGACTGGCTACTACCGCAAGTTTGTCAAAGATTACGGGAAAATTGCAGCACCATTGACAGCTCTGTTAAAAAAGGATGCCTTCTCCTGGACCCCTGTTGCTGAGACTGCATTTGAACAACTGAAACAGGCTATGTGCAGTACACCTGTTCTCGCAATGCCAGATTTTTCCAAACCCTTCACTATTGAGAGTGATGCTTGCGGCAATGGATTGGGTGCTGTTCTCCTGCAAGATGACCATCCTATTGCGTTCACTAGCAAAGCCCTCTCTGGTAAGAATCTAGCCCTCTCTACTTATGAAAAAGAAATGATGGCTATTTTGCATGCTGTACAGAAGTGGCGGCCATACCTCTTAGGGAGTCATTTTTGCATCAGAACCGATCACCAAAGTCTGAAATACTTCCTGGAACAACGGGTATCCTCTCCTACACAACAGAAATGGGTCAGCAAACTCATGGGGTATGATTATGAGATCACCTACAAGAAGGGTAAGGAGAATATTGTGGCAGATGCTCTTTCTCGCACATTTAATAATCAAGCTTCCCTTTCCGCTATTTCTATGCCCATTCCCAATTGGTTAGCGTCTGTTCAGCAGGGCTATGACAGTGACTCTTCTTTATCTCAAATCATTCACCAGCTAGCCAATAATCCTTCTGCTATACCACATTACTCTTGGGATGGTGCTTCTCTTCGATACAAGGGTCGGCTAGTGCTTCCTCAGAACCCAGCTCTACATCAGGCTATTTTTTATGAACTCCATGCTTCTCCTTCAGCAGGGCACTCAGGCTTCCTCAAAACTTATGAGCGAGCAAGGAGAAACTTCTTTTGGAAAGGGATGAAACAGACGATTCAACAGATGGTGGCTGAATGTGATACTTGCCAACGCCACAAGGGTGAAACGACCCTCCTTCCTGGCTTGCTCGAACCATTGCCCATCCCTACACGGATTTGGACTGATAGTTCTATGGATTTCATTGAAGGGCTTCCTAAATCCGATGGCAAGACAGTGATCTTGGTTGTGGTTGATCGTCTCTCGAAATATAGTCATTTTTGTGCCCTCAGCCATCCCTATACTGCCTCCTCTGTTGCACAAATCTTCATGGACCAGATATTTCGTCTTCATGGACTCCCTTCTTCCATTGTCTCTGATCGTGATGCAACTTTTACCAGTCATTTTTGGACTGAACTATTTCAGAAAACTGGCACCAAACTGAAGATGAGTTCGGGCTATCACCCACAAACTGATGGTCAAACTGAAATTGTCAATAAATGCTTGGAAACTTATCTTCGTTGCTTCACTTTCGAACAGCAACATCAGTGGGCCAAGTGGCTCCCTTTAGCTGAATGGTGGTACAATACCTCTTACCACACTGCCTCTAAAATGACTCCATATGAAGCAGTCTATGGTCAGGCACCTCCAGTGCTCCTTCCCTACACTCCCAACAGCTCACCAGTCCAGGCAGTTGACATAGTTCTCCGCAGCAGGGATCAGATTCTTCGTACCTTACAGGATAATCTTCACATGGCCCGTAATCGGATGAAACAGCAAGCAGATCAACACCGTTCTGAGCGCTCATTTCAAGTTGGGGATATGGTTTTTCTTCGTCTACAGCCATACAAACAATCCTCCCTAAAGCTGAAAGGGCGTCATAAGCTGGCCCCAAAATTTTATGGGCCTTATAAGGTTCTGCAGAAGATTGGTTCAGTTGCTTATAAACTGGAACTTCCTCCTTCTTCCCACATTCATCCAGTCTTTCATGTTTCTTGTCTAAAGAAAGTTCTGGGTACCATTGTCAGAGCACAAACTACTCTCCCTGAAATGGATACGGAAGGATCCATTATCCTGGAGCTGGTGGCAATCATTGACCAGCGCACTCGCCAGCTTCGCTCTCGCTCCATCTCTGAGGTCTTGATTCAGTGGCATGGCATGCAACCAGAGGATGCTACCTGGGAACCCCTTCTTTAGATTCAACAACAATTTCCACACCTTAAGCTTTGAGGACAAAGCTTTTTTCTAAGGGAGAGGGGATGTTAGGAACCTGTGTGTTCCTTCTGTTTATTTTGTTAGAGTAGTGTTGTTGGACGCATATGCTTTGTAAGTCGTCCCGTGAGTATATTTTATTATTATCCCACATGCATAGGTAGTATTACTTTTCTAGATCATACTCAGTATATAAGAATAGGTTGAGGCCCTTGATGGGCACGGACGAATTTATTGTATTGAGCTTGCTCAAAGGAGGTTACCCCCTCGAAGTGGCCTGCGATCAGTAGATTCATTCTAAGTTCTGCTATCACTTTGTATTCTGTTATTTCGAGCATTCTCACGATATTGCTATAAGGAGGTTCATCACATCATGAAATCACAAATCAAAGAATCATAATAAAATCACCTCAGTCCTATACAAGCAACTGAAAAACATCATAAAAGATAAGCAACAAAAATTACATCAGTTCCTCATGAGCAACAGGTAAGCATCAAATAATAATCATATGATCACAACAGTTCTCTATCAGCAACTGAAGGCATCAATGATAAATTACAATACTGATCAAAGACTCCAAAATGGTCAAGTCAACACATGACATCATCAAGAACATAACAAACACTTCAGTCCTCTCAAGCGACCGAAAAGCAATCCAAGTATAACTGATTGAGACTCAAAAATGGTTATCAAATATAACTGATCGAGACTCAAAAATGGTTATCAAATATAACTGATCGAGACTCAAAAATGGTTATCAAATATAACTGATCGAGACTCAAAAATGGTTATCAAATATAACTGATCGAGACTCAAAAATGGTTAAGTCAAGTATCTTATATACATACACTTCAGCTTCATGCCAGGAAACTTAGAAAGCAATAACAAACAGTAATTGCAAACATGTCATAGAGCACTCCATCACATTACCATGGTTGGGTTAAGAAAGATCGAGACCAAATCATCATAACATCACATTCACAACCCCGAGCCTCTGGTAACAACCTAAACTGGTCAATACTAGAAGAAAACCTAAACACCCCATAATACAGATAACACATAGAAATATAGAATAGTCTCACAATTTGATTTCATGTTAATAATATAATGTTAATTCAAATGTACGGGTTTCTATTCTCATTTCCAGTGTATAATCTAGGTACTTATGATTTACAATATATCCCTTAACCTATTCTTATATTTAATTAGGATCAAGCTAAAACCCTAATTTGGTTTTAAAAAAATTTTCTAAAATGATCTAAAGACAAGATATTTATCAAAATAAATAAGTAATTTATCAAATTACAATTTTCATTTAACTATATTCATCAATGGTTAATTTTAATTAAACTAATGTTTAATTAAATTAACTAATGATAAACAACTAAGTTCTTATATAACCAACTCTAGAATTATCAATTATTAATAATTAATATAATTTACTAATAATTTTATTAAATAAAAAAAAACTTATTTTAAATACATTATTATTTAAATAAACAATAATAAAACTTTGTTAACACTTTCATTTAAATAATAATTAAGAATTATTAATAATCTTATTAATAATTTTATTTAATAATTATTAATAATCTTATTAATAATTTTATTTAATAATAATTAATAATATCATTAAAACCTTTTTTTTTTTAATAAATATTATTAATTAAAATAATCACTAAATACAATTTAATATTATTAAAAATAATAATTAAAAACAATTTTAAAAAATAAATAAATAAAACGTTATATAATGATTATAGGCCATCGGCCTTGCAAACCAGCCAGTGCGGCAGGCCTGTTGACGCAGGGCCTGCAGCAGCCTGGCTGACGCAGTCCCTACGCCAGCAGACTACCGTCGGCAGTAAAAAGGTGGGTGGGGTGTGTGGAATAGCCCCCACCCAAAAATAATATTTTTTTTAATATTATTTTCTTTTTAAAAATAAATATTTTTCTTGTAATGAATATTTTTACAAAACATTTTATTAAATGAGTTTTTTATAAATTCAAGAAAAATGTTAATAAAACAAATTCTTGTCTTAAATAAAATTTTTTTTTTTTATTTTAATTTTTTTTTTATATAAACATATTTTCTTTTGTGAAAACCTAGCAAATCTCTGATAGGAAGAAAACAATCAACCAATCGAATTTACTATCTAAATTCGATTTACCATCTGAATTTCATCTTAAAATTTTCATTTCCAAAGATTCAAACTCCTTCCAAATTTAAATTTCTCAATTCTATTTAATTCAACCCAAAACCCGATTTAATCCAATTTCCCTTTTTACCTACGAATGAGGTTTTCTGAATAGTTTTTTCCAATCTAGGTTTACAGATGAAATCGAATAGCAACAGATCTAGAATGAATAATTCACACATTCAAGAAGACAAGATCTTACAATCACGAAGTAGACAAATCATATTAAATTTCTTAAATCATTTAGGGGTCAAAATACCAGACCCTACCTGAACCTGATGCTAACATGCAATCCCCAAAACTGTAAGAGGACTCACTTCTCTTCAATAACTTTCTTCTGAAAATCCTTCCTAGAATTCTCCTTCTCAAATTTGCTTCCAAAAACTCTCTCCAAAATTCCTGTCTCCAAAATTCACGGTCCAAATTCGTGTCCCCCCAAAAATGAACCCCAAAGTTGTGATAAGGAGTTTTCTCCTCAAATCGGGGCACTAATTGTGCGTTCACCCGAGAGGACTCTTTGCTCAACTGCGTTAACTCAAAATTATCTTTTATTAATCTTTGCTTTATCTTTTTAATGCATATTAAATGAATCATTAAATAACTTTATTTAATTTTTTCCACTTGACTTCTATTTTTAATCTTTATTACTTTTCATCCCATGCGCACTTTATGAAATTAAAATAACATTATAATTTCCTCTTATTTTATCTTTTTAATAAATTTCTTTATTTTCAACACATGCTCGCATCATGCAATCTTACAACTTTTAATAATTAATATATTTTCACTTTTTAATTTATTTTAGAACCTTAATTGATAAAATATTTAATTAACTTAAATAACAATAATATTTAGCATTTATTTAAAAATGAACTCTAAATATATTATTATTAAATTAAATAAATATTATAATGTTCTAAATTATCCTTAAACTTTTATCTCCAAATTTAATTCTTTTTATTTAATTAATTTCTCAATTAATTAAATATAATCAAATATTAAAATATCATAATAATCTTCTATTAAATTAAATCATTAATTAATCATTTTAATTAATTTCTTTTATATTTAAACTCATGCTTAGATCATGCGATCTAGAAACCTTTAATAATTTAATATCTTTTCCACTTTTAATTTATTTAAGAAACTTTAATTGATAAAATATTTATTAATTCAATTAATAATAATATTTAGCATTTATTTAAAAATGAACTCTAAATATATATTATTATTAAATTAAATAAATATTATCACATTCTAAAATTATACTTAAATTTTTATTTCTAAATTTAATTCTTTTTATTTAATTAATTTCTCAATTAATTGAATATAATTAAATATTAAAATATCATAATAATTTTCTATTAAATTAAATCATTAATTAATCTTTTTAATTAAACTTAATTAATAGAAAATACATCAAGGACTCATAAAGCAACATACGAAAACCCATCATAGAAAAATACATACTAAATCAAACAAAAGGGTTATAATCACAAAATACCATCATTTGATGCATTCAGAGGGTACTTAACTCAGATACTTTCCCTAATTATCAATTAGGACAATTGGCTAAAGGGTTTAGGAATTGGACTTAAGAGTTTATCTCCCCTCTCTTACCATTGAGATAATGCGATAGGGTACGCTCATCATGGCAATTCAGGGAAGTCGATACCCGGTACCTGTAACCTGCATAAAATCCATGCATGTATAGACACGATATTCTAAGCTAAACAGACAATGGCAGGAAGTGGTGCATCGTGTAGATCCTGACTAGCAGGTGACTACGACTCCCTTCCTTAACCACATCAGAAACACCATACATAAAAAAAACAAACACGCACACCATACACATGCAGTATGGGGTAAGTATCCATAAGAAAGCACATTTGATAATAAACCATATAACTAATCATCATTGATAATTGAAAATATTGAATAATCATCATACATGCATGAAATATAGAGTACCAAGTCATCTCATCATATAATAAATTGAGTGTAAAACAACATCTGATAATCTGAAAGTAATGCTACTAAACATCAAGTATAAAACTGGCCTAAAAGAGTTTGGCAATTAAAACAAAATGTGAACTAGGGGTAGGCACTACAGCATCATTAGATTCTTTGATATATTAATTGCACTGGTGTTATCACAATTTATAACTATGGGATCCTTGATCTCTATCTTCATACTTGCCAATAGTTGCTTGAACCAAACAATATTAGAACAACTAACTACTACTACCACATATTCTACCTCTCCTATGGACTAAGAAATACAATTATATTTCTTGTTTGTCCAAGACACTAGTCTTTTAGCAAGAAAGAATGCTCCACTACCAGTGCCCTTTCTATCATCAATGCTTCTTGAACAATCAACATATGTGAATGCTTTTAAATCCAAATTGCCTCCTTTTTTGTACCATAATCCATAGTCTTCAATATCTTTTAGATATATTTTGATTCTTTTGATTGTTATCATGTGATTTTCTTTGGGATTTGCTAAGAATCTTGCCACCAAACCAACTGCTAATGAAATATCAAGCCTTGTATGTATTATATGCTACAATTTTCTAATCATTGATTTGTATGTGGTCTGATCTACCTCCTTGGAATCATCATTTTTGAAAGCTTATGTCTAGTAGACATAGGAGTTCCAACTAGTGTTGAATCTGCCATTCCAAATTTCTTTAGTATCTCCTTGATATATTTAGATTGAGTAATGTAGATACCATCTTTCTTCTACTGGATCTACAATCCAACAAATAATTTTATCTCTCCAAGCATAGACATCTTAAATTCTTTACCCATTTCTTCTAAAAATTCCTTGCACAAGTCACCATTTACTATAAATAAAGTGCCATCCATGAATATTTCTTCCAACACAATCTTCTTGTCTAGTCCTTCTATGATATACAGACTACTATTATCATTTGTTCTTTGAAAACTAATATTTATCAAGTAGTTATGAAGTCTTTCATAGTAAGCTTTAAGTGCTTTCTGGATACCATATAATGCTTTGTGTAATTTGCAAACAATATTTTTTTTACTGGGATTTACAAAACCTTTATGTTGTTCTATGCAAAGATTACTTTAGTGGGGAATCTTCACCTTTTGGCGATCCTGTCTCAAGGGTCAATCATCATTTGATGAATAGTTCATGTAACATAGGTCAATTGCATCACCAGCTATTTATCAGATTTGGGTCCAATGCCCATGGTAGTTGCCCATTAGTTATCACATGATTGGTCAAAAATATTGTTCCAATTGCCAATGTAATATACATTTTGGATACATTTATTTTAAAAATCTCCACATCATTTGCATGTTGTTTCTTATTGGAAAATGCTCTTTTGCCATTACTACAACCAAATAATTTTCCCTTGGGTTGGGCATCGACTACCATTTTCCTAACATATGTCGACCACTAGCCCCATTTAGCCAACTGTTTCCTATTGTGGGCTTGCATAGGAAGGTGTGTTTTTCCTACATTTGACATTGCCACTTATTAATCTCATATAATTCACTGACCTAGATTGGACTATAAGATATTATTATTCTACATAATTCACTCTTTTCTAATCTGGAGACTGGCATTTCTTATTGCTACTAAAGTTTTAGAGTACTGAGTACATTGCCCATTGATTTGTGGACCATGGTTTTCATAAAAGGAAAGTGATTTTAAATTTATTTTTTATGTGGATAGTGGTACTGGTACTTGTTATTTTTTTAGTTTCAATATCTAGTACCCACTAGTGACTAGACATCTCACATGCTAAGATAGGTATGTGAATTTTATTAGATAGTACCATGGTAGTAGTACCCTTTTTATGAGAATGAATCATATTATTGTTATTATATGTAGTCTAAGTAGTTTACTAAGACTATTCATAATTTTTGACTCATCACTATTTGAGTCTTTTATTCAAAAACTAAGTTGATTTACTTCTTGTAGCCTTTATCAGTTTGCAATGTCAAACAAGAGGGGTAACAAGGGTTCTACTAGGATCCTTGAAAGCCAAGAGAGGCCACAATTACCAAATTGTAGAACCATATCTGCATATTTTGGTGGTGGAAATGTTGGCAACCTACAAGATTCACAAGTTAAATCTCTAGTGCTTATTGAAAAAGGAGATTCATCACAAGTTGGAGACCATATTGAAGAAGTTCAAGTTGGTAAACTTGATATCTCAGTGGAGGATGAACTTGAACATAATTTGGAGGTAGTTCTCCTGAGTACAGAGTCACAAACTAATATTATAGACTTGGAGTTAGTTAATGACCAGTTGGGTGAGAAAACCAAAAGTGATTCCATAAATCATATTCATGCACAAAAGGGAAAAAAATTGGAATAAAAAAGGATCGATCTCATTGGGATCTATCCAAAAGGAATTTTTAATTAGATTGGGTGAAAAAAGTATTGGTTCATTAAGCTAGTGGCCAATCCAATTGATGATGAGCCTCTTGTTGAATGTAGATGTAAGATTTGCATAGAGATAACAAAGAAGGAGAAGAGGTTGCAACTTACACTTGATACCATAGAAAAACATATTGGTAAAGTTTACAAAAGGGAAACTATAGATGGAGTTGAAAAATCTATGCTAACCTGAAAAATAAAGGAGAACTATTTGCTTATTAAGAATGTCGAAATATGCACGTTACACAAGCAATTACGAGAGAAGCATTCTCCAATAAAAGGATCCATTGAAGATTCCATTGGGAAAGCAATGGAAGCGCAAAATATGGGAAAAGTAGTTTAATTAGGTATGGTCTTTTATATTTTTAGTAGAAGATGTCTTATGATGGAATACCCAGCAATTACTACTTTATTACACTTTTTTTAAGTTTGAAACTATCCGAACATTCAGTGGTCAATAAACAATAGGTGGGAATGGGCTAGTTGTCTTACACAAGTTGAAAAAGAAGATATGAAAGAAAAAATAAAGCACTCAAATTTCATTGCATTATCTCTACATAAAGTTAAAACAATTGATAATGCTTCCTTAGTGTGCATGTATGTTTATACTATAAACATGATCTTTGTCGTCAACCCTTTTTATTATCTATTCCTAAATTGAATTGTAGTGTGACAGCTAAAAAATTATATGATTTATTAAAGAGTACTCTAATTGAATGTGGAGGTTTGGATAACATGGAGATTGCTAAAAATTTGGTGTGCATTGGAGCAGATGGAGCTTTGGTTATGCAAGGTCATAAAGGCAATCTTTGCAAAAAGATCAATAATGATTTGACACCCTACACTATACCCATTCATTGCATGGCCCATCGAATGAATCTAGCTTTGGAACTGTTGATGATTTTGGTTCTATAAGTAAAGTGGAATCTCTAATCAAATGGATTTACCAATACTTTTGTTGAAGTCCAAAACAAGTCTAGGAGTATTAACACTTTGCTCAAGGACTTACTGATCGAAGGAATCTTCTTAAAGATAATGGTATGAGATGGATCTCTTTGGATGGACTAGCACATTGAGTATTCTTTGAATATCCATCATTGCTTGGACTAATCCACTCTATGCGAGACTAATTCCCTTGATTATATTCAAGTCTAACTAATGTTAAGATACTCTTAACTTAAGCAACTATTGTCCCCATGCTACAGGAATGATAAATATTATGAAAAAGGTTCAACAAAGAGCTATGTACATTGAAGAATATAATAAGCTACATAAAATGACATGTAATAGCCTAGATACTCTATATTGATTACTACCGTTAGATGAATCAAAGTTTTCAAAGTGGATAGAAATCACAGATTTGAACAATCCTGGGAATTTTTTACATATTGGTGCAAATGATGAGGTATGTGCTAGGTTACATGGAGTTGACATACAAATGTAGTACTATGCCCATGTCAACCCCACCTCTAACCCAAATGAAGAAGAAAGTGAAGTAGAATTAGAACCAGAGAAGGTACTTTCATGTGTTACAAGTGAAGACTTCAAGAAGATTGAAGACTCTATGCTTGACTCTATCAAGTGAGGTTGCTACAATATTTTGTCACAAATTGGATTCAAATTCCCTCTAGAGGAACTGCTCGAAGCAATGTCTATTGTTTTTCTTCAATATTGGTCTCTAAACTGTCTGACTAATTTTCAAAGAAGGATGATGACTTTTATTTAGCATTTTTGCAAACCTAAAGTAATCAATGGAGTAACTATAAATAAAATTTTAGATGAATCTCGAGTGAGAGATCAATCATATTCTTTTGCAAACATAATGAGGGAACAATATGATTTTATGGAGAATATAAATGAAGAGGGAGTGGTAACAAAGCTTTGAAAAAACCTTGGTTAGAGCAAGATCAGTTTAGAGAGTCAATACCAAAATATTTCAAGCTTACTAATTTATGTTTGACAATGATATTTGGTTTAGTGGAGGATGAGAGAGTTTTTGGTACTTTGGACTTCTTGAATTCAGAGGTTAGAAACAAATTAGACAAAAATTTGGATAATTACTTGAGGCTCTATAATTCTAGGTATGAGATAGATAGTTTCCCTTATGATGGGGCTCTCAATATTTGGGAAAACAAATGTGGAAGAAGAGGGATGACCAACATTTCAAATGCAAGTGGTAGTGACAGTGGTAGTGGCGATGGTTCATGTCCTAATATTGTAAGCAATGAAGATAATGTTTACTTTGGCATGCATATTGACACTGACAATGCATATGAAGAAAACATAATGAATAATGAAATGTTATATGAAATAAATGAGGAGGATTCTAATGATAGTGATGTTAAGCTAGTCCAAGTGGAGTGGCAACTATAGCAGCTTCTCAACTTCAAGTTCTAACTTTTGTGTGAGTCAACTAGTAGGCTAGTAGCTCTGGTCTAAGATGAGATCTACTAATTAATTATTTTTATAAAAGTTAATTTATAGCCTTCATTCATTATCCTTTTATAGATGCTTTTAAAATATATATATATGTTGATGTTACAAACTTAAATGTTGAGATTTTCATTGAAATTAGTTTTTACTTTTAGATTCTACACATGTTGAAATTTTCATTGATTCTAGTTTTAATATAATAATACATGTTGAACTTGAGATTTTCAATCATTTTAGTTTTTAAAAAATTTTAGATTTTCATTATTTCTAGTTTTTTAAAGAAAATGTAACATAATGCATTTGATAGAATAAGCTTTATTTAAAAAAATTGTATTATAATTTATAATTATAAATCAGCCAGTAACATAATACATTTAACAATTACAAACAATTACAACCCTTTGCAAATGACTCAATGTCAAATGACCCTGAATTCTCTTTTCTAGATACAAGGGAGCAATAATAGTTTTAGATCAATTTGTAATTGTATATATAATCAGATTATTACTACATAATACATTATGTTGTTGGAAATGATTGAAAAAATCATAAGGAAAGTTGTTGGAATAATATATGCAAATGGTAAAGAATGTTCTCAATCATTGTTTTGTCATTGATGTCAAACTTGCTACTTGTAGGAATGAAAATTGCTTTGGTGATCCAAATACTATCGATTAGTTGATTGTCAAGGAGGAGGCAATCAATAAGATATACCTAGAACACCTAGAGAAAGGTTGAAGTTATGATGTTGTAATGAAGTACAAGGATCAACTAAGCCATTGATGAAAAAGTGTATTTGATGACATACTATACGACACAAAGAATGGGCACATTAAAATATATCAAAGGTGTAAGGCTTTAGCTAAGTATTTTTTAAAGCCCAACTAAGTTCATTAGAAAGAGGGAGCCGAGCAAGCTAGTAGGTGCCGAACAGATTCTTAGTCGAAGCCGAGCAAGTTCGATATCAAGTGCCGAGTGATATCAAGTGCCGAATGATATTAGGTGTTGAGCATCAGTAAAACCAATAGTGCCGAGTAACACAGAGATGCCGAGCACTAGTAAATCAATAATGTCGAGTTGCTGCATTATTTTGAAAATTGAAGATTTGCCAAATCTAAGCCGACAAGGTTGTTATCTAGAAGTTTCTGAATTAAATGGAAGATACGAATGATGAGCTGGTGGCACAGAACACCATGTAGAACATTTTTAAAGATACAATTGATGAAGTTTTTAGATGAGAACAAGATATGAGGTAGATACAATGTATCTTACCTAATCCATTTGAAACCCTAAAATTGGAGAGGGAGAATTGAGCGGCAAAGGCAAATCAGATTTCTATTTAAGGAGTCATAAGTTAATGAAGAGGAAGAGAGAGAGAGAGGTGGTCAAGCATGAAAGCATAAAATGTTGAAGGAGGTGCTAAGAAGGAAAGAAAGCATAGTTACTCTATTTCAATAAGAAGACCCTAGATATGGATGCATTGACATGATAAGTAAGAAGACTCAAGGAGACAAATTTTGATAAGAAGACAAGCAATCAAAGCTGAAGTAATTGAAGCCAAGCATAAGGATTGAACTAAAAGTGTGATATGAAATCTGCAAAGTATGTTGTAAGTTATATCATATCAAAAGGCCATTATTGTTACTTTCTAGCAATTGTAACAGTTAGTTTAAATCCTATGGACTTAGGTTGGTTTGATAGCCATGAGATAAATCCTTTAACAGGGTGACATTCCAAGTGAATGATCTAAAAGTCCTTTAACCAGGCCCATTCCTAACAGTTTGGTGAAATCCACTAACAAGGTCACATTTAACAGTGTGTTGTAAGCCTTTAACAGGGCAGGCTTTTAATAGAGCATCACTTTAGAAGAGTGAGAATCAAATAGCATGTTATTGGTGGTTTTTTTCAAATTGGGTTTCCACGTAAATCATTGTGTCATGTGTTGATCTTGAATGTTTTATCTCTGCATGTTGATTTACTGTAACTTGCTAATATGGTTGATTTAAGTTTGGTTGGATTAAAAGTGTATGGATTCATTAAAAGTAGTGAAAAAGTATTATTAGGGCATTTGGACCTTGGGATAAATGATTCACACCCCCCCCCACCCCCCCCCGCCCCCCCCCCCCCCTCCTCCCTCTCAGTTATTCTAAAGAATTCTAACAATTGGTATCAAAGCTAGACTACTGATTCAATTTAAAGGGACTATAAGTAGAAAAATATCAAAATGGCTAAGAGAGAAGTTCCCAAGCTCAACAAAGACAACTTTGTTGCATGGAAAAGCTTGATGAAGCTACATCTTGGATCCATAGGAGATTATGCCCAAAATTCAATTTTCACTAAACATATAGATCCAACAGGTACTCTTACTGTAGAAGACATGAAAAACAAGCAGGAACACAATCAGACAATGCTGGAAATTGCCTCTGCACTCAACTATGCTGAATTTGATGATATCAAAGGATGTGATACTGCATTCAAAATGTGGAAAGCTCTATCAGACATCAAATGAATTTGAGATATTTTGTAATGATAAAGCTATCAAAAGACAAACATTAGCTCCTAGAACTCCCCCACAGAATGGAATTGCTAAAAGAAGAAATAGATCTGTGATTGACTGTGCTAGAATATTAATGATGGAAAAGACTGTTGCTCTAAAATACTGGAGAGAAGCTGTAAGTGTAGCTGTTCATACACTAAACCGAGTACAAGTCAAGAAAGGTACAAATACAACACCTTTTGAATTATGGTATGATCACTCACCCAATGTAAAACATTTCAAAGTGTTTGGTTGCAAATGCTTTATCCTTAAAGATGCTAGAAATGGAAAATTTGATGCAAAAAGTGATGAAAGCATATTTCTTGGTTACTCCACTAGAAGTAAGGCATATAAGTGTTTGAATACTAATACTAACAAAATTGTGGAAAGTGCAAATGTAAATTTTGATGAGCACACAAAAATCCAAGCTGAAGTACCAAAGAAAATGGAAGGGTACAGAACCTTTGTGTATTCTTATGAAGGAATGACTATTGATGAGGATGTCATCAATCAAATTGATAATCAACAACAAATTTTAGTTTCAGCTGAGTCTCAACTAGTGAATGTCGAGTTGCATTCAGAAGCCAAGTTGCAGAATGAAAGAAATGGACAATTTGATTCTAAAGATAGTACACATGATGAAGAACAACTTGACAATGAAGTGCATAGTGATCCTGAATTTGAAAGATCAAACATGGAAACAAGGACAGAGCCAAGATTATCCAAATATGTAAAAAGACATCCCCCTGCTAAACAGATAATTGGTGACAAAGATGCAAGACCAATGACAAGGAACATACTAAGACATGAATCATGTCTGATCAGAAAATTTGAACCTAAGACAGTATATGGTGCATTACAAGATGATGACTGGTATAAAGCTATGGAAGAAGAGATTGACCAAATAAAGAAGAACAAAACTTGGAGTTTGGTTCCCAGACCAACTAACAAGAATGTGATTGGCACCAAGTGGGTATTCAGAAACAAGCTAGATGAGAATGGTGAGATTAATAGAAACAAAGCTAGACTAGTATGCAAGGGTTATGCTCAAGAAGAAGGAATAGACTATGGGGAAGCATTTGCCCCTATTGCTAGAATGGAAGGAGTAAGAACTTTACTTGCATATACTGCCTATAAAGATTTTAAAGTCTATCAGATGGATGTAAAGTCTGCATTTTTGAATGGTATACTAGAAGAAGAAGTCTATATTGAAGAACTAGAAGGATTTGTCGATGAAAACAATAGGGATATGGTTTTTAAACTACATAAAGAACTCTATGGTTTGAAACAAGCACCTAGAGCATGGTATGAGAGACTTCACAATTATCTAGTGCAAATAGGATTTGAAAGAACTGATGATAACAGCAACATGTACATCAAAGTAGAAGAAGGTAAAGACATTATCATATCTAAAATCTTTGTGGATGACATAGTGTTTGGTGGAAAGGAAGTGTTTTGCAAAGGCTTTGCTGAAAAAATGAAACATGAATTTGAGATGTTTATGTTTGGAGAAATCAAATTCTTTGTTGGATTACAAGTACATCAACTCAAACATGGTATATTTGTGACACAATCAAAGTACATCAAAGAGATTCTTAAAATGTTTGGAGTGGAGGAGTCCAAACCAGTCAGCACACCAATGGCAATAGGAAATAAGCTATCAAAAAATGATGAATCAGCTGAAGTCAATCAAACAATGTACAGATCTATGATTGGAAAATTACAATATGTTATACATAGTACACCAGACATAACATTAGCAGTTGGAATAGTGGCTAGATTCTTTGCTAATCCTAAAGAAAATCATCTCATAGCAGTAAAAAGAATAATGAGATATCTTAAAGGAACTGATAACTTTGGTCTATACTACAAAAAGAATGGAAAATTTGAGCTCAATGCATATATAGATGTAGACTGGGGAGGCAACGTTGATCATAGAAAAAGCACAAGTGGAGGTGCATTATTTTTAAGAAAAAGGCTAGTTACTTAGACTAGCAAGAAACAAACATGTACATCCCAGTCCACTGCAGAGTTAGAATATGTGGTAGCTGCAGTCAATTGCACAAACATTGTGTGGCTCACACATCTATTGAAAATAATGAAAGAAGAGGTAACAAAACCTATGATATTGTATTGTGATAACACAAGTGCTATAAAAATATCCAAAAATCTAGTAATGCATGCAAAAACCAAGCATATTGCAATCAAGTATCATTATGTCAAAGAATTGGTAGAAGAAAAACAAGTGAAGTTGGAATAGATTCACAGAATGGAAAAAACTGCAAATATCTTCACCAAACCATTTCCCAAGGATGCTTATGAATATCTTAGAGGCAAGTTGGGGGTAATACCCCTAACTCAAGTAGTTTAAAGCAACAAGGATGCTGCCTTGCATCATTAGAAACAAATCATTGAAATATCAACAGATTGATGCAGAGGATGACAACAAGAGTAGAAACTCCAAATCAGTCACAAGCATGGTAACAGAGGGAGAAAAAAACAAGAAGCAAAAGCTTATATTTTGCATGAAAAAGATGCTACATCTTTGGCATTTATGTCAAAGAGGGAGAAATGTGTAGAAACCTAATCAATACAAAGCAAGAGGGATATATATATATATATATATATATATATGAAAGAGGGAGATATATGAGATCAGTAGTAAAGATGTAGCAGCAAAGAAAAGTAGCAAACAATGTATACAATCTTGGTGGTAACTAAGTTGATCAATTGATCAGTTTGGTTTGCCATCAATGCCAAAGAGGGAGATTGTTGGAAATGATTGAAAAGATCATAAGAAAAGTTGTTGGAATGTTATATGGGAATGGTAAAGAATGTTCTCAATCATTTTTTTGTCATTGATGTCAAACTTGCTACTTGCAGGAATGATAATTTCTTTGGTGATCCAAGTATTATCAATTAGTTGATTGTCAAGGAGGAGGCAATCAATAAGATGTAACTAGAACACCTAGAGAAAGGTTGAAGTTATGATGTTGTAATGAAGTACAAGGATCAGCTAAGCCATTGATGAAAAAGTGTATTTGATGACATACTATAAGACATAGAGAATGAGCACACTAAAATATATCAAAGGTGTAAGGCTTTAGCTAAATCTTTTGTAAAGCCCAACTAAGTTCATTAGAAAGAGGGAGCCGAGCAAGCTAGTAGATACTGAATAGATTCCTAGTCGAAGCTGAGCAAGTTCGATATCAAGTGCCGAGTGATATCATGTGTCGAACACTAGTAAAACCAATAGTGCTGAGTAACACAGAGATGTTGAGCACCAGTAAATCAATAATGCCAAGTTGCTGCATTATTTTGAAAATCAAAGATTTGCCAGATCTAAGCCGACAAGGTTGTTGTCTAAAAGTTTGTGAACTAAATGAAAGATAAGAATGATAAGCTGGAGGCATAGAACACCATGCAGAACATTTTTAAGGATACAACTGATGAAGTTTTTAGATGAGAACAAGATATGAGATAGATACATTTTTAAGGATACAACTAATGAAGTTTTTAGATGAGAACAAGATATGAGATAGATACTATGTATCCTACCTAATCCATTTGAAACTCTAAAATTGGAGAGGAAGAATTGAGCGGCAAAGGCAAATCAAATTTCTATATAAGGAGTCATAAGTTAATGAAGAGGAAGAGAGAGAGAGGCAGTCAAGCATGAAAGCATAAAATTCTAAAGGAGGTGTTAAGAAGGAAAGAAAGCATAGTTACTCTGTTTCAATAAGAAGACCCCAGATATGGATGCATTGGCATGATGAGTAAGAAGACTCAAGGAGACAAAGCTTGATAAGAAGACAAGCAATCGGAGCTGAAGTGATTGAAGCCAAGCATAAGGATTGAACTAAAAGTGTGATATGAAATCTGCAGAGTATGTTGTAAGTTATATCAGATCAAAAGGCCATTATCGTTACTTTCTAGCAATTGTAATAGTTAGTTTAAATCCTATGGACTTAGGTTGGTTTGATAGCCATGAGATAAATCCTTTAACAGGGTGACATTCCAAGTGAATGTTCTAAAAGCCCTTCAACTAGGCCCATTCCTAACAATTTGGTGAAATCCTCTAACAAGGTCACATTTAACAGTGCGTTGTAAGCCTTTAACAAGGCAGGCTTTTAACAGGGCATCACTTTAGAAGAGTGAGAATCAAGCAGCATGTTACTGGTGGTTTTTCCCAAATTTGGTTTCCACGTAAATTATTGTGTCATGTGTTGATCTTGCATGTTTTATCTCTACATGTTGATTTACTATAACTTGGTAATATGGTTGATTTAAGTTTGGTTGGATGAAAAGTGTATGGATTCATTAAAAGTACTGAAAAAGTATTATTAGGGCATTTGGACATTGGATAACTGATTCACCCCCCCCCCCCCCCCTCTCAGTTATTCTAAAGAATTCTAACATATGTGTGTACAATCATATTTCCAATTTGCCACATTGTCAATTGTACAATTTTTTTAAGTAGTAGGGAAATTTTTTCCATCTGCTCTATGCAGTAATAGTATGCTAGTGCCTAGCTGTCCAACTATCCTGACATGCTGGCTCTTGATTCTTGTAACAATTAACATTAAACAAAGTTGAAATTAAATCTAAAATTTGAAATTAAAGAGCAACAAGTAATGAAATGATTATAGTACTATCACTTACTAAGAGTTGGTTTTAGAATGGTTTTGACATTTGAGTGTCAACACACTTAACCACTTTCTACATTAAAGCCGAGTACGCTATGTATGTCGAGCCATAGTGTGTGCCAAGTCAAATTTCCAATAGGTCCTAAGTGACTTTAGGTGCTAAGCATTATATGGATGCCAAGTGATATAGGTGTTGAGTCACAATTGATGCCAAGCAAGTAAGAATGCTTCATATGTCGAGTGAGCTAGAGTCATACATGTGCTGAGTAAGAGAGAATGCAATAGGTGTCGAGAAAAGTATGATAGTATATGTGCTAAGCATCAATAGTCCAGTATGTGTCGAGTAATACAGAATCAAGATATGAATGTGTGCCCTCACAAACTCAAATGTAAACCATTTTTGGAGCCGACATAAAATAATTTCAAAGAATGATAAGGATAAGAATGAATCTTTTACATTTCCTATGCAATCAACATGCAACGAATCAAAAAAATAGAGAAGGCATGCAACCAATGAGAAAAATGCAAGAAATGAGAGAATTTGAAGATTCAATATGGATCATAGATCCATACCTAATCCTAAGTCTATGAAGTCTTTATAGAAGACTTAGACCCCACAATTTTAAGTTGTTGAAGGGAAGTCAAGGAAGTTGCTAAATAGATAGCAAATTGTAGAATAGAGCAAACAGTAGGGACATTGTAGACTTAGAGGAATAGAGAAAAAAATACATATCTAGTTGATTAGAACAAAGCAAGGGATATGAACATATATTAGATCAAGCAAGGATGACATTAGACTGAGCAGATCAAGTGCCTAAAATCAATAATCAAAGATTGTAAGCAATCAGGTCAAAGATTTCTAATACTGTCTATCCATTGTATTAGATAGTGAAAACCCTATGTTGATAGGTTAGCTTAACACCTATTTTGTAGATCCTTTGAAAAGGTGACTAAATCTTTTAACAATGTGACACTTCATGTAAAGTGTTTGTAAATCCTTTAACTAGGTCACTATTGACATAGTGTAAAGCCTTTGACAAGGCAAGCCTTTTATAGGGAAAACTATCATAAGTGGTCAAACTATTATTATTGCAGCGATTTTTGTGGGTATCATCCCAACCCCAGTTTTACCTTCTTATTATTGGAGGGTTTTTGGGTTACCAAATCTAGTGTTATGTGTATTGATGCATGTGCTTGCTTTATGCTTATTTAATATGTTTATATGCATGCAGTTCATTTTCAATTAATTATTTTAAAAGAGTTGAAAAGGCTAAAGTGTGGTACTTCTGATTCCCCCCCCCCCCCCCCCCGGCTAAGAAGTACTCTTCCCATTTTGAATATTTCAACAATTGGTATCAAAGCATAGGTTCTCACAAGGAGAAGCCTAACAACTTAGAGAAAATTTCTAAAGATGGAAGTCTTCAAACTTGGGAAGATCATAGAAAATTAGGTGATTGATGTGCATCTTGCTCTACACAAATTAAAAGAACCTAGAGAAGAATTGAGAAAGTCCTTAAAAAGAAGGTAGGATATAGCCATAGTTGAAAATAACATACACTACAAGAAGATTGATACCACACAAATTTTTTCCAATGGAGATTCCAAGGAATTTGATAAAGCAATAGCTAAATTGGTGGAGAAAAATAGAGCACAAGTTGAAGAAATTAGAATACTCAAGCTTGAACAAGAGTCACAAGCCATAATGCTTTGTGGAGTAACTGAACAAAAGAAGAAAGCCTTTGAAGACAAGGCCACGATAGAAGATGATAAGAGAAATCTTACCAATAGACTAGAGAACAAGATAATTAAGTTTGAAAGAATCTCAAACATGTAGCTTGACACCTTAAGCCAAATGATGCTCATCATGAGCTAAATATGAAGGATATTGAGATTTCCACCTTGAGAATACAAAATGATCAATTGAAAAATGAATTGAAAAGAGAGAAGGAGATAGCATAAAGCTTCAACAAACCCAATGAGGCTATCAAGTACTTTGAGTAACTACTGAAATTGCCAAGGGCTAGTAATGATACTTTAGGACTTGGTTATGCTAGCATTGAGCAAGGAGAATCATCCAAGACTATAGAAGAAAGGAGTAACAAAGGTAAGAACACTAAACCTACTTTTCATTTTTGTGGTAAAAAGGGACATACCTCTAATGTATGTAGGAGCAAGAATAGTCATTAGCATGATAAGCCTACAAATGCAACCTTTTGTCACATGTGCAAAAAGCAAGGACATCAAGTAAATGAATGTAGAATCAAGTCCATGAGGACACCAAGATTTGAAGGTCATTGCTACAACTACAAAAAATATGGAGATAGAGCATTTGAATGCAGATAAAAGCCTATATGGACACCCAATTAGCCTACAAAAGAAAACAACCATGGTCATCATTACAACTAGAATTACAACACCAAGTATAGCTATCACTATTGTTAGGAGTATGGACACATTCCTAAAAATTGCATAAGGAAACATTTTAGAGGGAATTACAACACATGGTTAAGTCAAACTACATGTTTCAGTTACTTGAAAACTAGTTATATCAGTAAGAATTGCCCAACAAAGTCAAAAGCATCCATTATAGAAGTCAACAAAGGAAAAGAGAAGATTGATGTTGAACAAATAAGAAAGAAAATGAACAAGACTTGGAAGAAGAAAGATGAGTGCAACACATCAAATGGAGAGATCACTTCACCCAAGAGGTCAAGTGATCACATCTCATCCAACTAAGCAAGAATAGGTGTATGGAACTAATATACAAAGTTATATCATAAATCAGTTCCAAGACAAAGAAGTACTACACGGAAGTAATCTACATGAGCAAAGATGCCAAGTCAAAATTTGAAGATTTTGCAAATACTACCAAACTGTCCTCAAATGTCGAGTAAAGTACCAATGGATGCCAAGTTTTTAATACCGACCGAGTTGATTGTTAGATTATGGTGACTGATCATGAAAGTACTGTACACACTGTAAAAAAGTTTTGGGCCGTGGCTGACATGGTAGCCGACATATTATGGCCGACATGTTGTAACCCTAAAATGAATAAAATACTTGTATAAAAGGGTTTTAGGGTTAGGTATTTTCAATATATTGTGATGCGAAATTGGTTCTTGCGGCAGTATTGAGCTGTAAGGGATTACAGATTGTAATTAGGTTGTAATCATTAGATTGTAATAAGATCGAACTTGTTGTTTGGTGGATGTAGCCCAGGGATTGGATGAACCACGTTAAATCTTGGTGCTTTGTGTTCATTTCTGTGTGTTCTATTATTTTCTATTATTGGTTATATTTGCATGTAGTTTTTATTTCTGTCTGTGGTTTATCCTAACAAGTGGTATCAAAGTGAGGTTGTCTTTTAGTTATCCTCTGCAGGAAAGTCTCACGGTTAAGTGGGAGTCTCACGGTTAGCAATGGCAGATGAGGATAATCTGAGGGTTGACAAGTTTACTGGGCAGAACTTCCAGTTATGGAAGATGCAAATTGAAGACTATCTTTATTAGAAGGATTTATGGAAGCCGTTGGAAGGCAAAGCTAAGAATCAAGGAACTATGTCAGAGGTTGAATGGGATCTTTTGGATAGAAAGGCACTCAAAAGCATTTGATTATGCTTGGCACCATCGGTGGCATTTAATATTACGAAAGCAAAGACAATAAAAGATTTGATGAAAACCCTAGTGACACTGTATGAAAAGCCCTTCACTTCAAACAAGGTATTTCTCATGAAACGTTTATTTAATATGAAAATAGCAGAAGGTGGATCTGTTGCAAATAATTTAAATGAGTTTAATACTATTACTAGTCAGTTATCTTCTGTGGGTATCAATTTTGATGAAGAAATTAGGGCTCCCTTAATTTTGTGTTCTTTGCCTGAAAGTTGGAATGACTTGGTAATGGCGGTGAGTAATTCTGTTCCCAAATCTAGTACCCTAAAATATGATGATGTGATTGGTGTTGTTTTGAGTGAAGAAACTCATAGGAAATCCTCAGGTGGATCTACATCAGGAAGTGCTTTGAATGCACAAAGTAGGGGCAAAACAATTGAGACAGGAAGTAACTCTGGAAATCGTGGGAAATGAAGAGGAAAGTCAAAGGGGAAGAGGTCTCAATCGAGAGGACCAAATGATTGCTGGTACTGTGGGAAACTAGGTCATAAAAAGAAAGATTGTTGGAATCGAAAGAAAAATGAAGGAGATAAATCATATGGAGACAAGGAGGCAAATGTGGTAAGTAACAAATTTGAAGAGGATGCTTTGCTTCTATCTTTAGAAAGTGTTGACAAGTCATGGCTTTTGGTGCAATGGCAAATGGTATTTGTAGACAAAAAATTGTTCCAAGGACTCCACAGGAAAATGGAGTGGTTGAATGCATGAACATGACTATAATGGAGCGCGCAAGGAGCATAAGGTTGCGTGCTAGGTTGCCCTTACACATGTGGGCAGAGGCTATCAATACTATAATATATTTGATTAATAGAGGTCCATCTACTGCTTTGGGTTGTGGTATTCTAGAGGAGGCATGGATTGGGAAGAAGGTGAGTTATTCTTTTCTCAAGACCTTCGGTTGTGAAGCTTTTTCTCATATAGATGCTGAAAATAGAACCAAGCTAGAAGCTAAATCAAAAAAATGTGTCTTTTTTGGATATGGCATTAATGAATTTGGTTATAGGCTTTGGGATTTTGAAAATCATAAAATTATAAGAAGCTAGGATGTCATATTCAATGAGAAAGTGTTGTACAAAGATCTGTTGCAGCAACATGAGAAGAAAGAAGATGATTATGTAGTGTTGGATGATACTCCAAAAGCTAATGTTCCATCCATTCCTCATGATGTGCAACAGCCGCAACAACAAATACCACACACACTAGTGAATGTTAGATGGTCAACGAGGCAAATTAGACCTCCACAAAGGTTTTCTCCCTCTTTGTATTCTATTTTACTTACTAATGCTAGTGAACCTAAAAGTTATGATGAAGCTATGCAGGTGGATACTAAGATTCAGTGGGAGTCTGCAATGAAACATGAAATGGACTCTTTGCTGAAAAATAAGACATGGGATTTGTGCAAGTTGCCTGCATGTAAAAAGGCTTTATAGAATAAGTGGGTTTACAAGTTGAAAGAAGAGGAAGGAGGTTAGAAAAGATTTAAGGCCAGGTTAGTTGTAAAAGGATTTGCACAAAAAAAGGGAATTGATTTTGATGAGATATTTTCTCCTGTTGTTAAAATGACTTCTATTTGTACTGTTTTAAGTCTTGTGGCTACCAAAGATTTGCATTTAGAGTAGCTAGATGTTAAAACAACCTTTCTTCATGGTGATTTGGATGAAGAAATATATATGGCTCAGCCACAGGGTTTCGAGGTCAAAGGTAAGGAGAACTTAGTGTGCAAATTGAAGAAAAGTTTATATGGCTTGAAGCAAGCACCTCAGCAATGGTATCTAAAATTTGACAATTTTATGCATGAGCATGGATATAACAGGTGTCATTCAAATTACTGTGTTTATTTTAAGAGGCTGGATGATGATAGCTACATTATTTTATGTTTATATGTTGATGATATGCTGGTAGCTAGGTCTAACATGGATCATATTAAGGGGCTAAAATGCCAGTTAGCACATACATTTGCTATGAAGGATTTGGGGGTAGCAAAACAAATCCTTGGTATGAAGATTTGCAGAGATAGGAATAATAGAACCTTGATGCTATCTTAGGCTAATTATGTTGAGAAGGTGTTGCAACGTTTCTCTATGGAGAATGCTAAAGCTATTAGCACACCTTTACCTGGTCATTTAAAATTGACTAAGGAGATGTGTCCCAAGACACAAGAAGAGGAGGATAAGATGTCCAAGATACCCTATGCTTCAGCTGTAGGAAGCTTGATGTATGCTATGGTATGCACTAGGCCAAATATTGCACCTACAATGGGAGTCGTTAGTAGGTATATGAGTCATCGAAGATTTGAGCATTGGAATGCTGTCAAGTGGATTCTTAGATATTTGAGAGGAACATCGAATAAGTGTTTACATTTTGGGGGCTCTACTACTGATTTACAAGGCTATGTTGACTCAGATTTGGCTTGGGATATTGATACTAGGCGGAGTACTACAGGTTATGTCTTTACTGTTGGTGGGGCAGCCGTGACCTAGGTTTCTAGGTTACAGAAGATTAATGCTCTATCCACTACAAAGGCAGAGTATGTTGCTGCTATAGAGGTAGCCAAGGAGATGATCTGGCTTCAATTCTTTTTGGAAGAATTGGGACATCCTCAGAAGGATAATTATTTGTTCATAGAAAGTCAGAGTGCCATTCATCTTGCAAAGAATTTAGCTCTGCATTCTAAGACCAAACACATACAGTTGCCGTACCATTTCATTCAGTATGTTTTGGAGGATGGATAGTTAAAGATGGAGAAGATGCATACCAATGAAAATCCAGCAGATATGTTAACAAAGGTTGTAACACAGGAGAAGTTGAACTCCTCTTCAGCTTCAGTTGGTCTTTTAGACTAACCATGAATAAAAGAACAACAGAGTCCAGGGTGGTTTGATCCAATGGGAACCCCATGTGGTAGTGGTATTGGTATAGGATCAGTCTTCAAGTGGGAGATTATTTTTTACTGTGGAGCCTGATCAGTCCCCAAGTGGGAGATTGTTATATTATGGTGACTGATCAGGAAAGTACTGTACATACTGTAAAAAAAATTTGGGTCGTGGCCGACATATTATGGCCGACATGTTGTAACCCTAAAATGAATAAAATACTTGTATAAAAGTTTTTTAGGGTTAGGTATTTTCAATATATTGTGATTTGAAATTGGTTCTTGCGGTGGTATTGAGCTATAAGGGATTACAGATTGTAATCAGGTTGTAATCACTGGATTGTAATAAGATCAGACTTGTTGTTTGGTGGATGTAGCCTAGGGATTGGCTGAACCACGTTAAATCTTGGTGCTTTGTGTTCATTTCTGTGTGTTCTATTATTTTTTGTTATTGGTTATATTTGCATGTAGTTTTTATTTCTGTCTTTGGTTTATCCTAACATTGATAGTTGAAGCTAAGTGAAATAGAAAACTAGTGGAAGCTACGTAAACAAAATACAATGGGAGTTGAGTCATGGTGAAACCTTCAAGTGCCAAGTTTATATCTCTATGCACTAAGCATTTAATGCTAGGTTTTGATAGGTATAAGGTCAAATTTTCATCATTTTCACACCATTAGAACATAGAGAAAAGACAAAAAGAGTGCAGGAGTGATCATAAGACAACCTTGAAGACATTTGCATTGATCTCAACAGTGATTCAACATACATTTCAATGATCTAAGGTATTTATTAAGTGCTGAGCTACGCAGAGTTAAAGTTTTTAATACATTTAAACCCTAGTTAGCTATAATGGCTTCTAGTTCAAGAAACCCCAAAGGAAAGGAAGTTCATGAGGTCCAATTAGTTAGTAATGAGGTAAAACAACCCAAGTTTAGGCCAATCCCTGAAGTCACCTATAAAAATGACCCTGTTGGCACATTATCCATTATCCCACCTAAAGTTGTCATGGTATATGATGTGAGAAATTTTTATAAAAATAAGATAGGTTTAGTAGGTGATCTTCAGATATTCCAAGCCTATGAAAAACTATGTGAGAAAAATATTCTAAAGGACGAATTCCAAATAGTCAAGAAAAAGGTTTTGACCAATTCCCTAGTTTACCCTACAGGTTTCAAAACTAAAGGGATATAGATTTTCCTTAGCAAAATTCACAATGGATATTTGTGGTTAGAAATAGGACCAATAAAGATTACAAAAAGGATAGTGCATAGGGTTATGAGTTTCCCAACCCTAGATTGGCCTAAGACCTTGTGTAGTGATTCCAAAGAAATCGTTGAAAAGAATATAGGTGTCAAATGGAATAAGATGGGTATGACTATTAATACTGTAACTGATCCTTTTCTAGATTTTACTGTGAGAGTGATATCTCACAAATTCTACCAATCCAATAGATTGAATATTGTGCAATGTATAGCTATTGATGTAGCCTACAAACTAGTAAAGGAAGATCACACATATCATCTATCAAAACTAATGTTGTAGCAAATTAATGAAAACCTAGGAGCAATAAGAGATCAAAAGGTGCTCAATGCAAATTTGGTTCAATTCTTACGTGTCTATTCTTTTATGTTATGGAAGAATTTCCTTCTATTTGAGAGGTGAATTGGAACCCTAAAAAAATTATAATTACACAAATCAATGAGTTCATTGATCAGATGGGTGACAATTTTGAGGCCCAAATGACAAGCTATTTTGAGGATTTTAAGAAATCCATGAAGCAAAGGGTGAAAATACTAGTTTCCCTAGTGGAAAAACACATTAATGACATATGCTTCTTGGTTGATATTGACAACACCTACATCTAGGCAGCAATACCAACAGTAAGATGGCTGAGGCCATTGGGATATGAGCTTGATATAGATCACAACATTGCTTGTAGAAGAGATGGATAAGGCAGCTCCTCACTTTAGCACATATGATGTTGTCAAATCAAAAGTTGAAACTAAATTGAAGACAGTCTCTATTATTAAGAGGAACAATAAATTAGTAAAGAAGATAAAGAATAAATTTGGAGCAAATATTGAAGGAGAAGTAGGTGGCAAAGAAGAAGAAGAAGAAGAAAGTGAAGAATAAGAAGAGCAAGGGCAAGACCTAAAAGAGTTGACCCAAGGCGTAGGAGAAGACAAGGAAGAAGGTGCCAAGGAAGAAGAAGCCAAGGAAGCACCTACATTAGTTAAGCAAAAGAAAATAAAGGCAACAACTTAGCCTCTAGCTCAACCCAAACCTAAGAAGGTCACTAAGCTTGCACAAGCCAAGCCTGCACCAACAACAAGAACTACTACAAGGGCTTCCACACAAAAGGCCAAAGAACAATCAAAAGAAAAGAAGAAGGCCACTGAAAATGATGATAAAGTGCCAAAGAAGAGAAGGAAATATGTGGCACAGCCAGACACAGATGATGAAGAAAGAATAGAGTCAAAGGATATTAGCCAATTTCGAGTGGTAAGTCATCCTCCTAAATCTACCTTAGACAAAATTTGTGAAAATGTTAGGAATGTAGATTTGAATGACTTGAAAAAAATTGATTTCAATAAGCTTAGTAGAGAAGAGCAAAAATAAAATAGAGGAATCTGTGTATGCCATGATGGCTGAATTTATGAACACAGCTCTAGAGCTATAAAATACCATTCCTAGAGAGCTATATGAGATAATTGAGAATATAAGGCATTATTGTCTAAAAATGGAAAAGGAGATCAAAGAATCTACCTTAGCTCAAGTAAAGTCTAACCTGACAAGAGGTCAAATAACAATGGTTAATAAGAAACATGGTGGTAGATTTACACCTAAGTATAGAGCCTTCAACATCCTACCAAACAAGATTGAGGATGTAGTGAATAAATCCACACAATTGTGGAAAACAATTTATAAGATAACCGATGACAAAGAAGAGGAAGTAAATAAGGTAGAGGCTAGTACCAAGGAAAAGATAGAGGAAAAGAAAACAAAAGAAAATAAAGGAAAGGAATAGAAGCAAGAGGAAGAAACAACAAAAGAAAACGAGGAAAAGAAAGGAGAAGAAGAGAAGAAAGAAGAAGAAGATAAGGAAAAAGGTGAGGAGGAAGAAACGTAAAAAGGAGAAGAGATGGCTATAGCTGAATAGTAGTAAGAAGAGGAATAGAGTGTGTAAGACACACAAATGCCACCTCCTAGCCCTCATGTAACCATAACACCTATAGAAACAATAACTATCAAAGATGTTCCTAACAATTCAACTCAGATCATCAATCCCCTAACTATAGAGGATCTCTCCAAGATCCTTCACCAACCCACTCTATAGGGATTGTTATGCATAAACCCTATATTGGTGAGTGTAGATGAGCTATAGAAGGTAGTAGCAATACCACAAAGAGAAAAGGTGAAACCAAAGGAACCACCTTTCACTTACACAGCTACTAGCACTAAAATTTTAATGCTTCCACCACCTATAGTATTAGGTGATATCTCATAGAAACCAAGCACAGAAGAAGGAAAGTTAGATGAGAAGGAGGATACATCAAAAGAAAAGGTGTAGGCCACCATATAGACATTGGTAGAACTACCAAAGACAGGCACTCCTACAAAGACCCTTCAGAAGCCGAGCACTAAAGCTATTCCTTTGTAAATCTCTACTCTAGGCTCAATCTCAAATAGAGTGGCCAGGGTACTTCACTATGGAGACATTGAATTAGATGAAGACATTGTAATACCTACCTATGACTCCAAGACCATCACCATGGATCAAATCATTGAAATACAAGATGCATTAAATAGAATGAAGAGGCAGGAAATACTCAAAAAAGAGTATAAACACAAGCAAGAACTACATGAGATCAAGAACATCTTTATGGATGCCTTCAGCTTGTAGTCACGAGATAAAGCAAAGCCCATAATAGAGAAACTATCTGATCTAGCTGACTAGGTGACTAGTGAAGACTAGGATACAAATGTTAAACTTATGGAATGGTTTGAAAGGAAATTTCAAGGGAAGGTGAATGAGAAAATATCAAGTGGTATAGCACTTGAACAAGTAGAGTTGGCCAAGAAAATTGACAAGGTCAAATTTGTACTTGAGAACATTTTCTCATTGTACAAGAAGCTGTGTGATTTTTCCAACTTCACACAAGAAACAAATCAAAGGATATTGAGCTTGGAGAGAAATTTGAAGATTTCTAGCATGTAATTGCCAAGGGATCTAGCTCAAAGTGAGAAGCATTTTTCCCAATTGCTTCACACTCAAAGAGAGCTAGCTACATTAGCAAGTGAAGAGGCCAATATAAAGGCCAAACTAATGTAGATTCAATCCTCCATAACCCCACATTTGGAGGTCCTCCACAAAGAGAAAGTCTACATTAAAATTGTCTTAAAGAAAGATCCTAATCTTTCTACATTAGATGGACTTGCACATCTTGCTATAGAGACTTTCATCTAGCACAAGTCACTAGATATTGCTTTGGAAAATTGGGATGTAGTTCTAGAAATAGTAATGGAGGTAAACAACACATTTTTGGAAAAATATGGTATTACTCCTTAAAGCCCTTTGACATAAGTGTCCAAAAGGGGAAGAAATAATAGTAATGAATATATATCTAAGGGGGAGGATACTAAGTTTTTATTACATTCTTTCATGGGGAGATATAATTTTTTGAGGGAAATATGAATAAAACTAGTGAGTACTAACAGAACTGCTCAGCACACAAGTATGCAATAAAGATAAAGAGCATTAGGCACATCTAACATAGAATTTTGGGATACAAGAATGAAATGGCACAATCAGCTTACGGGGAGTGGTGAGGTATTTTAAACATTTTTTGAATTTTTTTTGAAAATTTGTACATATACAAAACATGTTGGATAGGGTACTCATCAGGACAGATTAGTAATGTGTAGTTAAGTATTTTTGACACTCATGTCAAAGGGGGAGATTGTTGGTTTTAGAATCATTTTGACATTTGAGTTTTAACACACTTAACCACTTTCTACATTGAAGCTGAGTAAACTATGTATGTTGAGCCATAGTGTGTGCCAAGTCAGATTTCAAATAGGTGTTGAGTGACTTTAGATGTCGAGCATTATGAAGGTGCCAAGTGATATAGGTGTCAAGTCATAGTTGATGCCAAGCAAGTCAAAATATTTCATATGCTAAGTGAGCCAAAGTCAGACATGTTCTGAGCAAGACAAAATGCAATAGGTGCCAAGCAAAGTAAGATATTATATGTACCAAGCACAAGTAGTCCAGTATGTGCCGAGTAACAAAGAATCAACATATGAGTTTGTGCCCTCACAAACTTAGATGTAAACCATTTTTAGAGCTGAAATAGAAATATTTCAAAGGATGATAAGGATAAGAACAAATATTTTACATTTCCTATGCAATCAACATGCAACTAATCAGAAAAATGGAGAAGGCATGCAACCAATGAGAAAAATGCAGGAAATGAGCAAGAATTCAAGATTCAATATGGATCGCACATCCATACCTAACCCTAAGTCTATGAAGTATTTATAAGAAGACTTAGACCCCACAATTTTATGTTGTTGAAGGGAAGTCAAGGAAGTTGCTAAAAAGATAACAAAATGTAGAATAGAGCAAAGAGCAAGGGCATCATAGACTTAGAGGAATAGAGTAGCAATTACATATCCAGTTGATTAGAACAAAGAAAGGGATACAAAAAAATCTAAGATCAAGAAAGGATCACATCAGAGTGAGCAAATCAAGTGCCTAAAATCAGTAATTGAAAATTGTAAGTAATCAGGTCAAAGGTTTCTAATACTCTCTAGCCATTGCATTGGATAGTGAAAGCCCTATGTTGATAGGTTAGCTTAAAAAATATTTTGTAGATTCTTTGAAGAGGTGACTAAATCCTTTAACAGGGTGACACTTCATGTAAAGTATTTGTAAATCCTCTAACCAGGCCACTATTGACATAGTGTAAAACCTTTGACAAGGCAGGCCTTTCACAGGGCAGACCATCAGAAGTGGTCAAACTATTATTTCTGCAGTGATTTTTGTGGGTATCATCCCCACCCTAGTTTTACTTTCTTATTCCTAGAGGGTTTTTGGGTTACCAAATCTAGTGTTATGTGTATTGATGCATGTGCTTACTTTATGCTTATTTAATATGTTTATATGCATGCATTTTATTTTTAGTTAATTGTTTTAAAAGAGTCGAAAAGGCTAAAGTGTGGTACTTTTGATTCACCTCCCCTCTCAAAAGTACTCTTTCCATTTTGAATATTTCAACACTAAGTTCTTACTTCTTAGTGCTATCAACTATGACTATCACTGATAGTAACTGTAATAGTTTGAGAAGATGACCTAGCTCTAATGACATTCTTTAGGGTGCTCCATTCTTCATCATTTGGAAACTCTATTTTTTTGAAGTTGTAGCTAAATAGTTGTAACCTCATCAACAATGAATACTTTGAATATATATTTTTACATGAAACAAGGAATTTATCTATAACTACATTCATTGTTGATAGTGGTTTGATGCAACTTGTAATTCTTTCTGGAGTGGTTTCCTTAGGAAAGTTACCTAAATCAAAATTCATGGTGTTGTTCAACTTTTTCCTGTAAACTTCTTTTTCAATGAACTTGTTGTTTAAGTAAGTTGGATTTGGTAATACAAAATTTAGCAACTTTAGTATGTTGTGATTCATTTTCTTCAAGTCTTTGGAAGTATATTTGAGAGCTTCATCTATTTCCATTAATTGTTCACAATTGTGATAGGCAACAAAGGTCATTATGGAGGCATCCAAGGGGTTGTTTATTCCTTGGTTTGCCAAGTCCCTTGAACTAGATCTTTGTACTTTATTCAAAATTTGTTTAGCAATAATTTTTAAGGAATTGGTGAAGATACTTCTTTTACCCTCAACATATTTTTTTACATTTTCAATGACAACTTTGAGATTGCTATTTTAATCAAGACATTCAAACAAACTATCATTGTTCTTAATTATTTTGTCCCAATTTTCTTGTTTGATAAGCTTAACCATGTTTATTAGAGTATCCTTGACATGATGGTTTTTGGAAGATGTTATATTTTGTATAATTGCATTCTCCATCTTTTTCTTCATTTCAAACATCTCTATTTTACTCTTTTTCTATATTTTCTCTAGTTCCCCTTCCCAAATAGTTGCTCTATTCCTCTCATCCTCCAATTTCTTCTTCAAATCTTGGATTGTCTTTGCAATAGTTACCTCTTTTTTCTTTTCATCCTTTAGTTTCCTTTCTAGATCATGGATTTTCTTCATAGTGGACTTCTTTTTCTTTGCATTGTCCAATTCCTTCTTCAAATCATGAAGTATTCAAGTAGACTCCTCTTTCTTAATGTTCTCTAGTTCCTTCTTCAAATCTAGGATTTTCTTTAGACTTAACTCCTCTTTTTTCTTTGCATTCTCCAATTCCTTCTTCATATGGTGAGTTATGTTAGTATTTTCAGTAGTACTAGACTCCATTTTCTTCACATTCTCTAATTCCTTCTTCAAATCAAGGATTATTTTTGCAGTTGACTCCTCTTTTTTCTTCATATTCTCTAATTGCTTCTTCAAATTATGGATTGTGTTTGTATTAGACTCCTATTTTTACTTCTCATTCCCCAATTCCTTCTACAATTTATCAATTATCCTTCCCTTAAACTCTTTTTTCTTTTCCTTCTCCAATTCAATTTTCAAATTATTATTTTCCTTGATAGCAGAGTCCAGGTCAATTTTCAATTTATTATTGACCTGTGAACTACTCTCTATAGACTTGAACATCTATGTAGTAGAGGCTTTTTCATGCTGAATTCTTATTTTGCACTCATCCAATTCTTTAGTCAAATTTTAGTTGTTCATTCAACTTTTCTTGCTGGACAATTGCCTCTATAGAAGAAGAATTGTTTATCATATTTTGCAATTCTTTGAACCTATTGTCTATTTATTTCTCTTTGGCCTTCACATTATCAAGGTCTCCCTATAACTTTTCTATCTTTTTTGTAAGCCTTTGGTTTTCCCTCTCTACTTTGAGATGTGTAGAGTAGACCATTTTGTTCCTCTCTTTTGATATATTGATTTTGTCAATATTTTTTGCTTTTGAGAAATCCATTTGAAGACTGGTAACTTGTACATCATTATTATTTATTATATTTTCTAGTGGATTATTATCTCTAATTAGGGGTATAATAGCCATGAAGTTCATCATTTCAGTGTTTGGATCATATGTTGGAAATATACTGTTAGTAGATCCTTAACATTCAACAGTTGTATCACTTTTCAAAGTCTTCATAATTTGCCTATTTCTTTTACTTGTCTAATCAAACTTTGATGTAAACTCCTTTAAACTAAAATTTGTGGTTGCTAACACAATTGAGTGTTTGAATGGTGAATTATCAGTTGTATTGTTGTATGCTCCTCCAACTCTAGTTAAACTTACTCCACCTATAATTGTATTTTGAGGATTGCCAACATATTGAAGATGGCCCATTCTAAATCTTGGCATTTTAGGACAATTTTTAGGGTTTTGTATAGAAGCTACTAGTGCATACATTGGTGAAGTAACTATTGACTTTTCTTGTGTTGTAATTTTCATAACGTTTTGCTTTTTTTACACAAGGCTCGTTCATGCTAGTGCCACTGCCAATGCCAATGGGATCAACTATAATTGGATTTGAAGATTTAACAAATATTGTGTTGGGATGACCTTTAGATGTAGAAGTATAATGTTTTCTTCCCTTTCTAGATGAATCATCTTCAACCTCATCAGAGAGTCTAATGATTTATTTACTTCCTCTTTTGGGTGGGTCTAGTACTAGAACTAGATTCCAAATCCCTTCACCACTTGCACCAATGGGCCCTATACCTGCATAACCAATTTTTTGTATCATAGTTGCCCCTTTATTATATGTTTGTTTAATAGAATCACATTTTTTAAGATTAACAATATATCTACACTTAGTTGACTTGGAATCCTGAATATCTTGAATGTCTCCATTAGACTCAAGGTTCTTCTATCTTTGAATATCACTATCACTGCAACTACCAAAATCATATAGTATAGTTGGATGCTCTTTATTTTAATAATTGCTGAAAAGTTCATCATCCTCGATTTCCTCAAAACCTGCTGACATCTTTGGTTCACCCAAATTTTGCCTCATTTTCCAAAAGTTAGCCATCTTGGTTTGACACCAAAATTCAGGTGTGAATTCCTCCTTAATTACTTTCACCATAGACCTCTTAGAAGGTTGAGATTCTTTCTTGTAGAAATTTAAGTATGTTAGAGGCTTTGATTTGTGTGACTCTAATATGTGCAATATTTTAATTTGGGATGACAATTCTTGCATTGAAATATTATTCTGTGTTGCATGTTTCTCCATGTTTTTCTTAACCTCGTCCCATGAATCCTTTTTTAAAACTTTTTTATCAATGACATCTCCCAATGTTGATATTTTTTCTCATAGTTCCCATTGGCAATAAGGCTTGGTTTTATTATGTTCAATGGATCATAATTCTAGTGACTAACAAAATCAAAGCCAAAAAAAGTTACTAATTCATTTGCCACTTTGAAAGCCTTTTTCTCAAATGTGAGGCCTTCAATTGTGAAAGGCAAGGAAGGAAATATCATTTTCTTTTGTTGTCCAGTGAAAAGTTCATTTGTGCTCTCCATCTACTATACATACTCTAGTGTGAAAACCCTTTCTATAACATGCATTGGAATTTTGCATCATTAAAATGTTGAACCATAAAACCTTAGGACAATGTACTCTTCCATGAAGAACTAGTTAGCCAATTGAATTTGACTTCCTACTTGAATGTAATATTTACAAAACATAGGCAATCTAGGCACTGATGTGCTACTGATTTTTTGGTAAATGGGTGCCATAAAGAAGTCTGCAAAATGGTTGTAGTTATTATTGTTAGTAGTTATCCTCATCTTATGCATCCACTAATATACTAGACTTGGAGTCTCTGATTTCTTCTGGGTTTTCTCACCAAACTTATAGACCTCAATATCAAGCTTGTTGTTCTCTATCTCAAATATTAGGTGATGCTTTGCTAAAAGAAGGTAGCACAAGTAACTTGTGAACTTAAATGTCTTCATCTTTCTTATAGTTGTACTTTTTTTAATCATTAGTGATTGTTGTTGCATAGATTCAACGATGTGTTGAACAAAATTATATCTTATATCTACCTTCTCAATTGACTAACCTTACCAATGGATATTATAAACCATTTCAAGAACAATGGCACCCACTTCCTTATTACTGTCCAATCCAGACAAAATGATAAGAAAGAAATAGTATTCTAAACCCATGGCACAAAAATATCATACTGATAAGGAGGCTTATGGTCTATGTCTAGTGTAACAATAACACTAGTATGATCAGTAGGTGACTTTGAGTTTATTAAACCCTTAATATATGAATCTTTAAAAACTCTATCCATTTTTTGATAAGCATATGCTAGTTTATCCAAGTCAATGTGCTCGTTAAAGCTTTCTAGTTTAAACCCTAGCCCTAGGTCTAAGAGAGTGAAAAATTCACTCTTTATTATGGGTAGAATTTCCCCCTATGTTTTGGTTTACAATTTCCTTTCTATTTTCATCATAATTCTGAGTGCATAGCATTACAATTTCATAGCAAGGGAATACTTTAGGTACAATGAGGTTTGCTAATCTAATAACCAAAGCAACTAGTTTATTTTTATATGCATGAATACTTTTGTTATATTTATAATAATTTCTCTCCTTTTGTTGATCTTTCCACTTATTAAATAATGAATCTCTAATTCTCATGATTCTCAAAATTTCATGGATAATAGGATAAAAAATATCATGACATTCATCAGTGAAACCTAGGGTTTGTAGCCCATGATTGAGTTCTATAATGTCTTTCTTTTTCTTTATGCTTGCACTCATATTGGAGGTGTTTGTATTTGTTTTGCCCATGCTTGCTACTACTTATTTCACAAAATTATTCTTCAAGCCCTATTTTAAAAAATTGTAAAGTGTAAACCTAAGACAATAAGAATCAAGATTTATATTGTTGCAAATTACACTCATTTTTTTAAAAAAATAATTTAAATAGTAAATACCCAAAATCAAGAATCAAGATTCAACAATACTAGTGCTAGCAGATACTCAGATAATTGGTGTTGTCCTGTGATACTCAAGTTTTACACTTTCAGTCTTCAGAAGACAAAATGGAATTCATTCAGTCTTTGAAAAGTTGAAAAGTTGAAAACCCTATTATATCGAAGTCTCAACTTCGAGAACTCTGAACTTCATACTCTAAAAACATATAAGGTTAATAGTTAAAAGTTAAAACATAAGTATTAAGTAATTAATGGTTTTAAGCGTTTTTCTAATACTAGGTACAATGTACATGTAAATGACATAAAGACTCAATAATGTACATAACAATAATAGTAATAAGTAAAAATCTATTACATTAATGTACATTTGAATTTTGAAATTTGTTCATGTTTTAAATAAATAAATAAATGGAAATTATACTTAATAATCAATATGATTTTTGGGTCAATTTGTGGAATGCTATTGTTATTGTCAAGAGTTATCTTGAATTATGACACTTGTTAAGGACAAGTGTCATGATTCTAGATGTTTCTTGACAATAGTGATAACATTCCCAAAATTTACCTGAAATTCATCTTGGGCTATTGATCTATCTTCCACTTAATAATTACCAACTTGGGATTAAGTAATAATTTTTTTTAAAGACTAAATATAATAATTATTAATATTAACCAAGTCTTAACACTTAATCGAGCTTTGCAATGACTAGACATGTGTCACAATTTTGGATGGATTTAGGCACATGCAAAAACATTCTCCAAATCAGTTCAAAATTCATCTTGGGCCATTGATCTTTCTTTTAGTCAATGGTCAGGAGTCGAGACTCAAACATACCTATAACTTATAAGAAATAATCTTCGACTACACATGTCCCAATTTTAGGTAGAAATAGAATTTAACTTTAATCTTTTAAAATTTGGTCTGAAATAGAGTTGCGATTGATTTATCATTCATTGATTAGTCCAGATCAAATTGTGAATCATTAAACCTTTTACATAACTAATATTAATTATTTAAATTATAATTTACGGGAGAGGACCCAATAGTTAAGTAGGGTCCAAAATTTGATCACCCTATTGTGAACATAAAGTCCAATCTTCCAACACATTTTTACTATAAATTATAATTAATTGATCTATTTGTATGTATAAAATATCCAAATGTTGATAAAAATGTAACAATGCTTGAACACATGAAAACTTAAAAATGTTATAGAAAAATAAATATATGAATTCATTAATGAGTGAAATAAATAACTTTTTGTCTCAAATAAAAATAAAAATATCATAGATATTTCATATATGTGTGTCACTCAAAACATAATATGCTCAATTAAATAAATATTAATATCTTAGTGTACAAATACTACTTTTATGTGTACAATTATTGGGGTAGAAATGTATATGCGTAGAGAAAATCATATCAATAATATGTATCATCACAATATAAAAGGTGAATACTAATAAATGCCTTGCATTTTCTTGTGAAATGAGTGAGATTGTCAAAAACTTTTAGTGTTCAACTAATGGTCGCTTTGTGTTGGTTATAGGTTGTATTTCATATAATAATATTTTATTTTTATAACAACAAACAAATTATTTTATTGTTGAAATATTTTTCATTTTGTGTTATATATAAAAGTTATATTTAACAAATATTTATGATTAATAATAACTATTTTGTCTATTTAAGTTACATATATGTTACATTTTATATAGTTAGACAATGTTCTATTAATAAAAAATAATAAGTTTAAATTTACTTATTAGATATTTTTAGATTAAGCTTTGGTCAAATGTTTAAGAAGTCATTTTTGAACACATCTCACTAGGTGCACTATTTTAATGAGTTGTGTGCTGAGTCACAACTTTAAACCTTAGTTGTAGCCTATAGGTAGTTCAATGTCCATTTTATATTTCTAAAAAAAAAGGTCTTATGATATCCCATGTAGCAGCTACATCTTGATGAAGTTAGCCCTTAGAACTACTGGTTCCTCTCCCCTATCTTATAAGTTATTGTTGCACAATGCAATTTAAAACTTAAATAAAAAAAAGTGTAGTAACTAGTTGTAAACATATAAATTATTTGAAGTTCTTGACAATATCCAAAATCCATGATTTAGATGAATAAAATTAAACATGTAAAATTAATGAAACATTGAATTTTCAAAAATATAAAATTATAATTTGTAAATCATAATCAATTATCATTCATTGATCATTAATTTTTTGATAATGATAACTTGATTTAATAATCATAGAATTTTTACTTAATTAAAATTGATTTAGATTATAATCAATATTTGCTAAATTTCTTTAGCTTGATAATGATAAGTGTTAATTTAATTTTAATTTAGAAAATCATGACATTTTTCATTTAATTCAAAATATGATAAAAAGTTAAAACTATTATGATGATCATGATATTTAAATAAATTTACATTTCAAAATAGGAAGAAATGAATAAAAAATTAATATTCAATATTTTACATGAACATTCATATATAAGTTATAATTTGAACTTTTTATTTTCAAATCAAATTTCAATATTAGCTATACAATTTAAATTGCATGATCGTTGATGAGGATTCAAGATTCATTCTTCATGATTCATGAATCATGATGTTCCATGTATCATAAGTTTAACTTTAACAAACTATTTTTTAGTTATTTAATATTTTAAAATAAATTAATAATAGTTAAAACTATTATTACTAATAACTTGCATGACCCTAGCACTTGCATTCATATATTATTGAATTTTACAGGTTTTTAAATTTAAAGGACATACATATACACATTACAAATTTACAAATTTTCATTTGATAATTTTCAATTGAATAATTTTTTACTATAAATAGTTAATCAAATATGAAACCATAAAAGGATTGTTGAAACCCTTTATTTTGTTTCTAACTTTATAACTATTAACAATTAATTTTTTATAACAAAGTCGCAAACTAACATTTCAACAGTGCATTGAGATGCCAAAAACAAAGTCATAGACTAACAAGAAAAACGATTTGAAAAGCCAAAAACTATTGTTTTTATTGATATATTTTAGAGTGTACAATGCACATAATTTTTATTCATAGGATAGATATTCAAAATAGCTGATTAAATCAACTTGGTTTTACTATATCATAATTTACATTAAAGGGCAAGACCTAATCCAAAGAAAAAATAGATATCTTAAAACCATTTTTTCCCCAAGGGGCAAGGGTCAAGGAAATAGGATTTAGGAAATAGGGAATAGGAAACTAGGGAACATGGATGTTGGAAGCATCAACAAGCTGAGGGACTAAGGGCTTGAAACCTTCAATTAGAAAGGTCTTCAAGCCCCTCCATGAGTAATTTGTTGGTGAACATGATATCATCAAACTCGTCTAGCCATGTGAAGTGAATTTTGTTGACATTGTCCAACAACAACCACTTCCATAGAAAATCCCTTTCAAGCTACACCCACTTCTGATGGTGAGTCAATTGCTATTCATTCATGCCAAGTAGGAAGGGATGCTTCTATAAAGTGCTCCCTATGCTATGCTTCCAACACTTGTTTTCTATGACTCGAAAAAGGGATGCCAATGTTTGGCCCTAGTACTTCCTTAACCAATACAATAATTTTGACGTCATCTTATAAAAATGTTTCCTTAAAAATGTTACACATAAGCATCAGAATGTTTTCTTGATTGCCTCCAATGTCAAGAAGAGACACGAGGAAGTAGGAGGTAATATCTATGGACACACTGTACCTCTTATCATTTCTTAATAATTCATAGCCAAGGACCAAAAATAAAGCATGGCTGATAAAAGGACCTTTGGCATCTTCCTTGCAAAACATGGCTAGGACATCGTTAGTTAGCATGTCCAAAAAGGGCTTTTGTAGACCCATTTTAGTGCATTTAAGGAAAATTGGTGTATCCATGACTAAGAAACTCTACAAACTGAATTCAAATTCAAGAATTTGAGAAATGATAATGAAAGAGAATTGAAGAGGCTATTTAATGGAAGTTGCATTAAATTGTTTGGCTTTTGTGATGCTTCATATCTTAATTTTTCATATTTTTACTAATTTTTAAGTGTATGAAATGTACTCGCATTAATGTCAAACAATTGAAGTGCTTTCCAAGGTGGTTGTAAATGGAATGTAATAATTGTAACTATTAGTATCACATTTATGATTTTAATCTTGATGTGATGTTCACTACATTCTAGTTAATGGTTTCTATGCAAAACTTTCCATGTGTCTCCATTCCATAGAATTTCATGTGACTCTAGCTCTTTTCAAGCTATTGGCCCTGAAATGCATTTTCTTTCGTTGATCTCTAATTAATCAACAAATGATAAAACTTTTGTATTAATGATATGAAAGTGATGGTAGCCAACTTAGCAATGATGACATTGATGTAACAACATTATTAATAATAGACCTAAGATAGTACACAAGTTGAAGTGACTACTTAATAGTTAGTACAGTCACTAGCTAGTACTCAAGAAAATTTGCTTTCAGATAAAACAAATTTTCAATTTACTACTAAAGATTAGCCAAGAGCATTATTATTAATTTTCATAGAAAACAAGTAATTCACCTTTGATATTATTAATTCATTTTTGGCAAGGGAAAAAATAGCCAACATTTATTTATCTGTCAGGAAGAAAAAAAATTAATTCACCACATTTAAAATGATTTTTGCTAGGGCAAGAAAAGAATCACTAATATATAATATTTTATTTCCCTATATGGAACAAAAAAAATGCCCTTGACATTCAAATTTTCCTGCCCACAAAATGTTGAATTCACTAGCATTTTAGGCATTTTTTCAGGAGACATTTCTTAAAGTTATCCTTGGTTCTATTTATAATTCCTCATCAAGAATTTCATTCAAGAATGTAGACTTTACATCCATTTGGTAAAATTTAAACTCTCTATGAGCTAGTAAAGTTCTAACACCTTCTAATCTTGGAATAGGAGAAAATGTTTCACCACAATCAATACCTTTTCTTGAGAATAACCTTTACATACTAACGTTGCTTTGTTTTTGGAAACTTCTCCATCTTCATTTAGCTTATTTCTAAATACTCTTTTTGTGCTAATTACATTTTTATCCTTGGGTCTACGACCAAAAGTCCAACTTTTTTTCTTCTCTACCTGTTCTATTTCCTCATTAATTGCTTCAAGCCAAGTTTCATTACCAAAGCATCTTTAGCATTTCTAGGTTCAAATTCAACAAGCAAACATGTAACCTTTAACTTTTTTTCTTGTCATTGCTCCAACTTGTCTGCAATGATTTGATTAGGTGCATGATGCCTTCTAACATATCTTGCTAATACAAGTACTTTGGATTTGGATTTTATTTCACTAATTCTTCATGATCTTTTGTATTAAGTTCGAACTCTACTGTCTATGACTTAGGTCTATCAGACTCAATTTTCTCTAGTAATAGCTTGGTAGCTTCTGACTACAATTTGGGTCCTTCAAACTATGATTTGGCTTGCACTAATTGGAACTTGGTAACTTTTGGAGATTTTGGGGACTTGGGAGGTGAGGCCTTTTGATTTCTAGATAGATTTGGCAAAGTATCAGGTTCATAGTAAAAAAATCTTCTATAATCCTTAGGTTCTTTGTTGCTCTCTTCTTCACTCTTTTCTACAAACTCATCAATTCTCACATGTGCACTTTCTATGATTTTATAAGGACATAGATTTAAACATTTGTATGCTTTACTTTTGCAGGAGTATCCTTGGAATATACCTTCATCACTCTTGAAATCAAATTTACCTTTCCTAGATTCTTTCAAGATATAAAATTTTCTACCAAATTCTTTCAAGTAACTTACATTAGGTTTGTAGCAATACCGTAGTTCATAAGGACTTTGATTTGAATATTTTTTTCAGCTGTACTTTGTTCAAGGTATGCACTGTAGTATTGATTGCTTCCTTCCAATATTTGATTTCAACATCCATCAATGTTCTTGCACAATCCATGATGGATCTATTCCTTTTTTTAGTTATACCATTTTGTTGAGGTGTACCAGGGGTTGATACCCATCTCTTAATTCCTTTTTCAATGTAGAATTCATTGAACTTATTGGAAATGAATTCACCACCTTTTTTTGATCTCATACATTTCAACTTCTTTCTAGTTTCTTTTTCTACTCTTGCTAGATAACACTTAATTTTTTTGAAAAGCTTTAAATTTTTCTTTTAGATACATTATAGTCATCATTCTAGAATAATCATCAACAAAAGGAATTAAAAACATATCTCCACTATAACTCTCTATTCTAATAAGTCCACATAAGTCTGTATGTACAAGCTCCAAGACTTTTTCAAAATGATAGTTCTTGCTTTTGAAACTAATTTTTTCCATCTTACCAATTTGACAATTTTTTCATAGACCCATATCAAGTTTTCTTGAGCTAGGAATACCTCTTACTCTTCTATTTTTTCTTATCTTGACTAGATTATCAAAGTATCCATAACCAACTTTTTACTACTTGAGCAATAAAACATGAACTTTCACTAAGATCTAGATAGAATATATTACCTTTTGTTTGTTTTTCAGATCTGACTAGATTTTCTTTTCCATTCAATAGTTTGGCCTTCTCATTCATGAATTCTACCTTGAATACAATTTTATTCAATTGTGCCATACTCAGTAGATTATGCTTTAGTCCTTCAACCCAATAAGCATTGTCACATCTAAGTTTATAGGTTAATGGGATACACCCTTTTCCCTTTACGCAACAAGGTTCATTGTTGTCAAATCTCACACTACCACCATTGTAATGTTCCATGAGTTCAAACTTTTTTTATCTCTAGACATATGATGTGAGTAGCCACTAATGATAATCCATGCATCATTTTTGCTAACATTAGAGATAAGTGTCATTTTATCTCCTTCATCATCAGATTCATCTTTTACAACAATATATACCATTTCATCGTCATTGTTATTAGAATCTTTAGCTATAAAAAAAGATTTCTTACTTTTTTCCTTATAGTCCTTGCAGTGTTTGAACTCCTTGCCTTTGAACTTATTACTTTTCTTTGCATCCTTGTCTTCTCTATTTGGGCACCTTGCAACAATTTGACCAACTTCTTCACAAGAAAAAGTAGATTAGAGAAATCTTACCTTTGTACTTTCCTCTACCTTTGGAATATTTCCTTACAAGTAAGGTTTTAAAAACTTCAAGATCACTGTCTAAACTTTCTTCTTCTTCTTCACTTTTTGATTGATTGCCTTTTGATTTCTTATCCTTTTTCTTGTGTGAAAGCTTGGCTTCAAATGTAGACTCAATACCTTTGGAACTAGGGACATAGTTATCATAGTTATCCAACTCCAAAGCTATCAATCTTCTAACTAGAGCATCCAAAGTTATGTTTCTATTTGGATCACATCTCATTTCTTGAATAGAAGAAACTCTAATTGCATAGATAGGAAGAATGGTTCTAAGTACCTTTCTTACAACTGTCTTGTCATTAATATCTTCTCCAAATGCTTTACTTGCGCTCACACTTGCTTTAACTTGCTCAACATATTTTGCAATTTTTTCATCTTCTCTCATCTTCATCTAATCAAACTATCCTCTAAGATTTTTGGCTATAGCTCTTCTTACAGTATCATCTCCTCCATAGATGGATTTTAGTTTTATTGACATATCATAAGCTATACTGCAACTTTTGACTTCATCAAATTCAACATAATTAAGAGTAGGAGCAATGCCAATCATCATGATGTTATGATTTTTCTTTTCAACAATATCTTCAACTTATAATGTTCCAGTAGGAGTCTTGTATTCATTATCAAGATATTTACAACATAAGCCATTGATACTTGCCAAATGTAACCTCATGAGTATTAGGATTAACCTCAAATAGAAATAATAGTTACATGCAAATATAACCAATACTAGAAAATAGTAGATCACATAAAAGAGAACACAAGACACCAAGATTTAACGTGGTTCACCCAATCCTTGGGCTAAATCCACCAACAAAAAGTTAAATATTATTATTATCCAATGATTACAACTTGATTGCAATTTGTAATCCCTTATAGCTCAATATCATTGCAAGAACCAATTTTCGCATCACACATTGAAAATCCCAAACCCTGAGCCTTTTTACACAAGCTTTTGCTACTTTGAAAATTAGGGCTAGAATAATAGAAAAATAGTAGCCGATGCCTTTTACAATATAAGGGCATTTTTGGCTTTTAGGATGTTGCCCCTGAAAACCCCTACCAGGGGATTGCCTCTTGACCCCACCCTATTTTGTGATAGGGAGCGTAGTTGGGGCACTACCCCAAGATCCCACAGGGGGTGTTGCCCCTTAAACCCATCTTAGGGGCACTACCCCCAAACCCCCATTGAAATAATATGGGGAAAGAACTACACTAAATAAACCTCTAAGTTTGATTAGGCTCCACATCACAATAATGAGTCCTTTCTATGCCATAAAGCTATCTTGGCTCAACTTGGGAATCTATCTTCTACAAGATATCTTGACCAAGATTTTAATGTGGAAACCAATTTGGAAAAAGTCACCAATTGCAACTAGATACTAATTTTCCCTCTTCTAAAGTGAGCCCTATTAGGAGCCAACCCTACTAAAAGTTACAAAACACATTGGTAGGTATGACCCTATTAAAGGATTTAATCACCCTATTAGGAGTGGCCTTGTTAGAGGTATTTAGAAAATTCAATAAAAATGCCACCTTTTTAGATGATTTACAAATAGCTATTAAAACAAATTTGTTAAGAGATTTAGATTTTTACTACAATGGTTACAAAGTAACAATGAGATGACTTGATTTCTATTGCAACTGAATTGCTAATTATAGATCTCAATTTTGTCTTGTATATTATATCCTTCCTAATTGAATGTATCTTTGCATCACAAAAAGGATATTCTTCTTATCCTTATAATTCACTTCCTCTAAATATCATCAAATTTTCAATTATGTTCCTCTCCATTCAATCCTGAACTTGACCTTATATTTATATATTATACATTATCAAGTTGGCTTGAATATAACTTAGAATAATTAATATTCATGATCTTATTCGACCAGAACCAAAAAATAAAACTATTTAACTTAATATGCAGAAACAAGAAAATCCTTTGTTAGCCAACCCTGCTCGGTAGATACTAACTCAAAGAGATTTTCCTATGTTAACTAAGTGAACTTGATTAACACTGCATATTCACAAAGTTCCTTTGGTAATCAAGTGAGCTTAGTTAAAACTAGTTCCATCCAACATTTCCTTCATTAACTGAGTGATCTTGGTTAACACTCAACCTTTTCAAACTTTACTTTGTCACTCGAGTGAACTCAGTAGACACTATCTTTTGAACTAGGCAAACTCTGAAATGCTTGGTAGACATAGGAAATTGTCTTCAATGCCTAAGTGAGGTTGTCATACACTAATTGGCAATGATATTGAATTTTTTGTAACATCAAGGAGAATACACAATTAATCAATAGTTTCCAACAATAACCTCTTAAGGTCAATTTTTTAAACCACTCACAAGAATAATAAAAATCTTCAAAATCTTGAACAAGCAGCACAACATTAGTGATATTAGTAGTTGTACCTCATGGAAAACTATTAGCACAAGCTTGCGAGGTTATTTCTTTGGGGTCTCATAATTGTCCATTGCGAAAGCTCCAACACCAATGTCAATAGTTGGGTGGAGGCTAGTCCAAGTAATTAGAAAGCTTTAGCTCTTACAAATGCACTATAATATAGAAAGGCACAAAACATAAAGTACTAGAACAAGCAACTCAAACATAACTATTGAAAATAGATTGATATAAGTATGATAAATGTGTTTCAATCATTTTTTTGTCACCAATGTCAAACCTACTACTTGTTGGTAAGAAAATTACTTATATGATTTAAGTACTATCATTTGTTTGATTGATGAAGAGAATTTGATCAAATGAGGTAACAATAAAACCTAGAGGAAAGGTTGTGCTGAAATCTAATTGAAAAGATCACTATTCAAGAAGGGAGATTGTTGAAAAATAATATTTTCAATCATTGTTTTGTCACTAATGTCAAACCTACTATTTTCTTGAATGAAAATTGCTTATAAGATCTAGGTGCTATCACTTAGTTGATTGATGAAGAGGATTTCATCAATAAGATGTAACAAAAGAACTTAAGGGAAAGGTTGAGTTATGGTTCTGTAAAGAAGTACAAGGATTAGTTAAGACAATGGTAAAATGATGTATTGATAATACACTTGAAGATATAGAGGTTGGCTACACTTACAAACTCTAGAATAATAAGTTGTAAAAAAACTATTTGTAAAGCTTGACTAAATTCATTAGTGGGTGTCGAACAGATTATCATTAAGTGCTGAGAAAATGCAAAATCTAGTGTGTGTCAAGTGAAATAGAAGGAGTCGAGCAAGCTTAGGTGCCAAGCTAGACAAAATGTAATAGGTGCCAAGCATAAAAAAAAATTAGTTGATGCCAAGTGAATCTACAGTAGGTGCCAAATAACATAGTATGTGTTGAGCATTAGAAATTCAATAGTACTTGGCTATTGCATTATTTGAAAAATCAAAGATTTGCTAGATCTAAGCTAACAAGTTTGTTACCTTGAATTTTGTGAACTATATGGAGGATAAGAATGATGAGATAGTGGCACAAAATTTTAGGTTAACCATTTTTAGGCAAATATAGGTGGATTCTTTGTGATATTTCTACAATAAATAAGATTAGGGTAGATACATCGTATCTTACCTAATCCATTCAAACCAAAAATAAGAGCGGAAATATTAGAGTGGGAAAAGAATTCCAAACTTCTATTTAAGGAGTTGTAGGTCAAGAAGCAAGAGTGGTTGGTTGGAGATGGTGTGTGGTGTTCAGGAGAAGGCATCAAGAGGGAGGAATAGGGTAGAGAGACTCTGCTTCAATAGGTGACCGTAGAGGTGATTGCACTGGCACAACAAGTATGGAGATTCAAGGAGACAAAGCTTGAAATGAGGACAAGCTATTAGAGCTATAGAGATTGAAAGCCAGACAAATTTGTGAATTGAATTGAGATCTAAAATCTGTAAGTTATGTTGTGAGTTATATTAGATCAAAAGCCCTTATTGTTACTCTCTAATAATTATATCAATTAGGAAAAAATCCTACGGACTTAGGTTGGTTTAATAACTATTTTGTAAAGCCTTTAATAGGGTGACATTCCAAATGAATTTTCTAAAGTCCTTTAACCAGGCCCACTTCTAATAGGGTGGTTGAAATCCTTTAACCAAGTCACATTTAATAGTGTGTTGTAGCCTTCAACAGGGCATCACTTTAGAAGAGTGAGAATTGAGTAGCATGTTACTGGTGGTTTTTTCCAAATTGGGTTTCTATGTAAATCACTGTGTTATGTGTTGATCTTTCATGTCTTATTCCTACATATTAATTTTTTAGTAACTTGCTAAGAAGAATGTTTAGCTTGGATGCATCGTTAGTTTAAATGGGCTCACTATACTTAGTGAAAAAGTTTTATTAGGACATTTGGACCTTGAATAACTGATTAATCCCACCCCCACTCTTAGTTATTCTAAAGCATTTCTAATAGGTTGAGCTATGATGTGAAAATAAGTATGAGAATTAATTAAGATAGTGATATTATAATGCATTGATAATCTACTTAAGGTTGCAAAGGTTGGATACACTAAGTAAGGTCAGAAGAACACGCTAAATGAAGTTTGTCTACCAAGCTTGACCGAGTGGATAGTAGGTGCTAAGGAAAGTTAGTGCAAGTCAAGAAAAAAAATTAGTTGGAGCCAAACAAAGTCAATTTCAGTGTAAGCTGAGTAAAGTTTAGTTAATGTTGAGAACCAGTAAAATTTAGATTGTGCTGAGTGTTTTGATAGTGGATGTTGAGAAACACAATTTTTGTCGAGCATTTGAAGCCAATTAATGTTGAGTTTCATCATTATGAGAAAGATCAAGAATTTGAAGAATATGAGCTGAAAAGTTTATTTTCTTAGATTGTGTGAACCGTGTGGAAGATAAGATTGATGAGCTAGTGGTATAGAATTCAAGATAAACCATTTTGAGGTAAATTCAAAGAGGATTGAAGGAGATGTTGTTAGATTAATTATTTGTTCACACTTATTAATTAAATCACTTTGATTTAATTAAATAAGTTTTCTTATTACTCTAGATTGCTTAAGCTATCTTGTAGGTACATATAATTAATATTTTATTAATTATAATGTGCAACCCTAGCTTTTTTAGGCTTTAGGTTACCCTTTTCAGGTTATGATCTCCTTTTATAAGGATTGATCTCATTGTAATCTTGTAATTGTTGAATAATATTTTTCTTCTTCGTTTGAGTTTTTTAGATCAAACCCTTGCCTCTTCTTGTCTTTTTCTTCTCTGTGATAGATTTTATACATGCAAGTTTTCTTGGGCTTCATGGATTTGTTATGTTCTTTTGCTCAAATCCTACATGGTATTAGAGCTAGATCTATTGTAGCTTGTTCAATGTTCCAAGAAAAAAGAAGAAAAAGGGTTTGTTGGATCAGACCTGGTGTTTTTTCAAGATTTTTTTAAAGAAATAGGGGAGTCACTAAATTTTGGAGTAGTTTGAAGCCAAACAGACCTCACAAATGGATTCAGAAGGCGTTAAAACCCCTATTTTGATATAAAATTTGTCTAATTTAGACAATGTTGATCTAGGAGGCAAAATTTTTTGCTTGACAAGGTTGTACGACCCATGGCATGCACTTCAAGGAGGAAAAATTAAAAATTCTCATGTTTTTGGTCCACGACGATTAAGTAACCACAGCGAAATTGCTAGCAGTCACCGCTAGTAGTCTGCCAATGGCTCACAGTGGCTCCACCAGCAGCTTCCACCATAGCTTTGCCTACAACGACCGTTCACCCACCCACCACCCTAGCCATCACTCTGCTGATAGTGCGGTGGTGGTTACTTTTTAAAATTTTTGTTCTTTATGCATTTCAAAGGGCTTGGAGTTTTTTTTTCGTAACTTGAGCATACGAATATATTTTTTCAATTCAAATAATGTGCTAGAAAGGTAGTTCTGAGATGAAGATGTTGCTATAGGTGTTTTTGGGTTTTGATGTAGTTTGGTTACCTATTTTGGTAGTCAAAGCTAGATGTTCTATTTTACACTCTGGAAGGTGTATCTTGAGCATCCGGTCTTTGATTTTGGTCTTCTTTATATCATTGGAAAGCTCTTTCTATGCTCTTTTCAATGATGCTAGTTGTTGTTCTAGATTTTTCTCTAGGAACATCCTATTTAGTATTTTTTGTTTATGCATTCTGGTGGATATCGTGTTTTTTTTAGGTCTAGGGATTGATTTTGTTGCTTCAGATGCTTTTTTTTGGACTCTACCCTCTGTTGTATTAGCCTTATGCTTTTTTTTTATCATTGTTGATATTCATTGTAAGCATCATTTTGCAACACACTGAGATAAAGTGCCACTCTCATGTTTTGGGATCCTTTTCATCATTGTGATTCATTGTACTCACACTATTTTATAAAGTGCGATGGGGGGATAGTTTTTTGCTACTTATAGACCCTCTTTCTCTTTTGCCTCATGTAGTGTTGATGACACGTGCCTTTATTGGTGTTTGTACCTCACTCTTGATGTGTCTAGTTTCTATGTTGTAGGAGATTTTTTGGCCCACCTTTTTAGTTGCCTGTCACCTCACTTGCCTTAAGGGGGGGTTATATTTTTGTTCTATGCTTCCTTGGTTGATTGTTCATTAGTGTAAGCTTTGTATTTAGTACCTGGTCCTACATACTAGGAAATTGCAGTCGTTGACTACCTATGCATTTTGGTCAGATGGATCATCTACCATATAGACACGCTCAGTTCGTGCCTTTTATTTCCTTGGAGGTTCTTTAGATCAGTATATTTAATAGATTTTTGTGGCTTTTAATGCTTTAGTGGTTCTCTTGATGATCTTTCTTTATTTCTTCTTTTGGAACATTCTTTCCTATCTCTTTTCAGAGTAGGGTTTTCCCCATGTGGTTTTCTCTATTTCTCCATTTCATAGAGATTTTGTTGTATTGGGTACCTAATCAGGCCTTATTTCTAGGACCCATCTCTTCGCTTTCATAGCTATGCTAGGTTAGCTTACCTCCTGAGCTTCACTTAAGGGGGGGTGTTAAAGTAATTCTTTGTTTGCACTTATTAATTAAATCACTTTGATTTAATTAAATAAGTTTTCCTATTACTCTAGTTTGCTTAAGCTATCTTATAGGTGCATAAAATTAATATTTTATTAATTATAATGTGTAACCTAGCTTTTTTAGGCTTTAGGTTACCCTTTTTGGGTTTCAATCTCCTTTTATAAGGATTGATCTCATTGTAATCTTATATCCATTGAATAATATTTTTCTTCTTCATCTCAGTTTATCAGATCAAACCCTTGCCTCTTCTTGTCTTTTTCTTCTTTGTGATAGGTTTTCTACATGCAAGTATTCTTAGGCTTCATGGATTTGTTATGTACTTTTGCTCAAATGCTATAGATGTTTCTAGAAGGGAATGAAATGGAATGATGGGTAGATTCATTGAATCTTACCTTATCTAACCTAACCCTAAAATGGACTATAGAGGATGAACAATAAAATATCTTAATTCTCTATTTATAGAGATTACCAGTCAAAAGAAAGAGTTGATGTGTGAGAACTCAAGGAAGAAAAGGAGTCTAGGGTATTTTATTCATTTAGTGACCTAAGAGAAGAGTCTACATTAGCAAGAAAAGAAATAAGGCTTAAGTGTATGGATGTTTGAAGGGTAAACAAGCTATCAAAGCTGAAGATTATGAAAACCAAGTAAAATGGAGGACTAAAATAGAGATCTATAATCTACAAATAAAGTTGTAAGTTGTTATTATATCAACCCTTACTAATACTCTCTAATCATTATATCAGTCAAGGGTAAATCCTTTCGATTAAGGTTGACCTAATAGTCATTTGTAAATCATTTAATCAAGTGAAATTCCAAGTGAATGATCTAAAGTCTTCTAATAAGGCTCACTCTTAATAGGGTGATTGCAATTCTTTAACTAGGTCACATTTAACAATGTGTATTTTAACCTTTAATAGTGTTGGCCTTTCATAGGGCATGACTTCAAAAGAGTGAAAATGAGTAGCATGTTATTGGTGGTTTTCCCTAAATTGGGTTTCCACATTAAATTATTGTGTCAAATGTGTTATTGAATCTATTATGTTTCATGTTTACATTTTTACAAATTGATTTGAAAAAAACCTACAAGTTTAAGTGATTGCATAATCTAATAGGTGCATGCATGATGAAAATGTTTAATGGGTTCACTAAGCTATGAAAAGTTTTAATTGTACATCTGGACTTTGGATAACTAATTCACACCCCCCCCCCCCCCCCCCCCCTCTCAATTATTATAAAGAATTCTAAAAATAACAATGAGATGTAGATTTAATTCGTCCATATTTGATAAAACCCAATTTAACAAAACAAATAAATAGTCATTCAATACTCGACAAATAAGCTAAACATGATGATGTTCCAATGTTTTTTTCAAATGTCAATGAACCAATATGATTGCAACAGTATCCAAACATGTGTTCACACTTGCTAGTTGACATAATTGATTTTGAAACTAATTTGAGGGTAGATGGCTTCAACCTTTTTTTTTTTGACATTATTTTGGTTCAATCCCTTTATTGTCTATGTTCTTTGTATAATCCTCTAGCATTGATAATAAGTTTCTAAGTTTTTTAATGATTGTCTACAACTATTTGTATGTTCTTAACTATCATTTTTGTTACATGGATAATTTGGTGCAATACATTTCAAGAGTGAAAATGAGATGAATGAACTAATAAATGAACCAAAGATTGAAACTAAGCATAATTAATTCTTTAATTGTAAAAAATAATAAATTTAAGAAAAATAAAATAATTTAGAACAAGTAAGAAATAGTGTATTATGAGAAATTGCCAATTAATACACAATAGTTCTCTATACTAATTTGATACACTACGAAGTATAGAGGAGCACCCTATTCCTTCAATCTTATGAAAAATAAAAAATACTAAACCATAAACAAGTATGAAAATTCATAATATCTAGTACAAGAAACAAAGCTCTCCAAATGACTACCAATACTTATTCATCACAAGAAAACCATTTGGATATTTTTGAAATTGGAGACAAGACAGCCACACATTTTACTACATATGACCAAAAGGAGTATTAGTTCTAAAACTCTAAATCTGTTATTGTCTATTTTGGTGATATTTTAGAGCCCTTGAGTAAGCAATTGAACCTCCACAAGAAAATGGTAGAGGATGTTGTCTACAAACATCATACATAGTAATAATAAAAGGGGAAGCTTTTCATGCACAAGCTTCAAAACAACTTTGATCAATTGAATAATTTGTCATTTATTATATCTTTACAAAAGGCCAAGATTTGACAAAGAAAACCAAATTAATTTACAAAAGCCATAGAATTTAATTGAATGAAAATAAGATATGGGAATATTTTTTGTTCATTATATCCATGATAAAGCAACCTACAATGCTAACATTTGGGTTTGAAGAGTGCACTTAATTCTTGATGCAAAAGATAAAATTCTTAGAGAGTTTTATTTATGGATATTTGTAGTAGAGCTTGCAAGGAAAGCATTAGGAAACATTCATTCTAAAAAATGCAAGCAACTCAAAAAATTATATAAGCACTGCAAAAAAGGACTAACCAACATATTATATAAGAACTACAAAAAGAGTACTAACCAACTTCCTATAGAAGAATTAACCCTATACATTTTCTCCAATAGCTAATAAGATCAAGAAAATATGAACATACCCAGAACATACTAAAAATTTGGAGCCCAAAAGATGCATAAATTTACATGGAGATTGTAGTAAATTGGTGATTTCAAATTCAGACAATGAAGGTAAATAATTCCAACATGCAATAGCTTATAAATATAGAGGTTTATATAATAATAGGAGACTTCCTAAATAATTTTCATATGCTTTGATATCCTATAAAACAATTGGGAAATAATTACAGGTTTTTAATTTTTTCCAATTTCAAAATAAAAAAATTATTTTACACCTTGTATTTCTCACTCATGACCAATTAAATTTTAAATAATTAATAGTTTTCAAAACTAAATATATATGCAAAAACATTTCAGACTATTAGGTGTGTGCACCATGGCGGTGTAGAAAAAAGTGGAAATTGCCAAAAAAAATACAAAAAATGTCAATAACATGTTCAGGTTATGAATAACTCGATCAAGTAATTTAAAATTTTGAAAAATGGTTAGGTTGCTTGGTAACCAAGCCTAGCAAAGATATATAAGAAAAGAAAAACCTGGTCAGGTTTTAGATGTTGAAATAACCTGACCAAGTTATGAAAATAAAAAATTACATTCAAAACTCAATCAAGTTATGAAAATAAAAAGTACATTCAAAACCCAATTAGATTTTGAAGAAGTAAAAATAGGCTCTACTTTGGAGACTATAACTTTTAAATATCAACATGTAGTGGATAGGTATTGAAGATTTATAACATAATGGATCAAAAATAATTCTAGGACATTAATATTTTTCTTTCCATCCATTTGAATCAAACACTGTCCAAAATAGGTGGTCATTATTTTGCAAACATGAAGCGAATAGGTAGTAGATAAGAGTTCTCTCTCTCTCTCTCTCTCTCTCTCTCTCTCTCTCTCTCTCTCTCTCTCTCTCTCTCTCTCTCTCTCTCTCTCTCTCTCTCTCTCTCTCTCGCGCGCGCGCGCGCGCACACACACACACAGGTACACTACTAACTCATAATCTCTTTCTTAATAACTCCTAACTTTTCTCTATATAACTTGTAATCCTTAACCTTTGTCTCTCTAACTAACTCATACCCCCTCTTTGACTAACCACAAAACTCTCTCTCTCTCTCTCTCTCTCACACACACACACACACACACACACACACACACACACACACACATACACACACAAAATAATAATAAAAATTAAAAAATTAAAAAAATCCTAAGATCTCTCTGTTACTAACTCTTAAAATCTCCCTCTTTTATGTATTCAAAAGAGCTTTCTAGATGTTGTTCATTGTGCCCACTAAGTACTAGCCCTTATCAGTCTTTCCCAAAACCTCATGTCCCACTACAATGTATTTGATATTGACACCAAGGTAGTTGACCTCTATATTCTCATTCATCCACTTATTCACTTCATTCCAGTTCGAAGAGATCCTCTTCAAGTTGTTGCTAGTGACTCCCAAAGTTAATTTGATCCTAGAATTGGAAAATAGCTTGAATACACTAAGTTCTTGTTTGAAGATCTAATATTTACCAATCTTGTTCGCTTTCATGTAACTCAGCACTTCCTCTCGTGATGACAGATTTCATCTTGACATCCCATTGTTCACACCAATCTCATGTCCTTGCACATCTATAAGGTCAAAAAATATTTAGGGACAGAAATCAACATGTGGGTCAATCTGAGTTGAATCGAAACTAACCATAACTAGTAGTTGCATGCTTTTTTGAATGCAATGATGAGCTAATAGAGATGATATAATTTTTCTTATATAAATCAAATGATCACTAAAATTTTGCCTAATTTATTTATACTATAGAAGAAAAATCTATAAATAAAAAGAACTCAAACACTATACAAAAATCATTTAGAGGCAATCCCAAATCACATTTCATTAAAAGTCAAATTTTCCAATTTACCCAAATTCAAGATATATTTTTAATTATAGATCATTTAAATATATTTATATTTTTAATTATTAGTTATTTAATTAATTTTATTTTGAAAATAAGCTTTATTTTTAGTATATCACCTTTAATTAATCTATAAATTAGTCATGAAATAACTTTTCAAATTATAAATCTTGATATAAAATCTTTTTTTCATCATTATAGTTTAATTATAAGTTTATATAATATTAAATTTTACTTATTTGTATTTAATTATTGACTTTGTTTAAATATTTTATTTTTAACATGTAAAATTGTGAAATTATTGATTAGCAGGTGAAAAAATCACCCCTATGCTCAAATTTATTTTATTGCAATCATGAAAAGTCTAAATAGTGATGGTTCAAGAAGAACTTTAATTTGTAATTGTTAGACAAGAGCTTTAATTTGAATTTTTTTAACGAGTTATTTTGTCTAAAATTAACAATATTATAGTTGCCTTAGTGATAATAATTTCTTTAATAAGATACTTATAATGATCATTTTAATTGTAATCTTAATAGTAAAATATTATTATATATTTGAATTAAAAACAACCAAAACTAGGGGGTTGGCCCTTAAACAAACAAACTCATCAACAACTAGCAAATAACCATCAACCCAAACTACCCCCTACTAAAATATTATTATGTTGAAAACAAGTATACTTTATTAAAATTTATAATTATATATTCTATTTTTATGGTTGTAAGAATGAATTAATAAGAAGTAAATGATAAATCTATTTTTATTACCAACCTTAGGTAGACATGATTTATCTTATCATATGTATTCATAGTTGATTTTGTTAAGAAAACTTATTTAAAAAGAGAAGAAGGATGCAATGTGTTACTTATGTTTCAAAATTAAGTATGATAGAATATGCACAATATTCTAATTAACATTATTTTTATTGTTGATTTGATTTTTAGAAATTTATCAATAATTTTTTATTAATCTATTTAACCATTCATCAAAATAATCAAAGTATATTTCATTTTTTATTTTTTTAAAAATATATATTTAATAATTAGCAATACTGATTCTCTTTTGTGCATCTATTAAGGTTAATTTTTAAAAAATAATTAGTAAATAAGTATTTTATTAATCTATTCAACTAGTATTAAAAATAATTTTTAATGTATCAAGAAAAAATAAAATAATTTTTTTCTTTTTATTAGGAATTATGTATGAGTTATAAAATGTATATTCTCAAAATGTACCTTGATTGTAAGAAAATAAACTCATTATGAAGATAATTCATATTTATTTTATAATTTATTTTGGACATATTATTTCTTATTTTTTTATGATGTGTTTTTGTTTCTTAGTGTAAATAGCAAAGATTTAAAAAAATATTCAAATTTTCTAAATGTGATGTATAGGTGTTGTTAAATTTGTGTAAAGTTTGCATGTACATAATTATTATTAAAGTAAACTTGAGAAATGAGGAAGTTTCTATTTAGACAAATAACTTTCTTATTGAATGGTTCCTTAAAAAGTGTCTCTATAATGGATACTATAATATGAGAGATACAAAAGTTAGAGAAAAATGTGGAAAAAAGGTACCTTACTAAAATAGATTACTATTTTTTATTGCCAATTTTTTTTTTTGGATCGATAAATGGCCAAAGCCTAGATTAATTATTATCATCTGTTATAATTAATTTTTATTTTTTTAATGTGTTAAGAAAATTCAAACCCAATACCTCCCACATGAGAGGCTCACAAGTTACCATTGTGTTGTAGGCTCTTGCCTATTGTCGGAAAAAATAATCAAGAATGGGAGAAAAATTATAAAATCTGGGAGCAAAGCTCCCACATATGAGACTATTGGCTTAAATATATTAATATAACAACAATTACAATGATTAATCAATATAAAATATGTATCAAAAAATTATGAATTTCAATTTTAACATTAGCTTAGTGGAGAATATTCAATAACAATATATTGAAAAATAAACAAAATAATATAAAAAATATTAGGAAATAATAAATTTTAAAAAAGAATGAACATAAAATGGAGAATATTATATTAAATTATATTAAGAATAAGAAACATTAACAAATGATGAATTTAAAATTAAAAAACCTCAATTAAATCCAACTATATAACACATCCTTTAATCACTACCTAAAACATTAAAAAATGATAAATGTTAGTATAAGAACATATTGGTACACAAAGAAATACAATCTTATTCTACAAAGAAATGGCATTGTGACTTGAAATTGACAAAAAAAAAAAGATTTAGTTAATCAAAGTGCAAGGGCCCCTAAATGAGAAGCACCAATTGTCACTAACTACATATTTGTGAATTTCCTTTATATCTCATTACCAAACAACTATGCTAGCTACACCCTTATTTACTATGATCTCCACGTCATCTTTTATCCTTTTTGTCTTCCACTTAGCCATTGTTCTAGAAACTGAGTTGCAAAAACTTTTAACAACTTAGCAGAAAAATAATTTGGTCAATGGAAAAATGAAAATAATAGTGAGAAGGTTACTTGGAGAAGTGATAAATTCGTTTGAATCTTTGTACTATCTTTAGGGCTTTCAAAAATATCTAGTATGAAAGATGCAAAGTTTCCTTCATTGTATTCAATCTATTCTAAAAATTGTAACAAAAATAATCTAGATATCATAAATAACATAAGCATTAGAATAAATAAATAAAATAACCCAAAATTTTAAAACAATAAGAGATCTAGCACCATGGATATCTTCCTATTAAATATTGTATTCAAATCCTTCGCTTAAAAAGTACTCAATTAGCATGTCAGCTGATAGAGGCAATAATTATATAGCACCAATTAATAGAATGAAAATGAAATACAAATATTAAATGAAAACATACTTATCAAATGATATTTTACATCAATACATAAGTGACTTTTGTTGATCTCTTAGTGAAGGGAAGTTCATTACTTCTTGTTTGTGATTTTTAGATCTCAAATATCTATGAAACTTTTGGAACCCCACAACTCTAAGAACATGAGAGTGTACAAATATCATTCTAAAACCATTATAAAAATAATAGTTTATGTGCAATTAAAAAGAAAAATACTTTATTTCAAAATTAAATGACACAAATTATGGAAAGTTTAATTTGATAAAATAAAATAATTTCAATATAGAATGTTGTGATTTATCGTGAACTTAAAAAATTCAATACTTGTGTGAACTCAATTTGTTTGGGTAAGTTCTTTATAATATAATTTAAGAACTATAGTCTATACCAATCAAAAGATTAGATCTTGTGTGAAAAGTAGAAATAGAAACTCCAACAAAATAAAATAAATTAACTAAAAACTTTGCACGGAAAAAAAAAAATTAGTTCAAAAGGCTGACAATTTACCAACAAGTATTTACAAATAGTGGAAGCAAAGTTCCCACATACAAACCTATTAATAGTTAATGGAATAGGGAGAAAAACAATAGCATATGACTCAAAATTCATTATGTTGGGCTCTTAGCTGATGCTAGAGCATCCAATGGTATAAGGGCAATCCTGTATCACCAAAAAAAATTTAGTGTTAGTTTTTATTTAAAGCAATTTCATTTTTGGATACACATTTGGGTCAAATAGACATTCCAACTCTCAGAGTTCCATTATTGGTTTTTTGGGTTAGAGTTTTTGAGCATGTTGGGATATGTGTTAATGTAGAAAATAAGTTATTTTTTAATTGATCCATAATTATGATGATTTGGAGGTGTAAGTTGGAGGGATCATTATACTTATAGTTTAAAGCACTCCAAAAACAATTAGGTCAAAAGGCTTTATGGTTTGAAAGTTATTGCAGTTTTGATTTGCGTAAAGACCTCCTAAGAGCACTTCAAAGTCAAAATTTGAGGCACTAAATGGCCTTTTACATGCCTAAAAAATGGGGTATGAGCTAAGCTAGTCCATAGGGCTATAGAGTGCTTGGAAAGCTTTTCAAAAATGTAAACAGTTTGTCAATCAGAGTCCTGGATCAAAAGTTATGCCTCTCGAAAGTTGGACTACCATTTTTGGATTCTTCTAATTTTACACCAAATTTTGGTGTGTTTTCTAGAACCTTCTATTTTGGTGGTGTATTCCAAATGGAATACTATAAAATTTATTCCTATCCCTAAACCTAATTTGGGTTAGTTAAGGTTAGTTTTGACATTGTAAAGGTAGTTTTTGGTGAAGTTTAAGAGAAAGTACTATAAGAAGGGTTTTCTCTAGAATCTGATAACATTGTAAGCCCATAGGGCATGTCATGGAGTTTGTTTGTTTTTTATTTACTATCATTTTGATAATAATATTCCCCCTTTCCTATTGTGTTTTATTTTGTCTTGGATTCTATCCCCATCAAGTGGTATCAGAGCTAGTTTTCATGAGTGCGTAGATAGAGCATCGATTGTGAGGCAATTTGCACTAGGACTGTGTGGATGAAGCGAGCATGGTGGAAGGCTTGCCGTTGTTACTCTTGAGGTTAGAGCCCTCCAAAGACAAGTCGAAGCATTACAAGAGGATATCCACAGAGGGATGAATGTTGCCATGGGCAATGAAAATGAGGAAGAAAATGAAGAAGGAAATATTGGGCAGGAAGGGGAAGGAGATGGAGAAGTTCTAAAGTAGGTAGAGGAAAGGATTTTTAAGGCAATTGTCAAGCTTGTAAAAAGACCTAAAATTGATATCAGCATGTTTTTAGGAAATCTAAACCCGGATAAGTTGATTGATTGGATCAATGAGCTAGAGGAATGTTTTGAGTATGAGGATATCAAAGACCATCATAGGGTTAAGTTTTTGAAGGAAAAATGAAAGGCCATGATAAAATATGGTGGAAAGAGATTCAATTGGAATAAAATAGAAGAGAAAATTAAAAAATCACAAGATGGGATCACATGGTGGAAAAACTAAAGAAGTGGTTCATTCCTCTTGATTACAAGCTTGATTTGTTCAAAAATATGCAAGAGTTAAAGCAAGTAGGAAAATATATCTAGGAATACACAGAGGAATTTTACAAAGTCCTTATTAGGGTGGGGCATACAAACACAAACAAGGAAAAGGTTTCTCATTACCTTTGTGGGTTAAGACCTAGCATTCAAAAGGAGTTAAGTTTTGCTAGAATGACTAGCATTGAAGAAGCATACCAGTTTTCTTTGTGAGTTGAGGAGAAGCTAAGAAAAATAGTTTGATGGAAGGAAAATAGGGCATAGTCAAGGAGTAAGGGGTGGTGGTAGGTCATTCAGAGGCTGAAATGAGAACCAAAAGAGAAATGAAGATGTGGGTACTAGACAAAAATAGAGGAATGAGGGTTTCAACCGCTCCTGTGATCAAAACTTTGGAGATCAAAGAGGAAGAGGTAGAGGACATGGACAAGGTTCAAGAAGAGGAAGCTTATGGGGTACCTATTTTCATTGCAATGAATAAGGTCATTATGCCTATGAATGCCCTTAATGCCAAGGAAGGATAGATAGGAGAGCTGATGGTCAAGCAAGGGTTGCTCATGTGGAAGATGATGCATAGTCATCACATTCAAAGAATACAAAAAGAGGAGAGGTTTTGGTTAATGAAAGGGTCTTGTTGAGTGGTGAGACTAAAATTGGACAGAGGATGAGTTTGTTTCATACTAGGTGCAAATGTGAGGGTAAACGTTGTGATGTGATTGATGGTGGGAGCACTAACAACTTGGTGTCAAAAGAAATGGTCTCGAGGCTAAAGCTCAAGAGGGAGAAAGATCCCCATCCCTATCAGATTGCTTGGGTGTAGGATGATCATAAGGTCTTGGTTAGTGAGCAATGTTTGGTAAAGTTCAAGATTAGGAATTACCATGATGAGACTGTTTGTGACATCATTTGAGTAGATGTCTTCCATTTATTATGGGGAAGGCCATGGTACTTTGATAGACATGTTATACATGATGGTCATGCAAATAAATAATCTCTGAAAAAGGATGGATTTCAGTAAAAATTAAAGCCCTTGATAAAGGAGGTGAAAAGGTATGCAATAGTGTTAGGGTATGTCTTGTTGATGGAAGAAAAATTCTGGATGGCATGAAACATCAGCACATGTGTTATGCTTTAATTCCTAGAAAGGATAAGGAAGGTAGTAGTGAAATTCCACTTGAAGTTTTAAGTCTATTAAGTGAGTATGGAGATGTCATCTCTGATAATGTTCTAGAAGGGTTACCTCCAATAAGATAAATTAGTCATCAAATAGATTTAGTCACTAGAGCTAGTTTTCCTAACAAGGCTGCTCATAGGATGACTCCTACTAACATTGAGGAGCTGTATAGACAAGTTTAGGAGTTGCTGAGGAAAGGTTTAATTCAAGAGAGCTTGAGTCCATATGTAGTACCTATAGTGCTAGCACCAAAGAAGGATGGAGAATGTGTACAGACTTTTGGTTATAAATAAAATAACCATCAAGTACTAATTTCTTTTGCCAAGGATGGATGATCTTTTGGACTACTTGAGTGGAACTCGGTACTTGAAAAAGATAGATCTCAAGAGTGGCTATCATTAGATATGGATATGAGAGGGAGATGGGTGGAAGACTTTATTCAAGAACAAGGTTGGTCTATATGAGTGGTTAGTCATGCTCTTTGGATTGACCAATGCACCAAGCACCTTTGTGCAGCTTATGAATGGGGTACTAAAGATTGTTTTGGGAAAATTTTTTATTGTCTACTTGGATGATATTTTTGTTTTTAGTAAGTCTTTGGATGAACATTTATTGTAGATTCATAGTTTTGTTGAAAGGTTGAGGGAAGAGAAATTGGTGATTAATTTGAAGAAGTGTAGCCTTGTCAAAAGTGAGTTAGTCTATTTGGAGTTTGTTGTATCAACTGAGGGTCTCAAAATGGACCCAAAGAAGGTAAAGGTCATCTTGAAATGGCCTGCTCCAAGGTCTACCATTGAGGTAAGATCATTCCATGGTCTAGCTAGTTTTTATAGGAAGTTCATTAGGAATTTGAGTAATATATGTGCACCCTGGACTGAAATAATGAGGGGGATACAAAAGAGTTGAAGTGGACTACATGAGCTGCAAGGAGTTTTGAACTACTAAAGAAGAAGGTGATAGAGGAACTTGTGTTGGCACTTCCTAATTTCAACAAAGTATTCCGAGTGGATTGCAATGCTAGTGATAGTGCTATTGGGGCTATTTTGAGTAAAGAAGGTAAGACTATTGCCTATTTTAGTGAAAAATTGAACGATGCAAAGAAGTATTCTATTTATGATCAGGAGTTCTATGCAATAGTTTAGGCCTTAAAGAAATGGAGGCATTATTTGTTGTGAAAAGAATTTTTTTTGTATACTGATCAAAAAGGCATTACAATACCTAAATAGCTAGGGTAAATCAAATAGAAGACATTTGAAATGGGTAGAGTTCATGCAAAGCTATACATTTACAGTATTGAAACATAGAAGTGGAAGGTCTAATAGGGTTTCAAATGCATTAAGTAGGAGACAATTGATGCTAAAAATAATGCAAGTTGAAGTGGTTGAGTTTGATGAACTCAAGAATCTACACCTTGAGGATCCTAACTTTGCAGAGGCTTGGAAGGCTTGTAAAGAACTTGTTACTCTAGATAGGACTAAACAGCTAGATTACATGATTCAGGATGGTATGTTTCTTAAGGGAAGTCAATTGTATATCCCAAAGAATTCCATGAGAGAGGACTTAATCAAGGAGAAGCATAGTGGAGGGATGGTAGGACACCTTGGTCGAGATAAGACCATTGCCATTATTAGAGAACATTATTTTTTGCCTCAATTTGTCACAAGATGTGAACAAGTTTGGGCAGAATTGTCAAGTATGTCAAACAACCAAATGATTTAGTTAAAATATTAGACTATATCAGCCATTTCCTATTCCATCAAAGCCTTGGGAGGACATAAGTATGGATTTTTTTCTTGGATTGACAAGGACATAAAGGGGTAATGATTCAGTATTTGTGGTGGTTGATAGGCTCTCTAAGATGACACATTTCATTACATGCCACAAGACTCATGATGTAGTACATGTTGCACATTTTTTTTTTAGAGAGGTGGTGAGGGTACATGGTCTCCCAAAAAGTATTTTTTTTGATAGAGATACTAAATTTGTTGAGTATATTTGGAGGAATTTGTGGAAGAAGTTAAAGATAGAATTGAAGTTTAGTTTTGCACATCATCCAAAGATTAATGAAAAAAGAAAAGTAGTGAATAGAAGTTTGGGCAATTTGTTTAGGTGTTTAGTAGGAGATAAACATAAGGGATAGGATTTGATTCTACCACAAGAAAAATTTTCTTACAATAATTCTATAAATAGGAGTACTAGTAGATCAACATTCCAAATTGTGTATGGGAGTAGTCCAAGGGCTGCACCAGAGCTGAGGAAGATGGAGCAAGGAGAGAGGACAAGGGCTGAGGTAGAATACTTTGTTGAACATGTCAAGAACTTACATGAGGAGGTACGAGCACATATTACCAAGATGAACATACAATATAAGGCTAGGATAGATCAAAAGAGGAGACATAAGGCATTCCAAGTTGGAGATCAGGTTATGGTATATTTGAGGAAGGAATGATTTCCAGTGGGTAGCTACAACAAATTAAAGATGAAGAAATCTAGCCCTTGCAAAATTTTGAAGAAACATGACTTAGGAAATGTATATGATGTGAAGGTTCTAGATGTGATTTATATTTCTCCTATTTTCAATATTGCAGACTTAATAGAATATCATGATGATGGTGCAGATAAGGAGTTGATGTTGGAGCCATGTCCAATTCCTACTTCTGTGAAGAAAGAGATTGAAGGAGTTCTAGATAGTCATGTGGGCTAGAGTACCAAAAACAAACAATATGAAGAATACCTGGGGAACTATAAATGACAATCAATAGAAGAATCAACTTGGATATTTGCAATAGAGGTTTCCCATTTTGATTTTCCTCTACTACCTATAAAGTGACAGGGTCACTTTTCAATCTACCCTAGGTGTCTGATGTAGGAGCATCTAGTGGTGTAAAGGCAATCTTGTATCACCCAAAAATATGCTTAGTGTTAGTTTTTGTTTAAAGTGTTTTCATTTTTGGATACACATTTGAGTCAAACAAATATTCCAACTCTCATAGTTCCACTATTGGTTTTCTAAGAGTTTTTTAGGACCTTCAGACACATGCCAATGTAGAAAATAGATTATTTTGTAATTGAGCCATAATTATGATGAGTTGAAGAGTGTAAGTTGGAGGGATGATTATACTTGTAATTTAAAGCACCCCCAAAAAAAGAATTAGGTCAAAAGACTTTACATTTTGGAAGTTATTATAGTTTTAAGTTACTTGGAGACCTCCTAAGAGCACTTCAAAGTCAAATTTGAGGCACTAAATAGCCTCATATAGGCCCAAAAAATGAGAGACAAGTGAATCTTTTCTAGATGGCTATAGAGTGCTTGGAGAGCTTTCTAGAAATGTAAATGGTTTGTCAATTAGAGTTTTAGATCAAAAGTTATGCCTCTGAGAAGTTGGACTACCATTTTTGGATTCTTCTAGTTTTACACCAACTTATGATGTGTTTTCTAGAACCTTCTATTTTGGTGGTGGATTCCAAATGACATATTCTAAAATTTATTCCTAATCCTAAACCTAATTCAAGTTACTTAAGGTCACTTATGTCATTGTAAAGGTAGTTTTTGGTGGAGTTTGGGAGAAGTTATTGTGAGAAGGGTTTTGTCCAAAATCTGATGACATTGTAAGCCCATAGGGCATGTTGTGTAGTCCATTTTTGTTGTACTGAATGTAATAGAACATCAATTTTTATAATAATATTCTCCCTTTCATTTTGTGTTCATTTTTGTCCTGGATTATGTCCCCATAATTAGCGCTTCTACAAATTGATTAATTGTAGTGCATAAATGTGTTGAGATTAGTATTAATTATAACATAACTCAAAACTTACCTCCATTGATGGAGAGGCACTAGATTGAAATACATGTGATCACCTAGAAAACATTCATCTTAATTGTGTTGAAGTCTATTAAAATCTTCCCAAAGAGAAGGTTATACAAGAAGAAATGTTGGGCAAAGGTCCTTTATAAGGAGATGGATGAGTCGAAATAGACAAACTGGTTTAATGGTCACATCAAATTTTGATTTAATTTATTAAAAGTTGTATGTAGATTCTTTAGACGGAAAGGAAATAGAGTTAGAGAGTTTGGCGGGTTGATGAGTCTACCCACATTTCTATTAGGAAAAGTTTTATGTTTAGTGTGCATTTTCATTCTTATAGATTCATCTGATTGTCAAATTGAATTTTATATTAACTTTGAAAATATTGTTTTTCTTTTCTTAATGCCTCAAAAGTAATTTAAACTTTGAATATACTAGGTACTATCAAATTATAATTTAAAACATATATTCTTTACAATTTATTATATATTTTTTTAGATTTGACTGTTAAATTTTTTAATTAGTTAAATTAGATTTTAATGTTAAATTCATGTTTGTATAAAATATGCTTAATTTTCTATTAATCTTCATAGTATTTTTTCTAACTTTATTTCATAGCAATAAAAAATTGAAAAGCCTTCTCATATTTTATTTTATAGTAAATCACGACTTCTCTATGATTTCACATGTTTTTTCCTTTATGGATCTCACTTGTTCTTTTGATATATTGTATGCAAGTCAGGGTCTTGGATTGCACTTGCATTAGATGGCTTTCTAATATCATGGTCTCAATTGGAGTTTTGGAAGAAGTTTAGTGATGGTAATTTTTATGACAATTTTTGGCTAGACTCTTGGTTTTGTCTCTAGTACCAAACAATTAATTGTATTCATATGAGTTTTAGGCTCTTTGTAATCACTATATTCTCAATTTGGGAATCTCTAGGACAAGATTCATTAGTGTTGATAGATACCCTCTCTTGATGTAGTGTTTCTTCTTCTACATCTTTTGTATCTAGCAATGATCATAGTTTTTCTTTTCTAGTTCTTTTCTCTAGGAGCTATTTTGAACTAGTTATTATTAATATAAATATAATGTTTTGCCAAAAAAAAATTTAAAAAAAATTTGAAAAGAACATTATATCTAGTAGTTAAGTAGCTAAAATCAATTTTAAATTAATTTTTTATAACTAAGTATAGAGTCTTCAAATAGGAAATATATATAAAGAGAACTTGGAAGCAAGATGAGTCTACCCACATTTCTATGAGGGGGACTTTTATGTCTAGTTCATGCTTATATTTACTACTCAAATTGAATTTTATATTTAGTTATTTATAATTAAATTTATTATTTAGTTTATTATTATTTCTAATGAACTGAGTTAATGGTCAATTTTAATTTTATTAGTTATCATTAGGCTTTCATTAAAATATGAAAATTTCATAATCCATAAATAATAAAATATCAAGAATTTTAACTAAGACTTCTAAATTTAAATCATGCTTATAGAAAAAATTGTCATGTTTGAATTCAATATTTACCTTTTGAATTTCATTAAAAACTTGAAATTTCCATTGCTTATAATAACACTTTACAACTTTCTATATTTGATTTGAAATTTCTTAGTAAATTAGAGGTCTATGCTTGAATCATTATTCTAGAAAAAGTCAAGTTACTTGAATTAATTATTTACCATTGACGTTTTATTAAACACATGATTTTTTCATAATCAACACTAGCATAGTTTGTCTTTCTTATCTAATATAAATAAGTAAATTGAAGAAACTCTTCCTCTATTCAGTAAATTATCTATTTAAGTGAGAGCCAAACTAAGGCAAAAATTTCCTTCTACATATATTACTTGCACGATACATATTTTTTTCATATTTAGAGGTGAAATAGTACATCTAGCAATGCTGGATTTTGTAAAAGTAAAAGATACATAGCTAATGGGACCTAATAGAATTTTACTTAAGTGTATATTTTCTCATGAGAAAAGTTAAAACACATCGCCCATGGTTAAAGGTTTAAAGAATATATTTTGAGATTCTAGAATTCATATTACACATAGATGGTAACCTGATAATTTGGCTAAGTGATAATTGCTAAGAATGATTGGCTTTACAACTTAGTACTATAGGGAAACATCCTCCTTTTCATAGGAACTATATACAAAAAAAATGGGTGAGTTCTAGGTTCATAGCTCCAAAACACATCAATTCTAAATGTTATGATTGAGATCTATATAAAATGTCTCAATCAATATAAATAGGAGAACACATAATTTGTATGTCATCTCAATAATTTGTATATTGGCTATCTTATTTAAATTGTTAGTGATATCCACTTCATAAAGTTCATCTCCAAAGGTTGAGATAAGTAAAATTGGATGATATCTTTAACTCATGGTAGACTTAGAGAGGCTATCATCTATGTAGAATATTTCTAATATAATAAGGATGAACTATTAAAATCCATCTAGAAAGGAACAAACATTTTTTGTCTTATTATACATGAAAATTCTCTAAACTAGGGTAAAACCACATCAAAAATTAAAACAAAATCAGTGATCATAGAAAAGTATTGCTTCAAAATGAATATATAACAAAAAATGAGAAATAGAAAACCTAATTTAACTTTTTAACCTCAAATTGACAAAAAAATCTGATTTATAAATCAAGGCTTGGTAATAAAGCATTGATAAAGATTTAGATAACACTACCACACCCCCCCCCCTTAAAGTTTCCATGAAAGTAAAACATTTCCAACTAATAATATGCAAGATCAAATTCAAAGAATTACAAGAGGTGGTGTTTCAATAGGAGTACCATGTCAAAAACCATGGGGTCAAATCTATATGATCATTTGAATGAGTTGCCATCTCCCAAGCATCCTTAAATCATAAGCTCTAGTAAGAATTATGCAAGAATGATAGTTCTAACTAATAACATTATTTTGAAATTTAAAGAACTATATTAGGTGGTATTTTAATAAGTATATATTTTAGAAAATCATAAGATCAAATCTCTTGAACCATTTTAATGAATTGCCATTTTGAAGTATCACTAAAATGTAAGTAGCAACATTTAAATTACTAGAAATGAAAATGTAATTTAAAAGACACCATAAGTGTAGAATCTTAAAATGATGTTGACCTCTAAGATTATGTTTTCTATTAGTGTCCAAACACTTAGTCATTTACTAGGAAAGATTACAAGGTCATCATTGTGACCAAGTTATCTAGTAAAGGCCAAGCATACAATTCTAATACCAAGGAGGATAGTGATTGTTGAGCATTCAATATAGATCGAGAAATATAATAAAGATTAAGCATATTGATAGATTATTAACTACCAAGAAATAGTTATATAAAAGTTGAGTAACAACATGAAGGTTTATACATGACAAAGCATCAGAGTATTCGAGTGTCGAGTAATTTAGTTTTGACATATAAGATTGTAATTCCACAAACTCATATGTAAACCATTTTTTCCAACTATTATATGATATTTAATATTTTTAGAGTTAGATAAGGATTCGATCATGCATTCTTACAAAAGGTAATGATCCCAAGGCATACAATTCAATCAATTAGAAAATGAGATATATAAACGACAAAAGATGATGAACTGTAAGCCATTGATCAAGATCTAGAAACTTCATTGAACATCTATTTAAGGAGGATTCTAACCCTAGAATTAGAAGTGTTAAGAAGTTGAGATGCATAGAGAGTATATGTGCATGTGATGGAATGAAAATGAAGTTTCAAGGTCAGATCAAGCAGACAAGAATTAGAGTAGTAAAGGACTAAATAGAGTTATCATATTAGGAGACTAGATCAGAGTTAAGCAAAGAGGAGACCCAAGATCACCTTCTAGAGAAAACTAAGGGATAGGTACTAAATGAGCTATTTTTAATTGAGATAGGGTAAATCTCTTAACATAGTGGTCTTAATAGATCTATGTAAACCTCCTAACAAAGTACTTACTTCATTATGAGTGTAAAATATTTTAACAAGGTTAGACCTAACACTCTCTTAATTGTTTAACATGACAAACCTTTTATAGGATAGATCATATCTTTTGATCAAACATTATAACATTAACAAGTTAACTTTATTGTTGTAATAATGAAGATTTGCGAGTTTCATCCCCACCCTAGTTTTACCTTCATCTTGAAGTCTTTTTAGGTAACCAAATCATTGTGTTATGTGTCAAGAACTCTTTATTGATGTGATTGTAAGAATTTTCCTAAGGAAAAAATTCACCTAGGAACTAAGAACTCAAACACAAGCACATAGTAGACCAAAGAGAGAGAGAGAGAGAGAGAGAGAGAGAGAGAGAGAGAGAGAGAGAGAGAGAGAGAGAGAGAGAGAATGATCAGAATGACAATGTATTCAATATGCCATGATTAAGAGTACACTAGGAGTGCCTATATATAAAGGCATCTTAGGAAGCACCTAGAATGTCTTTAGAAACAACTAGGAGATAAGACAACTAAGCACCTTATCCAACATTCTAGATGAATGGATAAGAATGACAAAGTGTCATATGTGTGTAGAAGATTCCTATGTTGTAGACAACATGTGCTTAAAAGAGGTGTAGACCCCTATGATGTCATCATGACAACTCACAAGAGTACACATTCTCCTAAGTGTCTCACAAATAAAATAATGCAAAATAATAAATTAATGCATTAACTTAAGTAAACTTAAGTAAGTGTAATAAGTAAATACTTATTTACACCAACAACCCCCCTTAAGTGCAACTTAGGGGAATGCCCTTAAGCTTACAAACTAGGATGAAGATGCATAATGGGTCCCGACTACTAGGCCATGTTTGGTACCCATGTACATAATGAAGATGCAAATCTCTCATAAAGCAGGGAAAGAGGGAAAACTTCATGGGAAAAACTACAGAAAGCCAAACCATGACGAGCATCATTGCAAGACAAAAAGAATCAATGAGTTAGAATATCTACTCAAGAAGAACAAGATTCAAGTGCCAGGTACTTCCAAGGATTCAACTCCAACCTCCTTATTTTGAACTGATTTATTCAAACCTACAATACTAGCAAGATCAAATTTCTCTCTCTCTCTCTCTCTCTCTCTCTCTCTCACCAAATCCAAGGCCTTAAAATTTTGGCCTCCAAATGGGTTCCTTCATGCCTTGTCCATGCTTTCCCAATACACTATCTTTGAATCCCATTTTCCCCAAAATCTTAAAACCAATATTATTTTTAAAACATCCATTGTTATCATCATAGAAATTTCCAACTATACCTACAAATTTCTTCTTACCTTCATCATTATTCTCTTTACCTGAAGAAACTTTAACTATATCGTACACAAATCACTCATTTCACATGCAACAACACAAATTGATAGCTTTGATTATAAAATCTCAATGTCTTTTTCCAAGATACTTACCTTCTCACCCAAATCTTCATTCTCCTTCTTGACTTTATCAAAAAATTTAAAATTATTCTTTAATTCAACATTCTATTGGTTAACTTGTTCCAACTCTATTTCAAGATTCTCAATTCGACATAAATAATCATATTTTTTTTCAAAAAAATTAAAAATTCTCAAAAATTTTTTGAATTAGACATCTCCAATTTTATTAATTCATCTAAAATTTCATTTTCTTTCTGTAACCTTTTTCTTGTCTTCCCCATTGAAATAACAAAAAATAGTACACAAACAAATTACCTCTACTCGGTTCTTCTGTAGGGAAATATATTCTTTAGTTAATCTTATTCTTTAATCTTTATTTTCCCGATGCTACTCATGATCTTTTCTCTTCGTTAGTTCTTTTAATGTTTCATAAATATTTTTCAACACACATATCTTCTCTTCTTCAATATGATACAAATCAACATCTCATATTTTCATACTCTAATCTTCTTATACAACCTAGCTAATCTCATCAACACTCTTCACACCTTGAAGTATTCATCAATTCTGATACCAAATGTAGATTTTACACAAACACAAATTTTGAAAATATAATTTCCATTGCAACACTCTACTAAAAAATGAGTACAAAGGGTTGAATATAAATAATTCACACCCATTAAAAAAAAGCAAAAAATTAGATATGCATGTAGATAGACAAGTTTTATTTGCTAAAGAATAAAATTAAGTCCTAAATATATAGATATTTCAATAGATTCTTTATTTTCATAAAAACTTAAAAACTAACTAAAATCTTCCTAAGAAAAAACTCTATTTTTTCACTAGCAACAATCATAAACAAAGAAGGGGGAATGGTTATGTCAGAGAAATTAAAGAAAAGGGCCAGTATCATTCACAAATTTATTAGTAACTATTCCCTTTGAAGGAACTTGAAATGATAGGGCTCTGATAAGATCTATCATCACTAGGTTTTTGGAGACCTTGATTTCATCCTGGAAATTGGCGTTCTCAAGATAATTTTTGATGTTTAACATGGCAGGAAGAAGATATGCAATGTACTTGCTAGTCTCTTCCCTACCCACCACTTTATTCTCATAGTAATGTATTTGATGCTTTTGGTAGGAGAGTAGGGCTTTATGTAATCGTCCACTCACTTGATAGCTTCTTTCTTGTCAGATGAGATTTTGTGCAAGTCAAGATTGGCCATGCCCACAATTATTTCCATGCCAAAATACAGTTGACTCTTGTTTGTATATCCTATATTTTCCAATTCTATTTGTCTTCATCAAATTGGTCACCTCCTCTTATGGAGGCAAATTGTCTCCTAGAAGGCCATTGTTAACTCCTATTTCCTCAACATCTGCAAATGAGTCAAAATTAGGTCTATCATTGCACCACTCTAAAATATATCACATTTCTTTCTATGAGTTTATGATAATGATGGGGACACAACCCAAGAACAGAATGGACACAACAAAAAAGGGAAATTGTATTAACTGAGAAAATAAGCTAGTACAAATAGTACAGAGAAAATAAATTTCAAGACATGCCCTAAGGGCTTACAATAGCATAAATCTAGAGATAATTTCTCCTTTCAGTACCTCCTCTCAAACTCCACTCCGAACTGCCTTTTACAATACCAGAAATCTCCTTAAATAGATCCTGGAGGGTTAAGGACTAGGAGTACATTCTAGAAAGTGCTAGTAGGCATCCACTGACCAAATAGAAGGTTCTAGAAGCTATGTTAGAAGTTGGTGCAAATCTAGAAGAATCCAGAAACGGTAACCAAACTTCCAGGAGGCATAACTTTTGAACCGTAGCTTCGATTGATGAACTGTTTACATTTTTAGAAAGCTCTCAAAGCGCTCTATAGCCCTATGGAAAAGCTTCACTCGTCCCCCCATTTTTCAACCCTTTTCAAGGTCATTTAATTCCCCTAACTTGACTTTGAAGCATTCTTAGGAGGTCTCCAAACCCTGAAAAACTGCAATAACTTTCAAACCGTGGGGCCTTTTGACCTAATTCTTTTTCTGGAATGCTCTAAATTATAATTACATTCATCTGGCCAATTCACACCTTCTAGGTCACCAAAATGATGTCCAAATTGCATGCTCCTATTTTTTCAAGATTTTCTAGCACACTCGGGATGCTCTTGCATCAGATAAGAATATTAGGGCTAGTATAAATCTAAATTACCTCCCTAGATTGAGAATAAGAGGATTATGAAAATACATGCAATCCAAGAAATCTTCATCCACTCTATACATGCCCACATTATTACTATACTGAGGAAGAGATGATGGTTTTGTAGTATGAGACAAGTATGTTAGCCATTTTATAGGAAGAATTCACCATTTCCAGATGATAAAGATATTCGAGTTGATTGAATTAGCTGACAACAAAAAAATCACAAGCTTTCAAATCCAAAACAAAGATAATATAAATTATTGCACAAAGTAGAAATTGTATGGCTGAAATTATTATTAAGTATACCTCCTCATCCCTAGCTAGGCATCTTTTTTCATCCATCAATTGATCATGATATCAAAGTGACATATATAGAGTCAATGATGATAAGGATCAAAGGAAACAAAATAAAAAATCTAGAATTACACATGCAAATTTAATATTTGTACATATATACATGTTAATTTTATTGTAGTCATGTATTTCAAATATATATTTGAGAGAAATATTAACTACTAGTTGTGTTATAGTTTTTAATTTTTAGAGAAGTGATTGTTCTTGCAAGAGATGTAGAAGGATTTTTAAAAATGTTATTTAATAATTGTTAGTTCATAATGTTGTATTGAAATTTAAAATTTATCTAATAAGTGTCAAATTGTGAGGATGAATTTATTTGAATAAAATAATTTATTCTAGAATTTTGTGTTGAAATTAAAATAGAAGATACAATATATAATTTATGGAGTCAATTCAAAATACCGATAATACAAGATCACTTTGTAGTTGCAGAAAATAGAAAATTAAACTAAACAAATAAATAATAATAATAAACTAAGAAGGTCGATGATTAATGGTGTAATATTCCCCCTTAATCTAAAGGGGTTAAATTAAGCATGCTCCAAAAATTCTCAAACTTTTTGTGTCGAAGAGCTTTGGTAAAACTATCTGCAAGTTGATCTTAAGTAGGACAATGTTGGAGGTGCACACTACCATTTTTCACATTGTGTTGAAGAAAATGAAATATGGTGTTGATGTGTTTAACGTGATCATAAAGACTGGATTTTTCACCATCTTAATTGTTTATTGATTATCAATAAAAAGTGGAGTAGAAGAAACTCATTGTGCTTGTAAATCTACAAGAATCCTTTGAAGCCATAAGATCTCTTGAGTAGCCTTAGAGGTGGCCATATATTCAACTTCTATAGAAGAGATGATTGGAACACATTTATTTTCTAATTTTGAAGAAATAGCAATAGATCCAAGATACATTAAATAGCCATATATAGAGTTTCCATCTTCCTGCATTATTACAATCAAAATATCCAAGTAATTAAAAATTGGTGAGTTGTGAGTACTTGAGCCCATATTTTGAGTGTCTTTTAAATGTTGAAGAAAAAGTTTGGTTACTAATTGATGATTTTAACTAGGTTTTTGCATGAATCTAGAGAGAACCCAACAACAAAGGAAATATCTAAATGAGTAGTAGTTGGATATGTCAAACTACCAACAAGGTTCCTATAGGGAGTTGGATCAACCAATGCCATAGAGTTGGTGGAGGTGAGTTTGAGATTTTTCTCCATTGGAGTATGAAGAGATTTGAAATATGTCATGCCAAACTTAGGGAGAAGTTCACCAATATAATTTTTACTAGGAGATAAAACTATATTTGGGAACTTGAATCACCTCAATACCCAAATAATAATAGAGTTTCCTTAAATCAATCATTTCAAACCCTTTCTTCAATTGAGATTTCAAACCTTTCTTATAATTATCATTGTTACTAGCAAGAAATACATCATCTACATAAAGAAAAAGATATACAACAATTCCATCATCAAACTCAAAATGCTGAAAATACAACTTCAAGAGATACATAGTGAGTTTTTCATACCATCCTCACAGAGCTTGCTCCAAACCATGTAGTGATTTAATGAGCTTGAATACCCAGTTTTCTTTACCATAGATTTCATATCCTTCTAGTTGAATCATATATACTATTTTTGTGAGATCACCATTCAAGAATGTGGTTTTTAAAATCTAGTTGATGAACTTTCCGCCCATCTTGTGCTGAACGAGCCAACAAGACATAGATGGTTGTCCATTTTGTAGTAGGGAAAAAATTTCATCATAATCTATGTCCTCTTTTTTAGCATAACCTTTTGCAACAAGGAAGACTTTATGTTCATCAAGTGAGCCATCAACTTTATATTTATTTTAAAAATCCATTTGTAACCAACAGGTTTACAACCAATTCTCATGTACACCATTTTTTAGAAGTGCATCATACTCAGTTTGCATAGCTTTTTGCCACACTTTAATATGTTTAGCTCCTTTATAGGGATTTGGTTCATTATCTATTGTTAAATTAGTTCATTAAGAAACTTTGAAGTATTCAAATTAGAGTATTGAGATTGCTTCCTTAGTTCGTAAGAACTTCTTGTACTAGTTTTGCCAAATTCATCAGGTCTCAAAGATTGTAACATTTGCTGGACATGTTTGACCCATTTGTGAGAAGATTGAGTTTGGACTAAAGGTTGTTCAAAAGAATAAGTATAATCTTTATTAGTTGTTGATGGTGCTGAAATATTAGGTTCAATATTAGAAGAAATATCATTAGAAGAGGTGGCTTCTTTTTGCAAAAGAATAGGTCTATCATCTTGAGTTGTCACATGGAAATTTTATTAGAGGTGAAAAAAATGTAGATTTATTAAGGTGTTTAAACTCACTTTCAATATTTGTATCACTTTTGGAGGATTCAAAAAATACAACATCATGGGAAATAAGAAACTTTTTATGAACTTCATCATACAACCAATATGCATTTGACTATTTTGAAAATCCAAGAAAAATTCACTTATAACTATGTTGACCCAACTTATTCCTTTGTTCCTTAGGGATAAAAATATAGCAAATAGAGCCAAAATTTGAAAGTGCCAAAAAAATATCCATACCATACTTCATATATAGTTGCTTAGTGATGAAAAAATTTTGCAGATCTGTTGTGCATATTTACTATTGTTCTCAGTGCTTCAGCCAAAAAATGTAATTGGAAACCTTTGAAATACAACATTGCCCAAATTGTGTTCATGATAGTTCTATTCATTCATTCAGCTATGCCATTTTGTTGAGGAGTTCCTGGAATAGTGAGATGATGTTGAATTTCATGTTGATGAAGATAATTCTAAAAAAATATAGAGGTAAATTCTCCTCCATTATTAGCTCAAAGAGCACCAATTTTAGTCCTAGCTTGATTTTTAACCATAATAGAAAACATTTTAAAGATTTTAAAAGCTTCTAATTTTTGTTGCAAGAAATAAATCCAAGGCATTTGGTTTTAATCATGAATAAACTATATGAAATATTTAGATCCTGTGGTAAAAATTATAGGTAAAGTCCCACATAAATCAAAATGTATGAGTTGTAACTTTCTATGTGCCCTCCAAGTGGAGTAAGAGAAAGGATTCCTATGTTGTTTGGCAAGTATACATGCTTCACATTTTAAACTATTTTTGAAAAAATAAGAAAACCATCAACACCCTTATTTTGCATAATATTAATGCTATCATAATTAATATATCCAAACCTTGCATGCCATAAAAGGTTTAGGGATAATCCACTTTTTGTTGTAAGATATGGAGAAAATTTTCAAATTTGTAGAAATGCCATTTAGTTTTAATAACCTTCCATCTTCTTGATAGGAAAATATAATTTTATTATTAGGTATTTTCCTTACATAAAATTGTTCATCTTTTAACAAAATAGAGTACCATTATTTTTTAATCAACATTAGTGATAACAAATTAAGTGGCAATTGGGGAATAAACAATAAATTATGTAGCACAAAATCTACAAGATTAGGAAACATAAACCAAACAATTCCTTTTCCAATAGGCTTGAGACTTGATTTATCTGCTAAGAAAATTGGACCACATGTACCTTCATGAAATTCTTCAAATAAATCATGTCAAACTATCATATGTTGTGTGAATCTATTATCTAAAATCCAAGAATCATGCCATGAAGTATTATATACAAAGTCTAAAATAAAAAGAAGATAACTATCATTATCATTGTCACAAGAAAATTGAGCTACCTATGAAGCTTTATCACTTGAAGTTTTATCATCATTACAAACATTTGTTTTATCTTTCTATTAAAAAGAATTTTCTTTAAAATTTTCTATTTTATTGCATGATAGCTTGCATTCATGTGCATCATGACTACCTTTTCTACCACATCTTTTACAATATAGATGTTGTCAATCATTTTGATTATCATTTTTTCGTTGACCTCTACTTTTTCCTTTATCATAATTATTAGTTCTACTAGAACTCTTTTTTATAGGTTTCTCCTTTTGATGAGAAAGACAAACATTTTCATTACTATTATCTATTTTCCTTCCAAAAGCCTTTTTAAGCTCAACTAGCTTTCCAACCAATTGATCAAACGTAATGGTTTTTAATTGATTGCTTGATAAATGGAATCTATTTGATGAAGAGCCTTAATAAAATCTATGAGATAAATATCAACTTTCCCACCAAAAAAATCAACATCTTGTTTTATGGCTATGATTTTAGAAGCCAAACTCATAACATCACCATTTTTCTATTCAATATTAAACAACTTTAACTACAACTGAATAAAATCTAATTTTGAATGAGAATCATATAAATATTTTAACTTGTGAAGTGCATCCCATGCAATTGTGCATCCTTGTATATGTCAATATAAATCTCCATTAACCGAAGCTCTTATCAAAGCCAAAGCTTTTAAATTATTATATTGCAAAATTTATTTTTCTTTTATATCTGTTGGTGCTATAGGGTGGGTATTTTCATCACAAATTTTATATCATAAATAATTGAAACTAAGAGTATTTTCTACTTTTCTATGCCATTCTAGCCATATATATTTTCCCATTAATGTTTTCCCAATCAATGAGACTATAGATTGCATTGTGAATACAAATAAATATTTTTTCAAAGATTGTAAACTTAAAGGAATGCTTCTTTATTGCTCGTGTTTACAATGAGCAATATAAATATTTTTGTGACCATAAATAAGCTAGAGAAAATGAAAATCATCTCAATATTCATCCCTTCTTCTATAACATATAGAAAGAAAGTGTAAACATTCCTTAGACCAAATTATTTTCCTTGTATAACTTTGAGTTTGAAAAATGAATAAAACTAGGCTTTGATACCACTATCAGGTTAGATTGATTTGAATATCATAATTTAATCTAAGATCTTGTGTTGAAATTAAAAGAAAAGATACAATATATAATGGGTAGAGTTAGCTCAAAAAGTAATAATATCATATTATTCTTTAGTTACAGAAAAAAAAAAAAAAAAAAAAAAAACTTAAAATAAACATCTATAAAAGAATTTTTAGTGGTACATCATGCAATATATTATTATAAATTTAGAGAGAGAATTGTCTAAGACCTAGATGAAGCATAGATGAATATCCTTCTAAATCATGTGCTTTTGTTAATTTTTTTTAGTTTGAGTGTTGAAACTACAAATGAAAAATACATGCAATTCAAAATAGAGGAAATCAAGGCTCTTACATGTTTTCTTAAGCCAAAGGTTGAATAGAGGATAGATGGATGAAAAAAAAACAATGGTTTTTTAAAAACCACTAGAAAATAATTGAAAGTCATTTATCCTTTCATAATGCATATATAAAAATTATGTTCAAATCCAAAATTTTCATGGAATCTACTACTCTCAAGGATGATGTCAAAAAATACACATTGAAAGAACCTAGATTTTTTTAACTCACTTGTATGCTTGAAAACTACTCTTTGAAGTCTCCTGATAGTTTTTTTTCTTTAGTACTATATTTTCCTCACTATCACTAATTTACAAATATCTTTAATGTTAAATTGAAATCATTAGTTTCCTTGCCTATTCTTTCTAGAATAATGAATCCTAATGAAAACTTTAAAAAATTATCATAAGTTTTCTAACTAATAGCAATACTTTTAACAATTTAATTTCCTATGTGTTTTTATCTTTAATAATGGAGCATAAAGTCTCATATGAATAGGAAGGAAGGATAATAGAGGATGCAGTAGAGATAGGAAAATTTAAAAGTTAGACAAGAGATAGGAGGAGATAACTTTTTTCATTTGGTGATGAAATCTAGGTATACAAAAGCTACAAACAGAGAGAAATAGAAAGTCTTGTTTTTTTTTTTTAAAATCTCAATTTGAAGAGACAAATAACTTTGTAAAAAATTACACTCTTGGTGATGTTCAACAAATTTTTCCAATTTTAAAATTTCGAACATTGGAAACTTAAACATAGTTTGTTCATCCTTCTATGTTGCAAGTGGCATTGTCATGTTGTAGTTACAAGATTTTATGTTCATTATGGTTTTTGTTGTTGATGTTGATGTAAATTGAATTAATATTTCCTAAGTAGCAATAGTATTTTGTTAAAACTATCTCTAATTTAACTATTAGTTTAAAATCTTACTATACCTTGCTTTGTCATGATAATATTCCTTCTTGTGCATCTACATAACCTATGATAATCAAGCTCTACTAATGGGTTACAACATTGACCAAACATTTATTATTGTACTCTTTGAAATAGAATTATATAGAAAACATTAATCATGAAAATATCCACATTTTATACATTTACATGCAAAAGTAACAACATAATAACTAAACAAAAAATGTTTTTGATATTAAGAAACAACCAAAAATGAGGGCTGACCTAGAACAACAATTTATAAAACAACAATAAGTAACTTGCAACATATAATCATCCTACCCCCTTTCTTAATAAGAAAAAATCCCTACATTAACATATTCCAATTTCTAAAACTATTACAACTAGTAGACTAATAGACATACTAAAACTTAAATATATAGATAAACATGTTAAACTAGGATTCCAAATATTAAAACTAAAATGAGACTAATAAGACATAATAGTAGAAGCTCATCTTAGTAGCATACATGTAACTAAAAACACCAAAAAAATAAACCTAAACATAGAGAGATAGATCTCTTTTTTCTCTTTGTCAAGCCTTTGCAATAGCACACAAAGATAATTATCTATTAGGGACTGGTACAAGGAGGTTATAGTGTCTACACCAACATAAGCAGTAAACTCGTCCTTCTCAACATGATGGAGATGAAGAGTGGTAGTCATTGAGAGCTCATCACTTTAATAGTACAATTTGCCACCTCATCAAATCTCTAATCTAGGTTATCCTATTTTCTCATGAGTTTCTTGATGGTCTCATATATCACAACATTCTCCTTTGCACATCCCCAAAATCCAATTCTCATAGACACCTCAAGGTTTATCCCATCTCCTTTATGTGGTTCTTGCCCTTCTATTGTTAATGGGTAGGGGAGCTAATAGAATCAAGTTGTAGTGCCTCTTGCATTTGATTTCTATAAGTCATCTTGATAGATGCAACCTTGATGATCTTTCTTTGTGAGTGGTCATGATTGAGACCATGAGTGATCTACACCTTTGAGGTGATTAGATTTATGTTATTGTATTAGTTGGATTGATTATTCTTATGGTTGGTTTATGAGATTATGATGTGTTAGATGGTTTCACTAAGGTTTGTGCTAGTGGTTACCAAGATTGATGTGGTATCATAATGTTGTTCCATGATTACCCTGAGATGTGTACAATGATTGCTCTGTGTATTGTTATCCTGCTACACTGGACTAGGTCCATGTAGTAGTGGTTAGTCCTATATTTGACCATGTTCACATATGTCTTTTAAGTGTCTTTTTATGCTGTTTAACAATTGTTATTAATTCCATTATTAAATGCTTAAATAATTAGAAATTAATTGTCCATGTTGGATTCACTGGTTATGTGTTACATATATTTAGCTTGTTCATTTTAGTAATTTATGCAAAATGGACTATTTAAATTATTATTTAAATAAAATTAATTTGATGCTTTAGGGTCAGTGCAAGAAGTTGGGTCTCACTTTTGGCCAAAAAGTGAAAGAGTTTTTCTTATTTTTGCAATATATTGTCAATTAATGCCAAAGTTTGAGGTATTTAGAGATTAAATAATAAAAACTTCTAAAATAAAAATTGTAGTGCTGATAATATCCTTTTATAATATGTAATTTATTTGTATACCCATATTATAGATTTTTTTTGGTATGGATCTTTAAAACCCACTTTTACAAAATGTCTATTTTAGGACCATACCACACTCATGTATGGACACCATAATTTGACACAACTAAATGATTTTTTGTGAAACCTTTTAAAAGAGTTAGCTAACACAAAAAAGATTAATGAGAATAATTTAAGAAAATTATTTAATGAATATTTTTATTATTATTAATTTTTAATTGATGATTAAGTTAATTTCTAAAATTTCTTGTATATGAACACCATAATTTAATCAAAATTTAACTTTTTTGGATTTTTTTAAAACTTCAAAAGAATTGTGAAGATTGATGACATGCAAATTAATTTAAGAAATATGAAAAATAAAAAGAAATTATTAAAGTTTTAGTGAATCTCACTAATTAATGTTTAAGAGACACTTTTAATTAATAAATAATGCAAAAGTAGAAAATGAACTCATAACATTATAGAATTTACATTTTTGAAATCAAAATAGTAAGACCTATAATGGGTTTTCATTTTGTCAAAAAATTCAATGGGGAAGACTATATAAAAATAATAACAATCCCTAAATTTTTTGATTAATTGTCTTAGTCAAAATTTGATACATGAAGGCATAGGCTTGGTCTCACAAAACCTATGCAATGCCTTTCTCCAAGGAAAAACTTGATTCCAGAGGGAAATTCTCAGCCATGGCATTAGAATTGGGCACTCAATTTACAATTCAAAAATTAGGTGCCCAATTCTAATTTAGCCATTATGGGAATCAGACACCTAATATTTAAACAATTAGGTATGTGATTATCTAAAAATTGGGTGCCCAATTTATAATTGGGGACCCAATTATTTAAATATTGGGTGCCTATTTTAAAATTGGGCACTTGATTGTTCAAAAAATTGATTGCCCAATTGTTTAGAAATCAGTTGCCTGATTGTTAAGTACTTGTTGGTCCCCAAAAGATGACCCACAAAGAGCTTATCAATCATTGCAATGATTGATCGATAATTTCAAGTTGCAAGAATGATTTTTTGTCATAATCATTTTGTTTTCTTATCATCTTCTATAATTTGCAAGGTATTTATTTGAATTCAAAACTGGTGTAAACATGAGATCAAAACAATGAAGAAAGAATAAAATAAAATTTCTAAAAAATACAGAGATTGCAACAAAAAAAGAGAATGAAGCACAATGTCAACAAGAGAGAAGACAAATAATTAGAGAGTTGAGAAATATTTGGTCTTCAATTTTAAATATTGTTTCAAAAGAGAAAGACATTGAGGATTCCATGATGGATGAAGAGGCCAAGGAAAGGAATCCAAGACAAGGAGATTCAGGTACACATTCTAATCAAACATTCAATAAAGGTGTGTCTCCAAACTCCAGAGTTTTTTCTCATGATGAAATTAGTAATTTTGTAGAAGTAAGTTATGATTTGAATGATTTAGGTTTTCTTCATGAGAAAAGATTGTCAAATGATCATGCAAAACAAACTCCAATGGAAATGCAAGCCCCAAAAGAAATGCCAAGAAGAAAAGAAAATGAGATTCACATTCCAAATAACATTGAAAATGAAATGCCAATTGAAAATAAAAATGGTATGAATGTAGACATGGAAACACCAAGTACTAAATATAGATGTTTGAATGATATAGAAGTTCATGAACATAATTTTCATTTTCCTAATGATGTGCTAGATAATCTTCATAGATTGGTTTTGTGGAGATAGATTAAGACACATGCTAATAGATTAAATATAGACATTTTTTGAGAATAAGAAATTTGGGTTTCGATGTCAGTTGATGTTGTAACTAATTAATATGTCTAAAATGCAAAAATTAATAAAAAGTTTAGGAATTTATACGAAACCCAAGAATAAAAATGAGTCTTGAAAACAAGTTGTATCCATTTTTGCTAGTGCCTTTGATGTTATCAAAAATAGAAAATGCTCTAAAGATAAGAATGTAACACGATAAGCAATAAAAATATCTTTAGTTAACAAATCAGCTACTAACAAAAGATTGATTTAACACAAGTGGATATCTTAATGTTAGTTTTAAAACTTTAGAAAGATTTTTAAAGAGAAGGGTTAACTTTGAATATGATCTAGCAAATAGTTTGTGGACTTCTAGTGGTACAGTCTCGAGATGTGATATGAAGCTTACTAGTGAAGTCAAGAATTTGGTTGAAATTTTTTGGCATGATAATACTTGAGTATCACCTAATTCAAGAGATGTTCTTAAATTGAGAGTTGGCTCAAAAATACGTAATCCACATCCTAAACACTTTTTGGACATGACTCAAACTAAATTATTCAGATTTTTTTAGATGATAAGGTGTTAACTATTACCATTAACTAAAGATCATTTGAAAAGTGTAAACCATGGTATGTAAGGATTAACAAGGATAGGATCACATTTTTTAAAAACAAACTCATGTTCAATTCATTTCCATTATGATGTATTTTGATCTATACATGGTACCATGCATAGTAAAAAAATGTTACAAGAATGTGGTATAAAAGTCCACCTCATATTATAAAAGATTTCATATCAGGTTATTTTGTAAGCCACCTAATGACCAATATTTTCTTTTCAATACATGTCTTTCTAGTACATGTGATATGTGTTGCAAAAATTCTTTGTTAGATGAATGTTTGCATGACATTTTTCTTACTACTTTTTGGATAACAATTAGTTGATGTAAAAAGATTCAAAACTATTGAATATCCATTAAAGGATGGGAATATTGGAATATGGTGTGATCTAGTTACAAATGAAGTTAGTTGTCATACATTTATGGATGAGTTTAAGAGTGTGATCATACCAAAATATGTTCAACACTCTCAATATGCTAGATGGCTTATGGAAAATTTTGTATATGTAAGAATACATTTCTAGTTGGTACTATACTTTTATTTGTTGACTTTGCAAAGAACTACACACTTGCATTGTAAGATAAGCTACAAATGCAACATTACAATTTAGTGCAAGTTGCATTTTTTATTCATATAGTTTATAGGCATGCACCTAATCATATAGAAGAGGATTAAAAATATTGAGAGAGTACCATTTTTATATGAGTGATAATAAACTTCATTCATCTAAGGTTGTCCAATATTGTTTCAAGGTCTTTTATGACAATTTAAGAGAGAGCCAACATCAAATGACACAATATTAGATATGGTCAGATAATTGTATAGGATAATTCAATAATGCTAGAATGTAATATTGGTTGAGTAGGGCACATAGGAAAACTAATATCCAACATGTGTGAATTTTTTTGAGGCTAGACATGGTGAAGGAGAACATGATGGTGCTAGTGCATGCATCAAGAGAGCGTTTTGCAGAGAGAAATTAAAATTTGAGGAAAAAGAAAAATTCAAAAATGCATATGAGATTGTGGAATGGTGTAATGAATATTTATACATAGGATCAAGTTAAAACTCTACAATCGGACATTTCTTTTGCCTAGTTGAAGAGAAGAATATCCTTTCCAAATATTTTTGTGAGACAATTAGTAGATCAACTAAATGCCATTCATTTAGGAGTTTAGATTCTAAGACTTGGACTATATGGACTATGAGGCTTGCTTGATTTTGTCAATTTTGTCTTGTAGGTGAATGGGAAGAATGAGAGAATACAAAAATGGGTTGAAGATTGGTAAAAATAATCATTAGCACCTATTGACACACATTTTCAAGATGATTTAGTAAATAAAGGCCCAAATGTGACATTTGCATCAAAAGACTATGGTCATATTTCAAACCTCATACAACCTTATATGCACAATTTAATTAATTTTTTTTTTATCATGTTTCAATTTATTTTATTTATTTATGTACACATTTGATTAAATTATTTTCATGTACTTTATCTTATCTTGTAGGACATGTTTATGTTGTTATTGCACCTAATGATAATGATGAAAACACTAAGTATTGGCTAGCTAGATGTGTGGAACCTAAAAAAAATTGATATGTCATCAAGTAGATGATAATGGTTTTGAATATCCAATTAGGTCTATCATTGTAGCTAACACCTAGCTATGTACATACCTAACAAAAAGAAATAGTTTACAAATATTTGAAGACTACCAATCAGAAAATAAGAGTTTACACTATTCTCATTTGGTTGTGGCAAAAAATTTCAAATTAGAAAGATACAAAGGGAGACCTGCCAATAAGGTATCATGGACAATTTCAATGGATGAGCATGAGACAATCATAGATGCATTGCAAATGAGAGAGGATGTAGATGGTATAGTGGGATGACTACAAAATACACACATGTAAGTTTTTTCTTTATTGTGCTCTTTTTTATATATGTACTTATATAATTTAAATGTATATAAGAATTGTGAATAAAAAAATTAGAGAACTTATATATACCTATTATTTAGGTCTCAAGTACAACTTATGCAAACTTAACTATTTAAGGTGAATCCAACATCAACATCTTGTGCACTTACCAAATGTGGTTGTGGTGAGGTCCTATAATAGAATACATAACTTTTAAAAATTTGATATAGATCATAATGAACTATGTATAAATCACAATACTGACCTGAAAGGATGATCCTTGTACCTCCATCTAGCTTAGTCATGTAGTCCCTACAACACTCACGATGACATAGTCCTAAAATCATGGATATATAAACCTTGAGTCAAAATTATATATACATGAATTACAAAGTATGCAAATTAAAATGTACATAATTTACACTATATTTTTTGAAATAAAAACATATATATCATACGTGAGTAGTAGCTAGTGTCACAAATGTTGGAAATACAATAGGGAAGTAAACTCTAAGAGGGGAGGGTGAATCAGCACTTAAAAGTTTCAACCTCTAAAATTATTCACCACACATCCATCTCACAGCCTATGCATATAAATTTAAATAAAAAAGCAAGCATATACATTCATAGCATGAAAGTAAACATTCAACACATGTATGACACAATATATTTGGTTACCCAGTAACCCTCCAAGGAGAAGGTAAAACTAGGTTGGGGATGACACCCACAAATCTTAGCTACTATAGTAATAAAATGTATCTAATGAAGGTTATATTTTTTTATCATGAAACATGATCTACCCCTATCAAAGGTCTTCCTTGTTAAAGGATTTAGAACACCCTGCTAAAAGTGTGCCTAGTAAGAGGACTTTAACTTACAATGAAGTAAGCACCCTGTTAAAGGATTTACAAGAGCCTATTAAGACTAATCTATTAAGAGATTTGAATAATTCACACATTAAAATTTTTGAATAATGATCCTTCAATTAGCACTCTATTGCTTGATGTTAGATCACATTTATTCTAATGTGCACTTGATCCTTTCTAATCAGATGTACCTCTATTGTCCTTTGTTTCCTTTCCTCTATTCTCCTTCTAACTGATTCTATGATTTAACACAGCTCATAACACCTTAATCACCATGAGTTCTCTATTTGCACATGCAAAATCTCTTCAATTCTACGTAGCATTCCTTCCTTCCCTAACTAGAGTTTAGGGTTCATCTTTCTTAAGAAGACCTAGGCAATTTAGGGTTCGGTACAAATCAACAGTAGTGATTCACCCATATTTCTTCTTAAACCTTCCCTTTTTCTAATTGGATTCATGTCATACATAGGAATTCACAATTAAGATTTATCCTTATCAACAAAAATCATAAAATAATACTGAAGTAGGCTCAAAAATGGTTTACATAGTTTTTTGTGCCAATACAAAAAATTATGTCAAAATTGTATTACTTGATATCTGAAGTCCCTAGTTCTTGGTACTAACTACAAATTCAATGTTGTTACTTGACATGCACTATTTTCTCAACACTTGAATAACTCAACACATACTATCTACTCAGCATCTGAGGGGCTCGACAGTTGAGTGGCTCTACACTCATTGTTTACTCGACATGCACTATCTTATATGTTATGTTTGGCATATGTTACTTATTCAATATGAACTAAGTAGATGACTTAAATGTGTAGACACTCATTAATAAAAACCAATCTAAGACCAACAATCTCCCCCTTTGACATGAGTTTCATAAAATACTTGGTCATACATTAATGATCTTATCCTTATGAGCATAACATAGATAACTTGTATCTATTTGGCTTCTATATAAAAAATTTCAAAATATCAAAATTTGGCAACACATGACTTATTAGTTATACCTCAAAATTTTAAATTCATACCTCCTTCCAAGTTAATTGTTTTGTGCTATACTCTATAAAATCTTTCTCCTATTGAGTAGATTGTTTGTCTATTTAAGTATTTCATAACTCCCTTTGAGTTGATTGTTCTATCTCCTACACTTTGTACAAAATCTTTCTCTTGTTGACTAGATTATCTATCAATTTAGCTTTGTCTCTATCTGCCCCATACTCTTTCTTATTATTACTCCCCCTTTTTCCTCACTCCCCCTTTTTGACACTTATGTTAATGGGTTATACATTAATAGTGTGTTTGTCCAAAAATAGTTTGTTGATCTCAAGGATAATCTTTGGAGCTACATCACAATTATCACAAGCTACCTCCAATGACTTAATTTTGATGGCCAACTTAGCATCAAAGGGTACTAAGCCTTCATGTGTAGAAATATGAGAGTCTTTCTTGATGATTTTTTAGCATAGGCTAGTTCCTTGTGTAGTATCTCCTTGTGTGGGATCAACATTAACTAGATGAATATCAGTTTAGCCCTAATGTTGACTTCATCTACGTGTAATATTGCTAACCAACTTTGGGAATATAGGAGGGTGCAAAAGTGTTTCTCACTTTGGGCTGGAGAATTTGGTAGAGTTATGCTAGAAGTTTACATAATGCTCTCCAAATTTAGGATATGACTCCTAACTTCCCTTGTGAAGAGTGTAGTATTATTTAGTTTGGTATATAAAAATAAAATATTCTCTAGTATCTTCTTCACACTCTCTATTTTGGTTTCTAATTCAACCCATGTTAGTGCAATAGCACTTGATATTTTTTCATCAACCTTATGCTGGAACTTTCTCTTAGACCATTCAAGTAATTTGACATTGGAACCTAGGATTGTGGCATTCACCTTCTCCACTAAGCTAGTTAACTATTTAATTATTGGCTTGCTTTCTTCTAGAGTCGATAGACTGAATGCATCAATAAAAATGTCTTTGATATTAGTCGAAGCTTTCCTCTACCTATTCTCCTATCTAAACAATTCTTTATTCTTCTTTTTTGCTAGAGCTTTTTGGAGTATACCCATATGTTCAATAGTAATAGTTACATAATCAAATTTGGGTAACTCAATTACTTCATCCAAGTTTACATCAAAAAAATGATGAAACTTTGTCTCCCTTGGATTTACTTGGACTTGGCCTTGAGGATTGTAATGGTGTGGCTTCTATGCTTGGCCTCTGAAGAACTTCACTAGGAAGGGTGGCATATTTTGGTAACATTAAAAATGTTTGTATTACTACTTTCTTCTCTAACTTTGTTGTCAAACTTGACACTTTAGGTGTGTCCTTCTCTTCCTTTGTACTATCAGTAACACCTTGATTATGTGTTGTAGGTGTAGGAGTATCTACCTGACCTATTTGGATTTGATTTTCTTCATTCATTTTTATCTCATCTTTATGCTCTCCATCTATCTCACCTTTTGCATGTACACTTTCCTTTATAGTGACTGAGACTAGAGTACTTTGTGCCATTGTACTAATGGTAGGAGTTGTTATCTCTCCTTTCTTTGATATACCACAAGGGGTAATGTAGGTTGTAACATAGAAAATTTAGGAGGGGCTAACGGTGTGATTTTATTTTGTAATACCTCCCCCATAATACCTTATCTTCCTTCTTGATCTCATCAACACCCACCAGTACAAGATTGTCACAAAGTTTGGCCTCGGTAGTGAATTCTAATAGTATATTTTTCAATTCATCCTCTGTGAGGGGATTGATGTTCTGAGTTACACTATCAAAAACATCCTTTATCTTTATAGTGTCATCTTCATTTTTCACCTCGTGTGAAGGACTGACACTTGATACTAGTGTATTTGTTACACTATTTTGGTTGTTCATCCTTAGTTGGTGCTTATTTGTCTATGTTCATATTTGAGCCTCCCTCAACTATATCTTAGTTAGTGCCATCTTCTTTTTCTCCTTCATTTTCTTCACCTACCTCAATTGGTGCCTATAATATCATTTGGGATGTTGTCAAACCATATTGTGATTTCCACATCAAAGTAGTCTTTTGTACAATATCCTCAATGTTATTATGTAATATACTAAATGTCCTATATTTTGGTGCAAATTTTCTAGTATGTTTCTTAATGGCTTTTGTTATTGCACCCTTAGTTCTAGCATACCTAGGAAAGTGTTGTTTCTCTTATATATATTTTCAGCATTCAGATAATATTGCCACTTCTTCTTAACTCTCTCATACAAACTCTTCGGTATGGAGTTGGCAAGTTCAAGAGGAGCCTTTTTAAAATATTTATGTCATGGCACAAACTACCTCTTAAACTTGATTCATTTCAATCTTTGCAAGATTATCAAACTCAATGTGAGAGAATCTAGATAAATTAGCATGAATTCTAATATTCTCACATAGATTATCTAAATCTAAAGAAAAATTGTGACTTACCACTTGAAACTAGTTATTGTCATTAGGTTCAATCTTCTATTCATTAGATTTAGCTAGAGCAACATATTTTTTCCTTGGTCTCTTATGAGATTCTTCACCCTTGCTAACTTGACTAGCTCTTTTCTCCTTTGGCTTGGCTACTTCCTTAGCCTTCTATGTAGTGGCCCTTGTGCTAGCCCTAGTTGTAGGTATTGTAGGCTAAGTATGTTTTGCAACCTTCTTTGGTTTGTTTACAATAGGTGCTTAAGCTTTTTTTTTTTTTTTTTTAAGTAGCTATAGGTGCTTCACTGGCTTCTTCTTGCTCGACATGTTTTATGATTTCTACTTCCTCTTCTTGTTGATCCTCTCCTTGAAAGTGGCTGATGACACGTGGTTCTTGGATAGGTGCATTATCTTCTTCTTCATCATCATCTTCTTCTTTTGGCCCTTACCAAATTTCTCTTTCAATTTCTTTACCATCTTGTTCTTTAATAAATGAAGAAATCTTTGAGTCCATTATGATTTTTGACTTGGCCAAATCATAATTCCCAAAAACTATAGCCTCCTTATCAACTGCTTCTACAAGTAATGTTGTTATTGTTGTAGATGCTTCATCAATATTGATTTCATATCCCAATGGTCTTAACCATCTAACTCTAGGAACTGCTACCTAGACATATGTATAGTCAATGTGAACTAGGAAGAAACATCATCAAAATGTTTCCTCACTAGTGAAATTGGTATCCTCGATCTTTTCTTCATTGGTTGCTTGAAGTCTTCAAATTATCTTGTCATAACTAACTCAATGAATTCACCTATTTGCACTGCAATAGATCTATTTACCTTCCATGTAACTTTACCAAATGTAGGAAATGCATTTTGTACATAAAAGAATATACATACAAGAATAGATCCAAATTTGTATTGTGCACTTTTGGTCTTTCTTATGGCTCCCAAATTCTTAGTCAATTATTGCAACTGCAACTCAAAAATATCATAAGTATGATCTTTCTTCACTATTTTGTATCCCACGTCCAATGCAATACATGGAAGACTATTAAGAATGCAAGATTGATATAACTTATGTGTTATTATTCTCACTACAAAAGAAATTAAAGGATCTGTGATTGTATCAATTGTCATCCTTGATTTATTCCACACTGCCCCTGTAATCTTTTCAATTACCTCTTTTTCTTTAGTTCTCAATGTCTTTGAATAATCTAGGGTTGGATAGCATGTAACTCCATGTACAATTTTCTTGCTGATTTTCTCCATTCCATTCTCTGACCATACAAAATTATCATGTATCCTACTCAAAACTATCTTTATCCATTTAGTATTGAAGATGTTGGGGAAATCTAGGGCATGGGTTAACCTTTCTTCTCAACCATTTTGAATTCCTCTTTCAACACTCCATTTTCACACAATTCCCCATATGTCTCACTAATTTCCATGTGTCCTATGCTTCCAACCTTACATGTATAGCATCATCTAACATCTTTGATCATTAAGACTTATGGTGGTATCATTGACAACACACTAGATGGATCTTGTTTATAAGCTATGTCTGACATAGCTATAAAATTAGGTTGTTTAATCCATTACTTATCAATTGCACATTCAAAACTTCCACTCCCTCTACAACCTTGGCTGCTGAAGAAGTAGATGCCATTTCATAAAACTAGGTTTTTCCAAAATTCAAACTACATAACTTGGCACTCAATAAATACCTTTATGATTCTCAAGTTGATGGTGTCGAGTGACAATTGAATCCATTTTCAAAAAGTTGAGAACAATTTCTCTAGTTCATCTTTATCTCTTCACACTCTCATTCAAATTTGAATAATGTTAGATGAGTAGAAACCGATCATATAGAACTCAAAAACTTTTAATTAATGCTTAGTACACAACTCTAATCTTAGCTTCAATAAATATTTCAACTCACTTGGCTTCCATGAAGTTTCCTTTCCACTTAGAAACCACTACGAGCTTAGTCAATGCTAAAAATTGTGTTAGCTCGACATGAACTAAAGTTTCACTTAGCAACCATAGTGAAACTTTTTATGCTTGATAGAAACATGAAAACTAACAAAATTAAAATATACATGTTCTTTATTCTTAACAACACTTTGCATCTTTCTTCATGCATATGTAGTATTTTCAACACTAGATCCTTGGAATTGATGCAAAGTATATCCTTTTAGATATCAGTCCCACTTACCTCTTGATTTCTTAATTGGAGGAGGTGTGATCACCTAACCCATTGGGTGAAGTGATCCCTTCTACACTTGATGTGCTACAATCTTCCTTTCTCTTTTATGTCTTGTTTATTCGATCTCTAATATTCTCAACATCTACCTTTTCTTTGCCTTTGTTAAACACACTATTTGGTGCCTCTGACCTTGTTGGGAAATTTTTGTTTATGTGACTAGTCTTTAAACAACTAAAACATGTGGTTTGACTCAACCATCTACTATAGTCACTTCTAAAATGTGTTCTTATGCAATTTTTAGAAACATGTCCATATTCTTGATAGTAATGACAACTATACCTTTTATTATAATCCCAATAAGACTTGGCATTATGCGTTACCTTTGTCTACTTGTTTTATGACCATTTAGGCTTGGATCTACACTCATATGCCTTTTGTCCATACTTATGATAGTTATAGCACTATCCTTCAAATCTTTGTGAGTTTGTGGTCTTGGTTCTGCATTCATGTTCCTGATGTCCTTGTTTGTTACATTTATGGAAATAACCCATGAATTTTTGCTTACGATTATGATTTACAATCTTACTCTTACAAAAATTAGTAGTATGACCTGTCTTACCACAATTATGAGAAGTAGGTTTGGTGTTATTACCTTTATTACTTCTTTCTTCACCACTTTTGGATGATTCTCCTTCTTCAATACTACTATATCCCAATCCAAAAGTATCATTCTTAGATCTATGGGATCTCATCAATTGTTCAAAGTATTTGATGGCTTCACAAGGTTTTTTGAAACTATCAAAAAATGCCTTTTCTCTTTTCAATTCATTTCTTAGTTGTTCATTTTGCAACTCCGGTGTTGTGATCTCAATATCCTTTACATTTAGTTCATGATTTGTAGTCATCTTTTGACTCAAGGTTTCCTATTTCATGTTAGCAATCCTAGTTACATATGATATTTTCTCTTCTAGTCTATTGGTTAAAATCCTTTTTTCATCTTCATCTTAATTTTTTTGCTCAGTCACTTCACATAGCAATACTAATTGGATCTCTTGTTTTCTCTTTAGATGTTTGACCTCTTCGGATAGGGTTTCATTCTTTCCCATCAAATCTACAATTATTGCATCAAATTCATTGGAGTTTCCATTTGCAAATAATTCAATAGTGTCAATCTCTTGAATAGAAATTTCTTTTTCCTTCTCTTCAATGATCTCTTTAATTTATCTCTTGCTTCATTTAGCTAATGTAGGGAAAGTTGTATTTCAATTGTCCAGTTCTCAATAGTCTTTCCCAATTTGTAGACTTCCATCTCCAACATCTTTCCTCAAAGCTTTTATTTCAGAGAACTAGGATTTGATACCAATTATTGGAAATATAATAAGGAAGTAAAATCTAAGGGCGTGGGGGGTGAATTATAACTTAAGAGTTTCAACCTCTAAAATTATTCACCACACATCCATCTCATGGTCTATGCATATAAACTGAAATACCAAATTAAGCATATACATTCATAGCATGAAAGTAAATATTCAACACATGCATGACAAAAGATATTTGGTTACCTAGAAACTCTCCAAGGAGAAGGTAAAACTAGGGTGGGGATGAAACCTACAAATCTTCACTATTGGAGTAATAAAGTGTATCCAACGAAGGCTGCAATGTTTGATCATGAAACATGATCTACCTTGTAAAAGCTTTTCCTTGTTAAAGGCTTACAAGATTGTTAGATCTTACCCTATTAAAGTATTTAGAACACCATATTAAAATTATTTTTGGTAAGAGGAATTTAACTTATAATGAAGTAAGAAACTTGTTAAAGGATTTACAAGAGCCTATTAGGACTACTTTATTAAGAGATTTGAGTGATTCACAAGTTAAAATGTCTCAACAGTGATCCTTCAATTAACACTTTGTTTCTTGATGTCAGATCAACTCTATACTAATGTGTACTTGATCCTTTCTGATTAGATGTACCTCTTTTGTCCTTTATTTCCTTTCCTTTTTTCTCCTTCTAACTAATTCTTCAATGTAGCTCAATTCATAACACCTTAATCACTATGAATACTCTATTTGCACATGTAAACTCTCTTCAGTTCTTTCACAATTAAGATTCATCCTTATTAAAAATAATAATATAACAATACTGAAGTCAACTCAAAAATGGTTTACATAGTAGTTTGTGCCAATACAAACAACTATGTCAAAACTATATTACTCAGTATCTAAAGTCTCTAGTGCTTGACACTAACTATAACTTCAATGATGTCAATTGACATTTGAGTGACTCAGCATGCACAACTTGCTTTACACTTGAATCACTTGGCACATACTATCTTCTTGGCATCTAAGTGACTCAACACTTGAGTGGCTTGACACTCACTATTTACTCAACATGCACTATCTTATATGTTATGCTTGACATTTGTTACTTATTTAGTTTGAACTAAGTAGATGGCTTAAGTGTTTAGACACTCGTTAGTCAAAACCAATCTAAGATCAACAACAAATGTGTTTAGAGTTATGCTATCATGATGATCATCAACATGTCTGAAATGGTCAAAAGATGGAGTCAAAAATAGACTATATTGAGGCATTTATGGAAAGTATGACCCATCTCTTGTTCCTAAAACCAAAATACATTATTATACATGAATCAAAGGTTAAGATAAGTTAATAACAATGTGTACATAAAAATAGTACAAACTATTTATCTTCAAAATGTCACACCATAGATATTTGAGGCTATGTTTATTGGTCAATTAATCAAGACTTGTAAAAGCATTCAACTATGTAACGTATGAAAATCCTTACAAAATTAGATAAAATGAATATATGAGAAAATTTTATTAAATTCAAGTTCCAATGTACATTATATATAGTGTAATAGAAAATGCATACTATATGAGGGATGCCAACATCTGAAGGTATCAAAAAAAGACTATATTGTCTCCTAGGAGGAACAATATCATCCATGTAATTTATTAATTAAAAATTAGCATACATTAATATGGTTAATAAAATTATGCATATATGTAGAAACTAAATAATAATTTACTTTATAAATTTTCTTTAAATTTTTACCTACTTCTCCCAACTCTCTCCCTCTCCATAAAGAAGGTCAACAAATGACTCAACATCAATATCATTGATACCACCACCATGAGAAACGTATGCCTCATCATCAAATTAGTGCCCCTAGCATCATGGCCATCCTATACTACATCAAAATTACTTTGAGGGCCTCTACATATACCTCCACAATTGGTAAAAACATTTCCAAGTGGACAAATATCTATTTCCTACATCCACTAGTTTGCTAAATTTCCTAAAAGGGCACTCATTGAGGTAAGAAATGATGGCACTATTCAATGATGTAGAGGCACTAGGATAACTAGAGAAGGAAGAGGAACAAGAGGTTGAGGAAATCTACAATTCATCATATTTTTTCTAAGCTTTTCTCCAAGTCTATCCTAAGTCATGCCTCCACCAACCCCTTGAAATGGTCTAATATCAAAATAATTCGGTTTCAAACCCAATTCAAGCATAGCCTATAGTTTTTTAAGAAAGTAAATGGGCACAACATGATTTGTGTGTGGTGGATGGTCAAATACCATCTATTACCACTCCCAAAAGTGTTGTGATATATGAGGATGTGTGTGCCATCTAATAGATATGTGAGGTTTCTTCTCGCTTATCTCGAGACATGTCTTAGGGTTTACAAAATATGTTTTAAAATGTCCTTTATTTAATTTTAGTTGATGGATCTCTCTATAAGATAGGCCATCAAAATAGAAGGCACACATTTTTTGACTCCATAGTCTGAAGCTATCTATGTCAATATCTAAATGCTCAGTAGACTTTACAACACCTTGCATGCTATCAGAAAGGTGAAGTAGGTATGGCAGGAGGGATAGGCCTCATGCCTAATACTCTGAATATCTCACATGAGGTCATGAACGATGTTTCACCTCATGCTCTCACATAGATCCTCTAGGGTAGGTGGTGGAGGAGGATTAGGTGGTCATGGAGGTGGAGATGGTGGGGGCAGGGTGGGGGTGGGTCCATCAAATATAATCTACATATATGTATACAACATGAAATTTCACAAATTTACTATTTAATAAATAAATCTAAAATATCAATAAAAATACATCTTTAAAACCATATATTTCCATCTAATAAACTACTTGAATATAAAAAAAAGAGGAGAGAATATATTTGGATTAAAGAAACATTGTGGACATCATAAACATATATAACTATAAAGTATGGTTAATCATAGGGTATGGATTAAGATTCAAATTATAGTTAGATTATAGAAAGATTAGGCTAAGGAGTAGAAGTGTTTTTAAAAAAGGTTAGTGTTATAATTGTGCATAGACTTTACAAAATGGGTCTAGAGTGTTAACATTTACAAAATTAGATTTTACTAGATTGAACATTAACATATGTTGGTTGAGATTTAGGATTTAACATTTTTTTATTTTTTTTTCCATTTAGAATTCAGGTTACAATTTAATGCATTAAATTTTTTCATTTTTCATTTATTGGGCCAATGACAAGTAACATGAGATAACTAGGGTAGAGCTTGATGGAATCAATTGCAAGCTCAAAAGTTTTTTTTAATTACGAATAATGCATGTAGCTTTTCACTATGAAATTTGATTCAAGCAATAAGTTTTTAATAATAGTTCCAATAGTTATATCAAAATTGTAGAAATTTCTATTTAATATATATGAGTTATATTTGTAAATATTTAATCCAAGGAAGGGTGGAAATAATTTCACTTTTAGAATTATGGAAAATGGTGGACATTTTGAATAGAGAAATATTTATAGTAATATGATTTTTTTATAACTATAATTAAGTGTGGATAATATCTATGTTGAAGGTATTTTATTATTTCAAATGAATAATTAGATATTTGAGAATAACATATTTATAATTCCAACCAATATTTTATAATTTCAAATGTATTAAATTTATTTTTATTAATTAATATTTATATCAGATATATTGAATTTTATATTTTAGTTCATTTGTATTTATGTTAAAGGTTTTAAATTTTCTTTTTAGTGGATATTTATATAAAAATTAGATTGAAATTTGAATTTGAATTAATTATATTTAAAATTATATTTATTGCAATATCACTTTTTTACAATATAAATATCCAATTTATATTTAATAATAGATAGTAATAAAATATTTTTAAAAATATATTTGTTGTTTAAAATTATATTTTTGATTTTAATACATTTGATTTTGAAGGGAAATATGACTTATTGAAAATCACAAATAGAATTTAAGAGAGTCTAAGTTTATGTCAAAATTAGGGCTAAGGTTTTTGAAGTAATTGATAGCAGCCAACAAGACAAGGGGCTAACCTCGAAGTTTAAAAAGGCTAAAAAAATAGCCGGAGGAAACCTTCTAGTCAACTAACCAATACCAACTTTAAAATTCAAAAAATTATATATGTTTATAGTCAACTTAACAATACTAGCATTTTTTAAACTAATATGCATAATAGATTGTAAAATAAAACAATAGCCCTTAAAACAATTGTTTCTATAAGCCCCCTTAAATGACATAAACATAAAGACCCTGTGGGGTACCAAGTTCATAGGTGTAATCATAAATACAACAAGAAAATTAAAAGAAACAGGGCTCGTTTCCCTTTTCAAGCCCATGGTTGTCCTCCTTCTTAGGCTCATCCTTGTCCCCTTTGCCACCTTCCACTTTAACTAGTTTTTCCTAAATGGTCCTTAACCAATCCTTAGCTAGGAATCCATAGATGGATCGAGTGGTCTAAGTGAATTTTCCTAGGCCCTTCTCCTCTTTGTTCACCTACAAAAAATAAAGGGTGGTGGCTGCAGAGTGCATCACCTTGGTGGAAAAATCGACCAAGGTTTTGAACCTCTAGAAAATAGCAATTTGGTTGTTAGCTAGGTCCCTAATGGAGTTCTCTAGGCTTTCTAGTCTCACCTTGCTATGGCTATGTTTTCCCTTCTTCCCAACACCTTTTGGGGTTTCTTTGTCATGCCCATAATTTCATACCCAAAATAAAATATAGATTCTTTTAAAGGAAAGCACTATTTTCTACTACAAATTTCAAATCTGCAGTATAACGAAACAAAACTTTGATCAACTAAATTATCTCAACTTGAAAGACCATTACATTTAGATTTCCATTTTAAAGTCTTTCAAATATAAATCTTAATAAGATACAGAATTTTTTTGTTTTCTTGTATTCAAATAGGAAACCTTTCATACATCACAAATGTAAGATTAAAAACTTCTCTTTTGCATAGAGTCATATACACAAGCTTGAATCAAATAACAAGACTTAGCTTTTATAAGTTGCAAAGAAAACTACAAATACTCAAACAATGCTCGTTTTCCACCCTACCAATTAATGGCATCACGAGGCCTCTTGTGCCCTAGCCATACCCCCGAGCAAGAACTCACTGCATCTAAGGATCATAGATGTTATCATGTGAGTGAGTTCCTAATTCAAGAACAATATTTTAAACTACACTTGTTGCACATTTTAGACTTACATGAATCTGACTCAAAGAAAAATACTACAAAAGAAAAGTGATAGAAAGACTCATCTCTCTCTCAAGTTCTCTCTTGATCTTCTCCTCCTCATACTGGTTCTACCATCACCTCCCCTTCTTCATTCTCCTATTTCCATATAACTTCCCCTTTTCCTCTCCAACAATGGTGAATGGTCAATCCTCCAAAGTTTTCCTCCTTCTTCCAAAACCCTATCCTCCTTTAATGAAAGCACATTTCTTTCTTAACAATCTGTCATAACCCATTCTCTCCCACTATTCATTTTCGTCATATTTGAAGTGGGGCCCTTTTGAGGTGTCATAATGTAAGTTTTGACCATGATTTGACCCTCACCTAACTCCCAACCCTAGGTATTATAAGTGGGTTAGGTTATTTTAACCCAAAATGCACTCTAGGGTCCATTTTAATGCCTCTAATGTCCAACTTTAGTTTACATCCGATTTTACAAGAATTTGCATGGAGATAGACTTTGATTATTTTACAGGAGTTGGCATAGTATCTTCAAAGGTCTTCATAATCATCCTCTGCACAATTCAAATTAAACATTAGTAACCTAAACCTTTAAATATATAATTGTAAACATTAATAGATATATCCTTGATTGAACCATAGATTAACACATTAGACCAACATCATATTCTAACATCATTTTCTTAAGAATCATATGTCTATGAAAATTTATTTGCAAATGTGTATCATTCATTCTACTATAACTACTTCTCTAATTACAATATTTTCAAGAATAGTAGCCACATTAATAATTCATAACATATGTATCATAACACCTTACACATACATTAAATCAAGTTCTTACCATTGAGTCTAAATATATAATGAGATGGGATATTACATACTACCCCTTTTTCTATTGACTTTCTCCTAGAAGTCACCAATGTTTTGTGAAATCACTCCCATATTTAGATTATTATTCACATCAATGATTTTGTCATTTAAATTGATTGGCAATTTCTAAAAAAATTCATCAAGCGTAGGTACTTACTTCCACTAATTATAGGATTCAACTCATAACATCTCTTAGAATAACATAATGAGTATCACTAATATTCACTGTGTTATCTACATTCTAATCATTTTTGTACTTCTTTATTTTAAATTAAATGATGCATAATTCACTTCAAAATGAAAATCACATAACCCGAACTTGATTTCCATTTTCACAGTCACCTTATGTAAAATGTATTCATCACAATAAAATATCTATTTAATTCAGTTGGCCAAAATTTCAATTACAAAAACTATCTAATTATCATGATGAGGTAAGATGAACAATATAAGGTATATACCCATAAGGTAACTCACATTAGCTAATCAAGGTTTTAACATAAATTAGATATTCTATCATAGTGTGAATTAGTTCTAATGCTACCAGTCTCATAAACTATCTAAACTATCGTATCATATGTAAAGAGGTTCGACCATTTCTATTTATAATTATTGTCAATTGTATGAACAAAATCCATAGTTGATCATAAGTTGGGCCTAACTTTGCACATTATTTAAATAAGTAGAATTCTACTATACAAAGTATCACATACACATTTTCAACTAATATTCAAATGGTTACAATTGATAAGTCAATCTTATTTAAACAATACTAATCATTGCAAGTCACATAAGTATTCTCCCTAATCATGTTATTGCATAAGCTATACAATGTTCTCTAATGAAAAACTTAATATTTATTTCTAATCAAATTATATTACAAACAAATTAATGATCCTTCTAGTCCTTACTTGGTCAGGACCTTACATTCCCCTCCACTAGTCTTTGACTTCCTCCTGGAAGTCAGCAGTGTTTGGTGTTTATTTATTTTTCTTTATCTATCAATTCCTACTCATTTAAGCGATCTTTCCAACATTTATTATTGTATAATTGTACAAGCATACATAAAACATGATATACTAAACAAAATTGAAACACTCAGCTAGGGAAACAAGGCTCAAACAAGTTACACTCAAACACGAACAAGGCATACAACATATCCTAACAACATATAAACTCCCTTCCAAGGCTTAGCACAATGATTCACCATTGGAATCAGAAGAAAAAATAGGTGAAGGTGGGCTCTCTAAGGAGGAGAATCTCTTAACTGCAATGTAGAGCCCAACTAACCCCTTCACCCTAGGCATCTCTTCCCTCCCAAGGGTGAGTGAAGCCTTCACACCCATTGACATCCTATACACTCATACACAAGCCACATCACTGGAATAAACAAATAACAAGGTTCATGAATGGCCATAGAGGTAAATGTCAATCTCATTTGGGTCTGAAGGGCACTGTACCATATAACTGTCTAAACCCACATCCATAGTCCAAAATCAATAATCTGTGATCCAAGCCTCACTTGGTGGCTCGATGGTAAATAGACCCATCACATAAGAGGTCATCCATACAAAACCACGTGTCATATCCCTTGTTTATGTAAGGTGGTTAGCCTCCAAGGAATACACACCACACACATAGGAAGGTAGTGGATAATAGCTACATAACAGCCGCACATACCCCCATCCTCAAGGTTTCCCTGCGTCTGCTTCCTCGTATACCTCATCAAGTTCATCTCCATCGTCCTTGATGAGAAATCACATTACAACACAAGACCAACATCCAAAAACACCAAGGAAACTAGTCTAGCCACACAAAAAAATTTCCAATGAAAGAAGTTAAATCATATATTTCAACAAAAATAAAACAAGAAAATTTCAATGTATTGCAACAATAAGCTAAATAAAAAAAAATGAAGATTAAGGTTGTGGCTATACTATCAAAGACAAAGTAAATAAACTTGTTGGTCTACACAATAAAATAAATCATAAAGTGCACATTACATCACTATGTGACTCTATCTAGCCACCTCACGAGGAAGGAGGGAACAACGTCTGGCTAGTGCAGTAGCCCTTCATGTGGGCACTCTAGGTGCACTAACCACATGGCATGGGGTGTTCACCTCGGCAACACCTCGCATCAAGTGGTATAGACTAAGCACGTCGACTCACCCGGCATGACCATACACCAGGTGGAGAACACCCACTCTAGTCATATGTCACATGGCAATGTTCCTCACGGAGAAAGCACGTGCAGGACACACTCCACATAGCGATCTCATGTAAGCATCATTGTAGCCAGAGGTATACATGGCTAGGGTCCACCCATATGCACTTCCACGTACACATGACCGAGCATCCATGGGTACCCCTCCACAAGAATGCAAGCATCTCCTATATGCTCTGCATCAAGTGGGAACTGAAACATACAAAACCAATAGCGCCTTCATGTAACTATATTTGTGGCATTGTGTTCTCGAGCTCGGCTCGCTACCATCAGCAACACGGCATCATTACCCATTGGATCATGTCGGAACATGTGCAGAAATGGTATCTATCACAACATGGGAAATCCTCCTTCCACATGTTGGATCTCATAGGAGAATATACACAAATATGTCTAAGAGTCTTATTCTGAGTACTGGTATTTTGTTTTCAACTATGGGAATAGGTAACAACATTATCCTTTGTAAACATCCTTAAAGGTGGTACTAGTAGGGTTACATACAAGCAAGAAACACATACGAGGTATGACTTCCACATACTTATGTACAAACATAATTTCCAAGAACATTTGATTTTAATTCACATGGGCACACATGACAATTGCTATTTTTACAAAACACTTAACACAAATGGTAATACTGGTGTAATCACATGGATGAGGAAATACAAGATGACATGATTCATAGCTTCACATGGATTACTAACACCTATTAAAGAAAAGTATTACATCTTTTATTGCTTCATGAAACCTTAAGCTTGCATCTACATAACCACATATAATATTAGCATTAGCTCATCTAATCCTTCCTAGATGAGGATATCAGACACTATCTATAGCCATGTAAGATATTCCCACAACATTTTTTTTTAAAAAAAAAATCTTATCAACACAAGAACATATTAGCCCATGTACATCATTGCACGATTTCATTTTTCATTGGATCTCTACTCTACTCATTATTCCATCCACTAGTTTATTATTGAAAAAAATAGCTCACATTGTCATTACCATAACATACAAGCTATCCACATACATATAAATTTTCTTCTCTTACAATACATACCTTAAATTAAGCAAGGAGCATCTATTGGAAACATGCATAATCAACATTTTCAATCACTAATATAAGATGGTACACATGAACATTCAATTTTTGAATACACACTTAAACAGGGAAAAATAAAGAAAATTAACCAAATAACACGGTATATCACTAATTTTAGATTTGAGAGTGAAAATGATATATAACTTATATTCCAATTCCTCTATAGGTATTGATTATCCTCATACTAAGGCCTTATTGAAGGTTTTAAGTACATTTAGCAATCTAATTCCTATAAGAATTTTCTTATTACATCCTTCAAAATTTAAAAACTATGAATGACTTATTTAACAAAACATAATCATAAATAAAATGCCTCATGTAAAGTCTCATATTTAATAGATTGTGACCCAAATTTAAAAAAAAACCCTCTTGCTTAAATTGTAACACAAAATCAGTGACTCTCTTACCTACTTCAAAACTAGCACAAGGTTAAAAGTAATCTCTTCACAAGTCAACATCATAAATCTTCTAAATGTACCAATCCTAATTCAATTATACTCCTTGAGATTATGTTTCTTTGTAAAAACATAAAAATTTGATTTGTCTCTCATAGTTTAGACTTTTAGCATTTGAACTAGAGTTCTCATGATATCTACTAATTTTGATAATCTCGTCGGTTAAATGTGAAATCTTATATTCAGTAGTTGCTTGAATATAATAGTGTTATTTTTAAACTACCCTTTTTTTGTATAAGATTATTCTTAAAACATTAATCCGAAGATTTTATTTCAAAGAAAATAATTTAAGAAAATTCATGCTTGACTAATTATATGACATTCAATATCTTAAAATTCAAACAAACTTTAACATCTAAGCAAAATATTTGTATTCGACATAATATGAACTGTATATCTTTAAAACCAATATGAGATGCCATTAAGTATAAACTTATTGGCCCCCTTCACTCTGTTTTACAACATAGCAATAAATTTTCATTTATAGATTTTAGACTAACTTTAATAAAGTGAAATTATATATATATATATATATATATATATATATATATATATATATATATATATATATATATATATATATATATATATATATATATATATATATATATATATATATATATATATATATATATATATATATATATTTTATCCCTAATGTTATTTTCATTTTAATGACTTAATATCTAAATGGATTAATTGATTCCATTACATTATTGAATATAAACTATTAATTATTTCCTTCACATCATAATGAATCTTTTAAAACAACATTATTACTTCTATTAATTAAATGGACACAAATATTTAATCTAACAATCCTCCTTTTTAAGCTCACTCTTAAATTTAAGAAATACTAAAGATAGTAATGAAATATTCTAATTAATTACTCTCTTTAATTTATTAATTAATATTATAATAATACTAAATTTAAAATACAATTTCTAAAATGTTGTTTAGAAACAAAACTTGCATTTATTAAATTTAAAGCACTTTATAAATTCTACTATTTACTAAAAGAGAGAAATCATGTTTCCCTCATAGTAAGTCAATAAATTCACTTTACATCATTTAAATATTGAACTTAGAAAGAAATCTATTTAGATTAAAAGCTCACTACTTTACTAACTTGGTAATATTGAAATTAGAAAGAAATCTTTTATTGATTTATTAAAAGCCCACTTCAACATTTAAAATGAAAACACTTTCTTTTTATTTTAAATCTGAAATTTAAATTCACTTTCCAAAAGAAAACTAAAAGTCAACAAGGAAATAAATAAAATAATCACAACCCTAATTAGGGTTCTCCAAAAAAAGTTTATAAAAAGAAAACTAAATCTACTGTTTCATTATTTTCATTTCAATCTTGTTCTTTTGTTTTTTTTTCTCATCTTTTCCTTTCATATTCTAACCCTAATGCATGTTGTTCTTATTCATTGTTGTTTCTTGCCCTTGTTTGTTTGTGTTGCAGGTTTAGATTCAAGAGCTCAATGAAAGAGATTTAGCATTCTTTTCATCTCTATACATCCATTAGAGTTGCAGATCTGAGCAGAGAGCCATGCTTATCCATTTTATGACATTATAATATCCATATTTTCATTTGCAAGTTTACAAATTTTGTTTGTATACCCTCTACTAAGGATGTTTATTACTGAACTTTATTTGTATTAATCATTCTCTATTTTCTCTAATCTAGACATATGATTACATGAAGAATCAATCTTTGTTTTTTTTTTTTTTTTTTTTTTTTTAAATAACAATACCAATGATATTTACAATCAAAGTATACTAATACACTAATAATTTTATTATATGTGTTGAGATATTTTAAGAATAACTCAGATTTCAATACTCTTTTATATCATTTACTTACATACTTTTTTTAATTTATTTTTATTACTACTGTGCTGATAATTAATTAATTAATTTTTTTTTTGGACATTATGTTTTAGTTCTATACTATTGTATTTGAAGATATTGAATCTACTACCAAAATCATATATAAAAATGACCAAAATGTATAGATATTACCAAATAATTACTTAATCCACAAAATCCCTAAATGCTAACCCCATTCCTACCTCCTCTCTCATTAGCTTTACAATTGATAACTATAATTTTCATATCTTGTGTCACCACAAGTGACCCCACCATATTCATAAATATGGTTTACCAAGACCCCACTAACCTCCTTCTAGAAAATCAGCGCATGTCCAAGTTGTAATTAATTATGTTGCTTGCTCATTACGTGGGTAAATTCCTCCTAGGCGTGAGAGTTGAAGAGTCTATAGTATTATTGACCGTACTTTATCTTTTTGCTAAACATGAATTAGGTGGCAAAAAGGGCATGGAAGAGCCCATAATTTTAAATTGTTTGTTTAAGCTAAGTAATTTCCCCTTTAAAAGGTCGCCCATTCCATCTTGCTGCCCATGTAAGTTGAGATTTGTTGTTATAAGGAATGGATGGGTAGATGACAAGACTTCTATCTCCTTCATTAATAGACTTGGATGATTTTGGGTGCTAGAAATCTGATTAAGATTTAGTGCTTATTTATTGCATTAGACTTTTGCTCCAACATGGTCGCCTCTTCATTGATTCTAGGAAACTATGTTTTTTTTTTCAAGTTTCTTTGATGGTGTTAATGAGTTTTATATATATATATATATATATATATATATATATATATATATATATATATATATATATATATATATATATATTTGTTTTTAATGTCTGACCAAGGTACAAGTCCTATACCATCTCCATTCTTCATAATAATGAGTACCTAACATATTATCATTTTCTTTTTATTATCATTAGTTATATTAGAATACAAAATTGTAGTATTATTATTATAATCAAACTGAATATTTTAATGGACTGTAATAAGAGTGGGGTGGGTTTTTTTCTTCTTCTCATACATTTTCCAGCAAGCTAATTTGCACTCCCAGGTCTTAGGTAAGTAGGTGATCTTTTTCGCTATATTGTTCTCATACTTCCCTTGGATGGTTCTAAGGTGGAAGGGTGATATTTGATCAAGTACATGCACGCTAATATATGATCTATAAAGTAAAACTAAAGGATTGTGTTCATTGAGTTTTCTTAATGCTCCAATTTAATGACAAGAATGTTTTCCATGATCATCACAAAGAGGTATAAACTTCAGTATGCATCTTTTAAACAACTAGTATTCAAAGACAAAATGAATCCTTTAGAAATCTCTTAATCTATAAAATGCAATTAAAACATGATCAAACATGAACCTAATAAACTAGCTTTTTCTATCATAATGGTATTTTAATAGACTTTTTCTTATGGTACTAAGTCATGAAGAAATTTCCTTATATTTTCCCATGTCTATAATGGTCCCAAACAATGTCCCAATGTTGCAACCATGCTTTGATACCAAATGTCATGCCCATAATTTCATACCCAAAATAAAATATAGATTCTTTTAAAGGAAAGCACTATTTTCTACTACAAATTTCAAATCTGCACTATAAGGAAACAAAACTTTGATTAACTAAATTATCTCAACTTGGAAGACCATTACATTTAGATTTCTATTTTAAAGTCTTTCAAATATAAATCTTAATAAGACATAGAATTTTTTTGTTTTCTTGTATTCAAATAGGAAACCTTTCATACATCACAAATGTAAGATTAAAAACTTCTCTTTTGCATAGAGTCATATACACAAGCTTGAATCAAATAACAAGACTTAGCTTTTATAAGTTGCAAAGAAAAATACAAATACTCAAACAATGCTCGTTTTCCACCCTACCAATTAATGGCATCATGAGGCCTCTTGTGCCCTAGCCATACCCCTGAGCAAGAACTCACTGCATCTAAGGATGATAGATGTTATCATGTGAGTGAGTTCCTAATTCAAGAACAATATTTTAAACTACACTTGTTGCACATTTTAGACTTACATGAATCTGACTCAAAGAAAAATACTACAAAAGAAAAGGGATAGAAAGACTCATCTCTCTCTCAAGTTCTCTCTTGATCTTCTCCTCCTCATACTGGTTCTACCATCATCTCCCCTTCTCCATTCTCCTATTTGCATATAACTTCCCCTTTTCCTCTCCAAAAATGGTGAATGGTCAATCCTCCAAAGTTTTCCTCCTTCTTCCAAAACCCTATCCTCCTTTAATGAAGTCACATGTCTTTCTTATCAATCTGTCATAACCCATTCTCTCCCACTATTCATTTTCGTCATATTTGAAGTGGGGCCCTTTTGAGGTGTCATAATGTAAGTTTTGACCATGATTTCACCCTCAACTAACCCCCAACCCTAGGTAGTATAAGTGGGTTAGGTTATTTTAACCCAAAATGCACTCTAGGGTCCATTTTAATGCCTCTAATGTCCAACTTTAGTTTACATCCGATTTTACAAGAATTTGCATGGAGATAGACTTTGATTATTTTACAGGAGTTGGCATAGTATCTTCGAAGGTCTTCATAATCATCCTCTGCACAATTCAAATTAAACAGTAGTAACCTAAACCTATAAATATATAATTGTAAACATCAATAGATATATCCTTGATTGAACTATAGATCAACACATTAGACCAACATCATAGTCTAACATCATTTTCTTAAGAATCATATGTCTATGAAAATTTATTTGCAAATGTGTATCATTCATTCTACTATAACTACTTCTCTAATTACAATATTTTCAAGAATAGTAGCCACATTAATAATTCATAACATATGTATCATAACACCTTACACATACATTAAATCAAGTTCTTACCATTGAGTCTAAATATATAATGAGATGGGATATTACATACTACCCCTTTTTCTATTGACTTTCTCCTAGAAGTCACCAATGTTTTGTGAAATCACTCCCATATTTAGATTATTATTCACATCAACGATCTTGTCATTTAAATTGACTGGCAATTTTTAAAAAAATTCATCAAGCATAGGTACTTACTTCCACTAATTATAGGATTCAACTCATAACATCTCTTAGAATAACATAACGAGTATCACTAATATTCACTGTGTTATCTACATTCTAATCATTTTTGTACTTCTTTATTTTAAATTAAATGATGCATAATTCACTTCAAAACAAAAATCACATAACCCGAACTTGATTTCCATTTTCACAGTCACCTTATGTAAAATGTATTCATCACAATAAAATATCTATTTAATTCAGTTGGCCAAAATTTCAATTACAAAAACTATCTAATTATCATGATGAGGTAAGATGAACAATATAAGGTATTTACCCATAAGGTAACTCACATTAGCTAATCAAGGTTTTAACATAAATTAGATATTCTATCATAGTGTGAATTAGTTCTAATGCTACTAGTCTCATAAACTATCTAAACTATCGTATCATATGTAAAGAGGTCCAACCATTTCTATTTATAATTATTGTCAATTGTATGAACAAAATCCATAGTTGATCATAAGTTGGGCCTAACTTTGCACATTATTTAAATAAGTAGAATTCTACTATACAAAGTATCATATACACATTTTCACCTAATATTCAAATGGTTACAATTGATAAGTCAATCTTATTTAAACAATACTAATCATTGCAAGTCACATAAGTATTCTCCCTAATCATGTTATTGCATAAGCTATACAATGTTCTCTAATGAAAAACTTAATATTTATTTCTAATCAAATTATATTACAGACAAATTAATGATCCTTCTAGTCCTTACTTGGTCGGGACCTTACATTCTTTTCTCAAGGAGGTAATATCAGCCCCCTCCACACTCCCCCCCACTCCTAGTTGGGGTAGTCTTGAGGGTGTTAGAGACATGGGAGAGACTTATTAGGGCTAAGGTTGTGTTAAGGATTTGGTTATGATTATTTAGGATTAGGGTTTTAGTTAATGTTAGGATTAGAGTTGGACTTAGGATCAGAGGTACATGAATAGGGTTTAGATTTAAAACTATGGTTTTAAGGTAAGGGAGCACATTATACTTAGTTTTATGTTGAGGGTTTAGATTTGTATTACAGTTATGGTTAGGTTGAGGTTAGACTTAGGAATTTAGTTAGTTTTATGGTTGAAGTTACAATTTTTAATAAGGTTACACTTAGGATAATGGTTTAGGTCTATGTAACGATTAGTATTAAGGTTTTGTACCTTGCTTACCATTATGATTTAATATTTGTGATAGGGTTTGATAAGGTTAAGGTTTATGGTAATAGAGTATGATTAGATCTTCCTAATTTTAGATATTTTTTTAATCTATTAGTTGTACAAATGTATGCAAAGGAATACACAAATGTTTTTTCTAATTGACCTTCATCAATTTTTTTTTCCAATTGACCTTCAATATCTGTTAGCATATCTATTGCACCCTCTGGTGTGATTACTAGTCTTATCACCAATTAAATTAATTCTACCTTTGAGTAAAGCTTTCATGTTAGATATTTAGTATATATTTAAGCTAAAAAATAAAAAATTTATTGTTATGTTACAATTAAAATATAGACAATAAAATCAACTTGTGACATTAGCAAAACCTTTAAAAAATTAAAGGAATGGATCTATATTGTCTTAGCAAGTCCTAGGGGTCTATTCGAGGTGATAGAGGAAATTTTTAGGTTTATTATATTGAATATGAACCAAGTTGTTGTTACGATATACATATATACATGTACATAGCTCTATATAATTTGATACTTAAAGCTAAATTACTTATATCCATTATTTGATATATCATTTAAAATTTATTTTAATACATAAAGAATGATTATTTATTATTAAAAAATTAAAATAAATGCTAACTTTATTTTTTCATAAATGTTATCAATTCATACATGTCAATAAATGTGAATAATTGAGAGACTGCAACACCTAACAATATATAAATTTAATACATCTCTGTAAAATATTAAACTTAAATTTAATTCAAACATACATACATCACCTTAGACTACAATATAGGGTTACATGGTTAAGTTTTAGAAATAACATTTTAGGGTATGCATTTATAAATCTTGGTTAGGTTTAGTGTTAGGGTATGGATATGAGTATCTAACATCATGGTTTACATTTACATTTAGAATTTAGTGTCTATATGGTAAGGTTAGGAATATAAAGTTTGAAACTTAACTTACTATCTAGAGCTAGGAATTTAAGGTTGAGAGCTAGATGTAGGATTAAGGTAAGGGTTTCATATTATGTGCATTAGGTAGGGTTCAGTTAGGATGTACATAACTTTTAAGGTCAGTGTTACTATAGCTCTAGTTAAAATTGGATTACATGGTTAGGATTCAAATTAGGACTATAGTTCAATTCTTGAGATTATATAGTTGCCTAAGATTTGGATTAAATAGTTGAATTAGGGTTGCAACTAGGGTAATAAGTTAATATATTAGAGTTAGAAAAATATTTCATAACCTGTATTTATGTGTAAATTTTAGGTTCAAGTATAGGGTTTATACAAATCCTAACCATAAAGCTTGGTTAGTATTTAATATGTACAACAAGTTAGTTGAAATATATCTAAAAGACCAATGTAGATACACATTTAGACAATATAAACATATAATGTATCTATCTAATCATTCATTACTTTAGCTTTGATTATGTGTCATATAAAATAAATACATTGAAACATCTAAAATAATAATTTTTAAATGAACATCTACAAAAAAAATATCTAAATGAGTTCATCTATCTATTAAAAAAGTGTTGAAATTCTTAGGATAATTGAGAGCGGGGTGAATTATTTATCCAAGGTCTAGATGTACAAATAAAACTTTTCAATGCTTAGTAGACCCATATCCATAACACCTCAACATGCATCCATCCATTACATCATACAATACTTAAACTTTGTAGGTTACTATTCTAAGTCAAAATAACTTTGCAGAAATGTAGACATGAAACACCATAAGAACATTCACACAAATGACAAGGATTTTAAGTGGAAACCCAATTTGGAAAAAAAATCACTAGTAACATGCTACTAATTTTCACTCTTCTAAAGTGATGCCTTATGAAATGCCAACCATGCTAAAGGTTATAATACACACTATTAAATGTGACCTAGTTAAAGGATTTCAATCACTTTGTTAGGAGTGAGCCTTGTTAGAGGACTTTAGACCATTCCATTAGAATTTTACCTAGTTAAAGGATTTATAAATGACTATTAGGTCAAAATTAATCCAAAGGATTTTGTCCACACTTAAACAATTATTAGAAAGTAACAGTAGGACTTGATTTAATAAAAATTATAACTCAATTGTAGATTACAAATCTCTGTTCTAGTCCTCCATTCTACTTGGTATTCATACTATTTATCTTTGAAAGCTTGTTCACCCTTGAAGAATTCATCCTTTGAAGCCTTCTTGCCTTATATGCCAACTGCAATCACCTTAGTTCGGTCACTACATGAAGCAATACCCTATACTCCTTGTCTGCTTTAGGTTCTCACACATGTCAACCTTTTCTTCTAACTAGCTATCTCTATAAAAAGAGAATCTAGATCATTTTTCTCTTACCCAAAATCATCCATTTTAGGGTTAGGTAGGATTAGGTAAAATTTAATGAATCTACCCAATTTTCCATTTTGTTCCTCTAGAAACTTCCTCTACAATCTTCCTTGAATTTGCCTCAAAATAGTTTACCTTGAATTTTGTGCCACTGACTCATCATAGTTATCTTCCACATGCTTCACATTATTCAAGAAAACAAAATAGTTGGGTCAAATTCATCAAATCTTTGATTTAACACTGTTTGTTGTCAGTCAACATCTATACTATTCTATCACTTGGCCAAAACTAGTTCACTTGGCAAGCACTAAAGTTTACTAATGCTCGACCAACTAAACTTTACTCAGCGTATATTATCATTCACTTGGCTTACACTATTTTTCTTCTTTTCTCAACACCTCTTGATATTCACTTGGCTTTAACTAATTTCTCCTCAGCTTGCACTAACTACTCGGCAAGGCTTGGTAGACACTTTTCTTACTTGATCTTCTTCTAGTCTCAACTTAAGTAATCTTTGATTTCATACTATAAGTAAATAAACAATACACTATAGTATTAATGTCTTACTTGGTCTTAGTGCTTCTTTTACATACTAAATAACTCAACCTTTCTCTAGGTGCTTTTCTTATCTCCTCTTTTCAAATCCTCTTCATCAATCAACTAAATGATACCATTCAAACCAAAAAGCAATTGTATTACTAGTAGGTAGCTAGTGTGACATTATTTACAAAATAATTATTGTTCCATTACGATTTCTTCACTTGAAAATAATCTCATATCAATAATCTCCTTCTTTGGCATTGATGGAAAACTAATACCAACAAGAATACCAAAAAGAAAATAATAATCTTTGAAATTTCTCTCTCTATCAGTATACATCCTTCCTCTATATAGGGTAATGGAAGATTTGTCAATCTCCTTCAATGTATGTATCTCTCTTATACCTCCCTCACTTTTTGATATTTAGGTACTTATCACCCTCTTTCTTATATATCTCTCTTTGACAACAATGTCAAATAATTTTCATCTCTATATGTAGATATAATCAATTCAAGTTCCTCCTCTATCATCATGAATGTGTCTACAAGTCTTCTAATCAAACTCCATTACTTTAGGTAGCACCTAAAGTAAGATCCACTACATCAAGTTGTAAGATACAACATTCAATTAAGTTGATGCAAGGGACTACTCATGCTTATTAAGTAGCTTTGGATAGGAGTATCACCCCTAGTTAACCTCTAAGATATTCATGTGCATCCTTAGGTGAAGCTTATGTGAATATATCAACTATCTATTCTGTTGTATTCACATATTCCATCTTTACTTCTTTGTCTTGAACCAACTCTCTCAAGTAATGATACTTGATTGCATTGTGCTTAGACTTTGTGTGCATCACAAGGTTCTTTGATATAGCACTTGTATTATCATAGGTTCAGTTATTTCCTCCTTCATACCTTTGAGCACCTATTTGATCCATACCACATTTGTACAATTTACTACAATAACCAAATATTTAGCTTCAATAGTAGATTGAGATATACAATTATGTTTCTTGTTGTTCTAGGTGACCAATCTCTTTCCTAACAAAAATGCTCCACTACTTGTGCTCTTTTTGTCATCAATGTTTCCAACCCAATCAACATTTGTAAAGGATCTTAACTTAGAATTTTCATTTTTCTTCTAGTATAGAACATATTCTTCTATTCCTTTTAGATATCTCATAATTATTTTAACAACCATCAAAATGACTCTCCTTGGGATTTGCAAAAAATCTTGCAACAATCCTAACAACTAATGCAATGTTAGGTCTGCTATGTACTACATATTGCAACTTATCAATCATGGACATGTAGAATGTTTGATTCACATCAATAGAATCATCATTCTTTGATAGTTTGTGTCTTGTCACCATATGAGTGCTATCTAGTTTTGAATCCTCTAAACTAAAAGTTTTAAATATTTCCATCAGATATTTAGACTTAGTGATGTATATAGCATATTTCATCTGATATACTTACAAACCAACAAATAACTTGATCTCTCCAAACATAGCCATCAAAAATTTATTCTTCATTTCATTTGCAAATGCCTTACATAATGCATCTTGACCTCCAAATATGATATCATCAACACAAAATTTAGCTAGTAAATTACCTTTATTGTTTGTCTCAGATTGGTTTTGACAATTAAGTGTCGACACACTTAACAAATTTTCTTAGTTGATACTGAGTACACTATAGATGTTGAGTTATAGTATGTGTTGAGCCAAAAATTCAACAAGTATTGAGTCATTTAGAAGCCAAGCAGATAGATAGTGTCGAGCAAGTTTCAACTACCAAGTGACTAATAGATGTCAAGCCAATATATGTGCCAAGTAAAGTATAGGTGTTAAGCAAGACAATTTCTATATGTGTGGAGCATTAGTAATTAGTAAGTGTCAAATAAAAAATAATTAGTATAAGAGTATGTGCCCTTACAAACTAAGATGTAAACCATTTTTGAGCTAACACAAGATGAATCTTGAAGGATTAAAAGATAGGATTGAATCTATTTGATTGCCTATGAAATCAACATGCAACCAATTAGAAAAATGGAATAGCAAGAAAGATGGATGAATCTCAATCATAGATTCATACCTAACCCTAAGACATGAAACATTTTTTAAGGAGTTTGAGACCCCATAATTTAGAAATGTACGAGAATGTATGAGAGAGTATGCGAGAAGAGAATGCATGAGAGAGTATGCGAGAGTAGGAATCACTGGTTACATGCACAATTCACGTATACTTATGCACTTATTACTATTAACATTACAAATGTTCACATTCCTCAAGATAAAGAGGTATTAAATACCAATGATAAAATTTATTGGGTCAAGGTTCTTGATGACCTAAAATCCATCAAATAATTCCTACACCATTGATGCCTAGATGTGATGTCTAGCTGCTTAACCTTGACAAACAAATAGTCATATTCTAAAGACCCTCGATAACTTCCTCTTTTTCAATTTCAAGAAAATTAAATTATTTGCATTTAAATGTAAGGACAGTATACATCAAAAAAAAGTATCCAATATTTGTAACATGTTAGTAAATCCTCAAATGAATTTAATATTCATACTAGTTCCCAATTGTTATCTAACCTAATCATTAAAATCTTACTTATATTAACTAATTGCAATCTACCTATTCACATTAAATTACAAAATCCATCATTTAATTAATACTAATACTCCAAGTTAGTACAATATATCCCTAATAATTCCAAGTAAAAGACTTGCCTTACAATTATTAATTTATTTATTCCTTCCTATGCTACGCTAGGCTCACTTCATCTCACACCACCTTCCAACTTAGTCTCCTAATTTAAGTCAATCATTTATTCTTCATTTAACCTTATCTTAAATTGACTACCCATTTATTTAATTATTATTATTATTCAATATTAATCATTTGTTTCACTAATTTTATATATAACTTCTTATTATTAACATTACTAATTTTCTATTATTAACATTACTTTTGATAAGTAGGAGATAATTTCCACAGCAAGTCAAGTTGTGATGTGAATATTAGGATTTAACTGTGTGATTTTGAGTCAAACTCATTGACCCATGTTTCATGAGTAGTGATTCAACATGAATCCATCTCTCATGAGAATAAATGGAACACTTAGCACTCATTGGATCTAGGTGATGCTCACAGGGGTGAAACACCGGGACTTCTCGGGAGGTCACCCATCCTAGTACTACTCCAGCCTGAGCGTGCTTAACTACAGAGTTTCCTCCATAGTTAAACCCAAAGCTTGCAACCCCATTTGCAAAACCTTCACCGAGTGTTGTGCCTTATGAACCATTCATTAGAAAGCCCCTTAAGCTCATCAATTGATAAGTAGGAGATAATTTCCACAGCAAGTCAAGTTGTGATGTGAATATCAGGATTTAACTGTGTGATTTTGAGTCAAACTCATTGACCCATGTTTCATGAGTAGTGATTCAACATGAATCCATCTCTCATGAGAATAAATGGAACACTTAGCACTCATTGGATCTAGGTGATGCTCACAGGGGTGAAACACCGGGACTTCTCGGGAGGTCACCCATCCTAGTACTACTCCAGCCTGAGCGTGCTTAACTACAGAGTTTCCTCCATAGTTAAACCCAAAGCTTGCAACCCCATTTGCAAAACCTTCACCGAGTGTTGTGCCTTATGAACCATTCATTAGAAAGCCCCTTAAGCTCATCAATTGATAAGTAGGAGATAATTTCCACAGCAAGTCAAGTTGTGATGTGAATATCAGGATTTAACTGTGTGATTTTGAGTCAAACTCATTTACCCATGTTTCATGAGTAATGATTCAACATGAATCCATCTCTCATGAGAATAAATGGAACACTTAGCACTCATTGGATCTAGGTGATGCTCACAGGGGTGAAGCACCGGGACTTCCTGGGAGGTCACCCATCCTAGGAAGTCACACATCTCAGGAGGTCACACCTCCCGGGAAGTCCCAGTGCTTCACCCCTGTGAGCATCACCTAGATCCAATGAGTGCTAAGTGTTCCATTTATTCTCATGAGAGATGGATTCATGTTGAATCACTACTCATGAAACATGGATCAATGAGTTTTACTCAAAATCACACAGTTAAATCCTGATATTCACATCACAACTTGACTTGCTGTGGAAATTATCTCCTACTTATCAATTGATGAGCTTAAGGGGCTTTCTAATGAATGGTTCATAAGGCACAACACTCGGTGAAGGTTTTGAAAATGGGGTTGCAAGCTTTGGGTTTAACTATGGAGGAAACTCTGTAGTTAAGCGCGCTCTGGCTGGAGTAGTACTGGGATGGGTGACCTCCCGGGAAGTCCCAGTGCTTCACCCCTGTGAGCATCACCTAGATCCAATGAGTGCTAAGTGTTCCATTTATTCTCATGAGAGATGGATTCATGTTGAATCACTACTCATGAAACATGGGTCAATGAGTTTGACTCAAAATCACATAGTTAAATCCTAATATTCGCATCACAACTTGACTTGCTGTGGAAATTATCTCCTACTTATCAATTGATGAGCTTAAGGGGCTTTCTAATGAATGGTTAATAAGGCACAACACTTGGTGAAGGTTCAGTTGCAAGCTTTGGGTTTAACTATGGAGGAAACTCTGTAGTTAAGCGCGCTCAGGCTGGAGTAGTACTGGGATGGGTGATCTCCCGGGAAGTCCCGGTGCTTCACCCTTGTGAGCATCACCTAGATCCAATGAGTGCTAAGTGTTACACGTATTCTCATGAGAGATGGATTCATGTTGAATCACTACTCATGAAACATGGGTCAATGAGTTTGACTCAAAATCACACAGTTAAATCCTGATATTCACATCACAACATTACTTCTATCAACTTGCCATTATTAACATTATCCTTAACTTTTTAACTCCTACTATCTAAACCTACCTATTCTATCTCACCCCATCATCTCTCCAGAACCCCAAGTCAATTTCCTAGACATGGAGCCATGTGCCTTACATCATTGCCTTGCAGCGTGGATGTGATGGGTGACAAGATAGTTTAAGACTTCTCACATTCTCTTTGCATAATGTTTGGTATGCATGCAGAAGGAAGTTAATATGATTTCAAATAAGCTTTTTCAACTTGCATAACCATACCCAAAGTCAACAATAAAATAAGAACTTTGTGCAAATACATTTACTTCACCAACTTCCCATGCTAGACAATTTACACCAAATCCATTAATTGCTGCAGATGGGTCTTTTCCTAGGCAAGATATCATAAGTGAAAGAAGTTATTAAATATACCATATTAAATTTGAAAGAGGTCAAGTCACCTATTGGATATGGTAGATGTTATCTGATAGTTGTCAGATTCATGATAGGAATAAGCAAGAATGTTGTTTATATATAATTCTAAGGCATATAATGCCTAGGTGGGTAGGTGGTTATTATTATTATTTTTCTTTTAAATTATTATACTCTTGTCTTAGTCTTTACTTACTAGGTGAAGGATAAATGGAGTGGTCGGCTAAGTGGAATAAATAATAAATTTATTCTAATCAATACCTCCAAAGCTTAGGAAATAGGATATAGCTAGGTTAAAATATACTTTTCCCATTTATTATGTTAGGATAATTTAAAAATTTATAAAACATATTTTCCTTTGTTTGACTATTATGTGTATATATTCCTTGTATAGGGTCATCTCTGCATGGACAAGGACCATGTCTGACATTTTATTTATTAGAAAGATTATGAAATTGATTTATTTCTAACTTGCCAACCCCAAATACTAATATTTTATTCCACTCTATTATTTTAATGCATTGTAATGAAATGTGGTAATATTTGGCTTTCTCATACATTTTCCAGCAAGGTTTTCAAGCACCTATAGGTCTTTTGAAGCATATAAATGTATATTTTATACTTCTCCTCTAAAGCCTAGGGTACTAGTAATAGGTTATTACAAATACATTGAAGTTATTAAGAATATTATGAAGAGCTCAATTAATGAATGTATTGATTTATTTAGACAATAACTCAATACAAATGCACATATAGTTAACAAGACAAAATTCTTATATGAAACAACCTGACTATTCTTATATATGAATAATGAAATATAGTAAACTGTTATTCAAGATCTGAACATTGAATTCACATCCAAGAATCTATTTTAATGCTACATATACACAAATTATTCAAGGAGTTGAAATTGATGATATCATTACATAAAAAAATTCTCCTAACATGGCTATCCTTCCATGATATTTAAATTCAATCTCACAATCTTCATAGAAGTAAAGGAGCTCAATATCTTTAAGAACCAACATAACTTAGTTTCCTACACACAATACATGTTTATTACACCAATTCTTACAATACACAAAAGGTGGTGGAAACAAGTATCACAAATATACACAATGGAATATCCCACAATACATAGGTACTTTTAACCAACCAAATTGACAATTGGAATGAAACAATCACAATACTCTTACAACACATATAGATTCATTTATCAAGGTGTAGCTTGTGTGCTATCTCAACTCAACACCATAAGGACTTCTTCTGCCATGCACATGGAAAGACAACTAGAAATCCAAGATACCAAGAGCATCAATTTAAAAACCTGCAAATGAGAGATAAGAATAGAGAACCCTGGAGGCTCACCTCCCAACCAAGGCCTCAAAGAGGTCACCCCCACACTAGAGGAAAAAAGGCTCAATTGGGGAAAATTCAAACAACATCACAACCACACAAAAACTAGCAAGATCCCACATTATGCAACACATATAAAACCCCAACCAAGGTTTGCACAATTATTCACAAATGGAATCATAAACATTGGTTGAAGGTGGGCTCTCAATTAAGAGACTTTCCATATCATACAAAATCTGTAACAACAATTTTCATGCCCTTTTGGGGCTTTCATAAATCAATAATTTCCATGCCCTTTTGGGCTTTCACAAGACAGTAATTACACGCCCTTCCAGGACTATTCACAAACATTCTCCAAACATACTACCATCAACTATAGCCTCCTTGAAAACCATACTTCATAAACCTCCTTTCCACACCATCATTTTCCTTATCACCACAATGAAATCCATGAACCAATGTGGCATACAATGAAGCCCATACTCCAATGTTCTCAACAATATTTCAAGCCCAACTAACCCCTTCACCCAAGGCTTGCTCTTCCCTCCCAAGGATGAGTGAAGCCTTCACACCCATGAACCATTTCAACACTCAAACAATGCAAGGAAATCAAAGAAGAAGCCCCAAGAAAATTAATGAAATAACATACACAATCACAACGCAACATAACACAAGAATTCCAATGACAACACATGATTCCATACTACACTCATAGATCCTACAAGAAGCACTCTTACAATATCCAACTTCAACTTCATGAAATGAAGAAACATGGCATGAAGTACTTACCTCCTTCAAATTACGGCTTTGAAATGGTGATGAAGATCTCTTTTTTTTCCTTGGCTTCTAAGCTTCTTCTTTGTAACCATATGTGTCTCTAAAATTAGAGAGTGGGTGAACAACCCTAAGTTTGGCACAAGCTCCCTAGAAAGGCCTCCATTGCCATCCCCACCTATGTAGTGCCTCCCCCTGGTTCGCATTTTGTTATCATTGCTGAACTCTCTTAGAGCTAGTTTCATGTTGATGGTTAGTAACATTATTATGAGATTATCAGATATTGTGCTATGGATTCAGTTGATATGTGATGGGATTACTTAGACTCTACATTTCATGTATGTATGATGATTATTTTTAGTGTTTTTAGTTATTAATGATGATTAGTAAGATGATTTATTATCATATGTGTTTTCTTATGGATACTTACCCCATACTTGCATGTGTATGGTGTGTGTGTTTTCTTTCTGTGTTTTCTTTGTGTGTTTGCTTTTGTATGGTGTGTCTAATGCGGTTAAGGAAGGGAGTCGTAGTCACCTACTAGTCGGGATCTACACCATGCACCACTTCCTACCATTGCCTGTTTAGTTTAGTATATATTGTGCTTGTACATGCATGATTTTTATGCAGGTTGTAGGTACCGGGTATCGACTTCCCTGAATTGCCAGGATGAGCGTACCCTATCACATTATCTCAATGATAAGAGAGGCGAGATAAATTCTCAAGTCCAAATCCCAACCCTTTAAGCCATTTGTTCTAATTAAAAAATTAGGACAAGTATCCGAGCTGAGTACCCTCCGAATGCGTCAAAATGACGTAATTCGTGATTTAAACCCTTGGTTTGATTTTGTATGTATTTTGGCTATGATGGGGTTTCATATTTTTACCTTATGGGTCTTTGATGTATTTTCTATTAATTAAGCCTAAATTAAAAGATTTAATTAATGGTTTAATTTAATAGAAAATTAATATGATATTTTAATATTTATTTTCTTTAATTAATTGAGAAATTAATTAAATAAAATAATTAAATTTAAAAATAAAAAGATAAAAGTTAAAGTTTGGAATGTGATAATATTTATTTTAATAATAATATATATATTGGAGTTCATTTATAAATAAATGACTAAATAATAATATTATTAAAGCTAATAAATATTTTAGCAATTAAGTTTGGGAAATGAAATTTAAAAGTGAAAAATATATTTTAAATTATAAAAGATTCTAAATCTCATATGATTAAAATATAAATATATTAAGATTAAAAAGTGGAGATATTAAAGTTAGTGCATGAGACTTAATAAATAAATAAATTAAATTGGAAAGAGTAAAGTAAATTGGAGTTATAAGCTTGCATGAGAATTAACATGTGTCAACAACACGGGGGTTAGTGCATCAATTAAGCACGAAGTGTCTACAACTCTATGACTCATCAAAAAGGTTGGAAAAGACCCATGCTTAGTTGGTGACACCTTCCAGCTGTTTCAAGAAGCATTCCAAAAATTTCTTGAGAGCTCTTGATATTCAGACATTCATAGAAGCTTAAATGAAAAGCTTAATGGGAGCTACAAGCTGAAAAAAATAGAAGCTTCAAAGCTTACATGTAGGGGAGAAGATTCATATGCTCATATATTTTCTACTTGCTTCTATGCTCCTTCTAGCACTTCTAATCACTCGGAGGATTCGATTGACTTGGATTCTTGGAAGAATTGTCAATGATGAAGAAGGAAGGAATTTTCTATGGATTTTTGAGGCATGGAAAATTAGCATCAGTGTCCAGGTGCACTCGTGATATTCTCATATTCCCTTTGCACTCTTTCTCTTCCTGTCTTCATCATATGTGTTTTATGTGTCTGAATACTCTCTGTATTTGAAATTGAAATCTAGATATTTTATTTGGATGACAATAAAACAATAGTAAAACCCTAGTTCCAAATGAGAAAGAAATTAGATTTTAATCAGGTTTGGGTTCGAATTTATATTGTGAAATTAGAAAGACAAGATTTGGAATTAAAATAAAAATTTTATTGTGATTAGATGTAATCTTTCTATCAATTATATTTTCAGATATGTATGAACAAACCCTTATTGTTAAATTTAGAGAACAATTATTTTAATAGGAAATTTTTAATTCATCACAAATTGTCCTGTCGCTGCCCCTTGGATAGAACCGAACTCAGTCATTCATAACTTTTTATCATGGTCAAATTTATTCGATCGCTCTAGTCAAAAGTGGCGCAACTTGGCCCTCTCAAACATATTTAAATTTTAGCCCGATCCAACAGTTCATTAGGGAGATATGGCCATCGTACTGGGACTATTTTATTCAAGGGCAGATATTTCTCCATTTCTCATAACTAAGAGTTCTTTATGCTTAAACTTCACAAAAATAATATATATCAAAGCATGAAATTAATTAAAGATACTATTTTGATCTTTCCTTATTAGAATCTTATTATTATGCATTAGTTTTATATGGTTTATTATCTAATATAATTAAATCAAATTTAATTAAGATTACTTAACAGTCGAAGAAGTGTAATTAATTATTAGTCAATTTAAGTAAATGAATTTTTAAGTGAGAGAATTTTTTTAAAAAAAAGATATTAATGATTTAGTTGTTATTCATTGATTGGTTCGAATATCAATCATTATAATTGAATCTTGAAATTATTAGTGAGTTATTATTTATTAATAATTGTTAAGTTATTAATGAAAGATAGTATAGATAAGTTTATATAATTATTAATTGATTCAGTTAAGTTCAATCTAATTGAGATTAGTTAATAATTGAAGTATACTAATAAGAATTTAGTTGAGATCAAATTAAGGAAGGAAAAATACAATGGATATGAATTCATGTTATCATGAATGAAATTGTGATTAATGAAGATGATAATGTTTAAAATTTGGAGATTATTCATGTTAAAATCTACAATAAGTCTTATTGGTTTGTGATGGGGATCTTTTCAAACAATGTTTATATAGATAAAATATTATTAGAACAATTAGAAAATGGAGTCTAATGGTTGATTTTAATATTGATTAAATAATTGTAAGATGATAATTTATATTATGTTGATTTAAAATTTAGAAACTCTAAATGATATTGGATTAAGATTGAATTGTTATGTTAATACGTTTGAATACCTTATGATGTTAAGAGTTAGTCAAATATTAACTAATGGGATTTATGAAAATAATAGTTTCATGAGTTTATTATTTATTAATATTTGTTGTGTCTAACAAACTATTAATAAATAATGGTTTAAATAATTATTAATAAATTTGATTAGAGATAATCTAGAGGAAATTATTTGATGATTAAAGTTTAGTAAAAGATATTAATTTTTGGATTTGGATTATAATTGATTTTTAATCAATTGATATTCATTGAGTTGATAATATAACTATGATATTAATAATTAAGTTGTGCGATAGAGTCTTATTCAAAAAGATTAATGATAATACGAATTTGTTGAGGGAATGTTGGTATTCTTTGAAAGATGACGAATATGGTCATTTAAGATTTTCAATAATTATTATTGAATTATTAATATGATCATTTGAATATTGAATTATAGTTGACTTTTAACTTATAAAATTCTAGTTAGTTAGTTAGTCAGCTAATATTAATTGGAACGTTGCTATGTTTATGCAATTATTAATTAAATCAATTAATGAGAGTTAATTGAATTTAATTAATAATTTATGTTATGTAATAGAGATTTAATTGATATAATTCTTTTAATGTGATTATAGAAATATTGATATCAAGTTGATAGGTCTTATTCTTATGACTTGAATAACGACTTTAAATTTTTTTTTGGTGAAGACTTAGTAATATATAATTGAGAATTATTAGAATGATAAAAGGTCAAAGATTGTGATCCAATATTAATTGATCATTCTAATAAAGTTATAATTTTTTATTCGAAGAATGATAATTGGTCCTCTTATAACATAACAAATAATGATCTTAGAAAAGTTGAATGGTTAATCAATTAGATTATGGATCATGGTTAAATCAAGAGAACAATTAAGGTCAATGATAATTAGTTTAGTGAATATTTATCTTTAAGTTATTTTTAAAGTATTATTTTTAATTAATGGAAGAATAATGCTATCGGCGAATAAATGGGTTGACTTGTAGGTCAAATGATAAAACTTAAGACACTTGAACGTATACTTGCAAACAGAAAATAGGAAACCCCTACACATTATTCAACTATGTGAATTTAGTAAACCAAAACATGTGTTTGCATCGTGTATTCTCTATGCTTCTTGTTTTGAATTTTGGGTTGACTAGTGTCGACCAGTCCTAGGTTGTTACCACAGGCATGTTGATTTTATTTAGTCTCAATCTTTATAAGCTCAACCATGGTAATGTGATCGTATGCTCTATGAAATGTTTGTATTTACTGATTGTTATTGTTCATCAGTCTTCATGTGTGAAGCTAAGATGTATGTGTATGAGATACTTGAGCTAATCATTTTTGAGTCATCGATCAGCTATCCTTGGATTATTTTCTAGTCACCATAATGGAACTAAAGTGTTGATTTATTTCTTGATAATGTCATGTTGTGACATGTTTTGACTCAACCATTTAGGAGTCTTCGATCAGTATAACTTTGACATATATTTTGGTTATTGAGAACCAATGGATACTTATGATTATCAGTGATGCCTTCAATTGCCAATAGAGAACTGTTGTGGTTATGATTTTCTATGGATTCTTTTCAGATGCTCATAGAGATTTGATGATTCTTATCTTGGAGATTTGATGATTTTTATTATGGATATTTGATGCTTATTTGATGATTCTTTTTATGGATTATCTTTTAGATTTTCTTTACAGTCGCTTGTACAGGACTATGGTAATTTATGATTCCATGAGCTTAGGGTAGGTAATCTACTTGCAGTGTCGGGAAGTGGCTTGCAATGGGGGTCGAGGCCCTAAGTGGCTGCCGAGGTAACTCATTGTAAGTTTGGTTGATAAGTGATAAAATTTACACACTAAATGGAGATTAAATGAACCTAAAAAGATAATTGTTTTGATGTTCTCGCCCATGCCTTGAGCGCTTGTATAGGCTAGGATGGGAGTAGTGAGAATGCATGGTTGCGACCGTGCATTCCGGAGTATGCCTCGTCAGTATGAGAGGATACTAGTGGCCGCATGAGATCAGTATGGACCTGTGGAGTTTAGCTAACTACTAGGGTAACTTGTACGTAATAATTGCGATGATACTTTCCCGCTTGTAGAGTAGGTTTCCTACATGCCTTTGTGTGCCTCTGGGAATTAGATATCAAATTTGTGTGTGTTGGAACCTTTGAGTAGTATACTTTTAGGATTCCTGGACTATAGAGATTTGTGTTATGTGTTATGGATAGCCTGTTTGGGACTTGAGATTATCTCCTCAGCATGGTGGGAGTGGACCACTTAAATACCACGCAGTCGGGTGGTAGTGTATTTTTCACTCTTATCATTTGAGATCCATTCAAGACACCGTGGCTGGAGTATTCTTGGTTGGTATTTATCTTCATTCTATTTTTGGATCATTATGATAGATGATATACCTTATGATGGATGTATTTATTGGTATGTTCCTTACATTGATGATTTGCATAAGTTAGTTGATGATGTTATCTTATTAGTAGGATATTTTTAGGAGTGACATTCCTACTATGTTAATACCAATGATCTCTTCGATGATTTGGGATGTTACGCACGGAGGGATGGCTAGGGCCCACAATGGTCTAATGATGCTATTAACGGTTGGGAGGAACCATGCACTTAGTTTATTTTGTTTGATCTTTATAATGGATGTATATGTCTTCTATGATGATGTATCATGTGATTATCTCTACTTTGATGTATCATGGATTGGAATAGGATGATGTACCTTATTTCACATATGTATATTCTTTTAAGCCTTCATACCCTATGACATGTACAGTGGATGACTGAGCATTTAGAAATGTAATGTATGAACATTGGACTTATCATTATTATTCATGTGGATGTTATACTAGATGGATTCATGTATGTTAGTTAGTTTAGATGTAACTCAATGTTAAGAGATTCTTAAAGAATGGAATTGGTTATGTATGTTATGTTTACTTTTAGATGGAAATTGCTATTGCTTCCATTATTATGTGCAAGTTATATGTGGTATTTACTTTCATGTTATAAAAAAAAAATTGTTACCAAACTTAGTGAAATTTTAAGTTAATTCTTTGGATCCCTTGGTGGGGCATTACATTTGGTATTAGAGCTTGAGTTTCAACATTGGGAGCTCTAGGTATATTGGAATGTCACTAGTTATTAACTAGTTAAACAAAATGAAAACTTTGAACTATCATGTATATCTCTTTCAAACTGAAACTTGAAACTAGGTGAACTAAAACAGAATTTAAAACTGTTACTTACACATTTTTCATACTTCAACACTTAGCTTTCAAAACTGAAAATTCTACTGAAAACCTAAATGAAGGGAAAACTGAAAAATTGAAACTCAATCTAATTGCAAAATATGTATCTTTTATCTAAGTTTCAAGGTAGTATACCTTTGTTTATTTTTGCAAGCATTAAGTTGCTCTTGTTTAGAATGTATTAAGAGATCTATTTTAGTAGTTGTTAAAAGAATGGATGTTGGATCGATATGGTTTTCGGTTTACCATTAAACCAGAATTATATTTCTCTAAAGGTGTTGTAATATCCTCAAAGGTATCATGTTTCCCTACATGAGGAAAAGGGTTCAATGGGACCCGCATAGTGAGTATCTCAGCTTTTCATTCTTGTAGGCTTCCAAGAGTAAGCCTAATCCTAGGGGGGGTGGATGTAGTGCCTGCCCTTGGTTCGCATTTTGTTATCATTGCTAAACTCTTTTAGAGCTAGTTTCATGTTGATGGTTAGTAACATTATTATGAGATTATCAGATATTGTGCTATGGATTCAGTTGATATGTGATGGGATTACTTAGACTCTACATTTCATGTATGTATGATGATTATTTTTAGTGTTTGCAGTTATTAATGATGATTAGTAAGATGATTTATTATCATATGTGTTTTCTTATGGATACTTACCCCATACTTGCATGTGTATGGTGTGCGTGTTTGCTTTCTGTGTTTGCTTTTGTATGGTGTGTCTGATGTGGTTAAGGAAGGGAGTCGTAGTCACCTGCTAGTCGGGATCTACATGATGTACCACTTCCTACCATTGCCTATTTAGTTTAGTATATATTGTGCTTGTACATGCATAGTTTTTATGTAGGTTGCAGGTACCAGGTATCGACTTCCCTGAATTGTCAGGATGAGCGTACCCTATCACATTATCTCAATGATAAGAGAGGCGAGATAAATTCTCAAGTCCAAATCCTAACCCTTTAAGCCATTTGTTCTAATTAAAAATTTAAGACAAGTATCCAAGCTGAGTAGCCTCCGAATGTGTCAAAATGATGTAATTCATGATTTAAACCCTTGATTTGATTTTGTATGTATTTTGGCTATGATGGGGTTTCATATTTTTACCTTATGGGTCTTTGATGTATTTTCTATTAATTAAGCCTAAATTAAAAGATTTAATTAATGGTTTAATTTAATAGAAAATTAATATGATATTTTAATATTTATTTTATTTAATTAATTGAGAAATTAATTAAATAAAATAATTAAATTTGAAAATAAAAAGTTAAAAGTTTAAGTTTGGAATGTGACAATATTTATTTTAATAATAATATATATATTGGAGTTCATTTATAAATAAATGACTAAATAATATTATTATTAAAGCTAATAAATATTTTAGCAATTAAGTTTGGGAAATGAAATTTAAAAGTGGAAAATATATTTTAAATTATTAAAAGATTCTAAATCTCATATGATTAAAATATAAATATATTAAGATTGAAAAGTGGAGATATTAAAGTTAGTGCATGAGACTTAATAAATAAATTAATTAAATTGAAAAGAATAAAGTAAATTGGAGTTATAAACTTGCATGAGAATTAACATGTGTCAACAACACGGGGGTTAGTGCATCAATTAAGCACAAGGTGTCTACAACTCTATGACTCATCAAAAAAGTTGGAAAAGACCCATGCTTAGTTGGTGACACCTTCCAGCTGTTTTAAGAATCATTCCAAAAGTTTCTTGAGAGCTCTTGATATTCAGGCATTCATAGAAGTTAAATGAAAATTTTAATGGGAGCTACAAGCTAAAAAAAATAGAAGCTTCAAAGCTTACATGCAGGAGAGAAGATTCATATGCTCATATATTTTCTACTTGCTTCTATGCTCCTTCTAGCACTTCTAATCACTTGGAGGATTCGATCGGCTTGGATTCTTGGAAGAATTGCGAATGATGGAGAAGGAAGGGATTTTCTATAGACTTCTGAGGCATGACAAATTAGCATCAGCGTCTAGGTGCACTCGTGATATTCTCATATTCCCTTTGCACTCTTTCTTTTCTTGTCTTCATCATATCTGTTTTATGTGTCTGAATACTCTCTGTATTTGAAATTGGAATCTAGATATTTTATTTGGATTTGAAGAAAATAATAGTAAAACCCTAGTTCTAAATGAGAAAGAAATTAGATTTTAATCGGGTTTGGGTTTGAATTTATATTGTGAAATTAGAAAGACAAGATTTGGAATTAAAATAGAAATTTTATGGTGATTAGATGTAATCTTTCTATCAATTATATTTTCAGATACGTATGAACAAACCCTTTTATGGTTAAATTTAGAGAACAATTATTTTAACAAAAAATTCTTAATTCATCACAAATTGTCCTGTCACTGCCCCTTGGATAGACCCGAACTCAGTCATTCATAACTTTTTATCGTGATTGAATTTATTCGATTGCTCCAGTCAGAAGTGGCGCATCTTGCCCCTCTCTGACATATTTAAATTTTGGTCCAATCCAATAGTTCATTAGGGAGATATGACCGTCGTACTGGAACTATTTTATTCAAAGACGGATATTTCTCCATTTCTCATAACTAAGAGTTCTTTATGCTTAAACTTCACAAAAAAATATATATCAAAGCATGAAATGAATTAAAGATACTATTTTGATCTTGCCTTATTAGAATCTTATTAATATGCAGTACTTTTATATGGTTTATTATCTAATCTAATTAAATCAAATTTAATTACGATTAGTTAATAGTCGAAGAAGTGTAATTAATTATTAGTCAATTTAAGTAAATAAATTTTTAAGTGAGGAAAAATTAAAAGAAAAGAGATATTAATGATTTAGTTGTTATTCATTGATTGGTTCAAATATCAATCATTATAATTGAATCTTGAAATTATTAGTGAGTTATTATTTATTAACAATTGTTAAGTTATTAATGAAAGATAGTATAGATAAGTTTATATAATTATTAATTGATTCAATTAAGTTCAATCTAATTGAGATTAGTTAATAATTGAAGTATAGTAATAAGAATTTAGTTGAGATCAAATTAAGGGAGGAAAAATACAATGGAAATGAATTCATGTTATCATGAATGAAATTGTGATTAATGAAGATGATAATGTTTAGAATTTGGAGATTATTCATGTTAAAATCTACAATAAGTCTTATTGGTTTGTGATAGGGATCTTTTCAAACAACATTTGTATAGACAAAATATTATTAGAATAATTAGAAAATGGAGTCTAATGGTTGATTTTAATATTGATTAAATAATTGTAAGATGATAATTTATATTATGTTGATTTAAAATTTAGAAACTCTAAATGATATTGGATTAAGATTGAATTGTTATGTTAATACGTTTGAATACCTTATGGTGTTAAGAGTTAGTCAAATATTAACTAATGGGATTTATGAAAATAATAGTTTGATGAGTTTATTATTTATTAATGTTTGTTGGGTCTAACAAACTATTAATAAATAATGGTTTAAATAATTATCAATAAATTCAATTAGAGTTAATCTAGAGGAGATTATTTGATGATTAAAGTTTGGTAAAAGATATTAATTTTTGGATTTGGATTATAATTGATTTTTAATCAATTGATATTCATTGAGTTGATAATATAACTATGATATTAATAATTAAGTTGTGCGATAGAGTCTTATTCGAAAATATTAATGATAATACGAATTTGTTGAGGGAATGTTGGTATTCTTTGAAAGATGACGAATATGGTCATTTAAGATTTTCAATAATTATTATTGAATTATTAATATGATCATTTGAATATTAAATTATAGTTGACTTTTAACTTATAGAATTCTAGTTAGTTAGTTAGTCAGCTAATATTAATTGGAACATTGCTATGGTTATGCAATTATTAATTAAATCAATTAATGAGAGTTAATTGAATTTAATTAATAATTATGTTATGTAATAGAGATTTAATTGATATAATTCTTTTAATGTGATTGTAGAAATATTGATATCAAGTTGATAGATCTTATTCTTATGACTTGAATAATGATTTTAGATTTTTTTTTGTGAAGACTTAGTAATATATAATTGAGAATTATTAGAATGATAAAAGGTCAAAGATTGTGATCCGATATTAATTGATCATTCTAATAAAGTTATAATCTTTTATTCGAAGAATGATAATTGGTCCTCTTATAACATAACGAATAATGATCTTAGAAAAGTTGAAAGGTTAATCAATTAGAATATGGATCACGGTTAAATCAAGAGAACAATTAAAGGTCAATTGTAATCAGTTTAGTGAATATTTATCTTTAAGTTATTCTTAAAGTATTATTTTTAATTAATGGAAGAATAATGCTATTTGGGAACAAATGGGTTGACTTGTAGGTCAAATGATGAAACTTAAGACACTTGAAATTATACTTGCAAACAAAAGACAGGAAACTCCTACACATTATTCAACTATGTGAATTTAGTAAACCAAAACATGTGTTTGCATCATGTATTCTCTATGCTTCTTGTTTTGGGTTTTGGGTTGACTAGTGTTGACTAAAGATGTAGAATGAAAAACTGAAAAATGACTTTAGAAGAGAAAAATAAATTGTAGAAAGCTTCAACAAACCTAATGAAGCCATCAAGTACTTTGAAAAACTACTAAAATCACTGAGATCCAAGAATGACACTTCAGGACTAGGATACACTAGCACTGAAGAAGGAGAGTCATCTAAGATTGTAGAAGAAAGAAATAACAAAGGTAAGAACAAAAAACTTACTTCTCATTTTTGTGGTAAAAAGAGACATACCTCTAATGTATGTAGGAGCAAGAAAATCAATCAACATGACAAACCTAAAAAAATGGGTTATTGTCACAAGTACAACAAGCAAGGACATCATGCACATGACTGTAAGACTAGAGCCATCAGGACACCAAGATTTGAAGGTCACTGCTACAATTGCAAGAAGTATGGACATAGAACCTTTGAATGTAGATCTAATCCTATGTGGACACCAAATTAACTAGCAAATAAAAATAATCTTGGACATCACTACAATTGGCACTACAACACCAAGAAGAGCTCTCACTACTGTCAAGAATATGGACACATTCTATAGAACTACATAAGAACACTTTAGTGGTAACTATAATAGGTGGTTGAGTCAAACGACTTGTTTTAGCTACTTAAAGATAGGATACATTAGCAAGTATTGCTCGACTATGTCAAACGCACCCAACTCTAAGTTCAACAAAGGAAAAGGAAAAGCTAATGTAGAACACATCAAAGGAGAGATGAATAGAACATGATAAACAAAAGATGGAAGTAGCACATCCAATGGAGGTATCACTTCACCTAAAAGGTCAAGTGGTCACACTTCATCCAAGGATATGTGCAGGATCATGGTCAACCAAACTATGCTCTTAAATGCCAATAAATAAATAAAATATCAGGGTTACGTCAACTTGATGTGCAATTTTCTACTTTTTATTAACTTTATATAAAAATGTTGAGAGAAAAGAATCTCTAGAGAATTGAATCTAGTTTTTAAAATACTAGAACTTATCTCAAAAAGATAAAAATTGATTAGTCAAAATTTTGAATTTTAATGCAATGTTACAAAAAATTTAGAAAAAAAATAAGTAGACGTATGTCTAGCCACCTTAATCAAAATCAAATGATAATATTTTTTAATAATATTCTAGATATAAGTAGTAGACTCATGCTTGGATGTGACACATATTTCTGGGTATTTAATTATAAATAAATAATAATTAATTAATTTTTGACTTTAGTATTTTTGGAATAAAAATAATCTCGTGTCTAACAACCTTAACTAATTCAAAACTCTGCATAATTCAATTTTTCATTTTTTTCCCTTATCCTAGAAGAATCATAGAATGTGATGCATCTTTTGGATATAAAAAATATTGTACCATTTGAAAGTTATAGTTGTTTTTCAAGTAGTGTGTCAGTCAACACTTTATATGTAACTCCATTAGAAAATAAGTAGTAATTACTTACTAAACTCATAATTTGACAAACCTTAGATTTATGGAAAGATAAGAACATTCTTAAGAAACTCTTTTGATTTCATAAAATTTTGGTGAAGAAAAGGTCATCAACTACATGTTTGAAGTAAAAATCACATAAAAATAGTCCAAAAGCATATATTTAGGATGTTTTTAAGGTTGACCATATAGGTTTGATATCAAAAGATATAGTAGACCTTATAAAGATATTAATTTTTTTCATTTAGTATCAAAGTGGGTGAGAAAAAAGTTGGAATAGATTTTGAAATGGTTTGAGATATTTTAGAACTATAAATTTTTTAGTGTGCCACTTTTTGGCACACCATGATCCTACACATACCCCCAACTAAGAAAAAGAAGGTATGTGGGACTAATATTTAAATTTTTTATCATACATTAGTTCCAAGACTAAACTAGTACTGAAAAGGATAGATCAACAAGAATAAAGATGCAAAGTTAAAATTTCAAAATTTTCACATTGTTGCTAAGTAAGGAAAGTTACCTTTAGGTGACAAGTAAAATCCTAGTATATGCTAAGTTGTCTACCAAAGTGAGTAGAAGTTGAGTTAGTAGTGGATGCAGAGTGTTGGAAAATCAATGGAAGCTAAGTGAAACAAAATTGCATAAGGAGCTGAGTGGACAACTGTATATGCATAAAGCATTAAATGCTATGAAATGAAGGGTATAAGGTCAAGTTTTCAATCATTTTTCCATCATTGTGAACACAAAGCAAGAGCAAGAAAAGTGCAAAAATGACTTCCAAGTAGAGATTGAAGCTTTTACAAATATTTTGGTCAAGATTTAGCATCATTTTGTTGATTTAAGGTATTTACACTAGGACTAAGCTACACAATTAAGTAACTTTTACATTCTAAAATCCTAGTTTTCAAAAATGGCATCTAGCTCTAGGAAATCCTAGGATAAGGAGTTGTTTGAGGTTCAATTGGTCAATAATGAAGTTAAACAACAAGACTTTAGACCAATTCTTGAAGTTGTATATAAGAACGACCCTACCAGAGCTTTATCCCTTATTATACATAAAGTTGTGATGGTGCAAGATGTTAGAAAGTGCTATAACTATAAAATAGGTGCAATTGGTGACATGGAGATTGGGAAAGCATATGAAAAACTTTATGAGAATGGGGTTTTGAAGGAAGAGTTTCATGTTGTTGAAAGGAAGTGCTTAAGCCATGCCCTAGATTTGCCTAGATTGTATTCAAAACTAAATGGATAAGAATTATGTTAAGTAGAATCCTTGATGGATTCCTATGGTTGGAAGATGGACCCATTAAACTATCTAAATTAATTATACATAAAGTAACTAGGTACCCAACCCTAGAATGGCCAAAGACCCTAAGGAGTGATTCTAAAGAAGCCATATAGAAGAACACTGGGCAAAGTGGAATAAGAAAGGGATGACAATTGACACCATCAATGTCCTCTTGTAGAATTTGTTGTTAGGGTCATATCTCATAAATTCTACTAGTCAAGCTGACTCAACAATGTACCTTGTATTGTAGTTGGCATGGGATACAAAATTTTCACGAAGGATCATACATATGATCTAGCTAAACTACAACTACAATAGATTATGGAGAACTTGGGAGCCATAAGAAGGTCCAAAGGTGTCCAATGCAAATTTGGAGAAATTTTGATATATATTTTTTAATGTTCAGAATGAATTACCCTCTTTCGAAAAGGTAATTTGGAAAACAAATAGGTTAATAGCAGTATAGATCAATGAATACATAGAGTAGATGGGAGAAAATTTTGAAACTATAATGACCAGCTACTTTGAAGACTTTAAGAAGTCAATGAAATGTAGACTCAAGATACCTATCTCTCTTGTTGAACAACACATCAATGACTTTTATTTCTTAGTAGAAATTGATTTCACATACATTCAAGTAGAAATACCAAGGGTGAGATGGCTAAGGCCACTTGGATATGAAATCAATATTGATGAGGCATTAGCAACAATCACAACATTGCTAGTAGAGGACATTGAAAAATGTGCAAAAACTTTTGGCACTTTTGATTTTTTTAAGTCAAAAGTTGAAATGGAATTGAAAACTACTTCAACCTTGAAGAAAAAGGATAGACTGGTCAAGAAGCTTAAGGCCAAATTTGTTGAATGGACAATGCAAGCAGAATAAGAAGATGGTGAAGATGAAGAAGAAGAAGAGTGGGATCAAGGGCCACTTACATTGACCCAAGGCATGGGAGAAGATGTAGAAGAGAAAGAAGGTGCCAAGGGAGAAGAGGAAACCAAGGGAGCACATACCAAGCCAAAGACAAAGAAAAGAAAAGCCTCCACCAAATCAACTACCAAGCGCAAGAAAGCTGCTAAGCGTAGCCCAACAAAGCCTACCACAAGGGCCAGTACAAGAGCCACATCAAAGAAGGCTAAGGAACAAGAAAAGAAGAAGGCCACTAAATAGGAAGGTCTAGCCAAGAAGAAGTTGAGAAGAAAGTATGTTGCACCCCCTAAATTAGATGAAGAAAGAATAGAATCTGATGACAATAGCCAATTCAAAGTGGTAAGTCACACCACTAAGTTTGATTTAGAAAAAATATGTGATAACATTAGGGATAATGTTGACTTGTCAAGTTTTAAAGGTATTGATTTTAATAAGTTTAATAGAGAGGAATAGAAGTTGAAGATCCAATCTACACCATGATGGCCAAGTTCAAGAACACTCCACTTGAACTTGACATTTCAATGCTTAAGGAGTTATATTCAATTGTAGAAAATAAATGGCATTATTGCCTTAATATGGAAAAAGAAATAAGATAGTCAACATTGGTTTGAGTAATTCTTGAACTCACCAAAGGGAAAATTAGTAAACCAAATAAGAAGAATGGGAGAAAATTTGCACCCAAATATAGAGCATTCAGTATTCTACAAAATAAAATTGAGGATGTTGTGAAGAAGTCCTCTCAAATGTAAAAATTAATCTATGGCCTCACAATTGTCAAAGAAGGAGAGGCAGATCCCTTTGAGGGAAGAAATAATGAAGAGGATAATGATAAGGAAGAAGAAGGAGAAAAAGAAAAGGCAGATGATATAGTGGAGAAGGAGACAGAAAAAGATGACATGGCAACTACTGAACAATAGCAAATAGAAAAAAATGTGCAAGACACACAATTGCCACCACCAAGTCCTCCAAATTTAACTCCCACACCTACAGATATAGTAACTATACAAGATGTTCCTAAAAACTCTGGTTAGAACATAAATTCACTAATTGTAGAGGATCTCAAAAATATTCTTCACCATACTACCTTACAAGCACAACTATATACAAATCTAGTCTTGGTGAGTGTGGAAGAACTACAAAATGTTGTAGCTAACTTCACAAGGGATAAGCTAAATCTATAAGAACCACCTTCTCATATCCCAATAGCTACAAGTGGACAAGCCCAAGAGAAAGCTCCATAAGATACATCAGTAAATATTGACTCCACAATACCAATCACTACAACTACCAAGGAGCTAGTAAAGGATCAAATATAATAGATGGATACCTCTATCTCTATAGCACAAGAACAAGCTACACTCCCAAAGATCACAATAATTGATAAGGAGAGGTCTAAAGAGGACAAGAAAAGCCCTAAGGAGAAGGAGCAAGAGGCAATAAAAACATTGCAATAGGGACTCCAATTGGAACATCTCAAAAGTGGAGCACTGAAGTAATACCACTTCAAATTTTAGCACCAGGCTCAAGCTCTATAAAATTTTCAAGGGTGCTTCACTATGGAGACCGTGCATTAGATGAGGACATCATCATTCCCAAGTATGACTATGAAACTATGAATATTGATCAGATAAATGAAGTGCAAGAGGCACTGGAAAAGAAAAAGAAACAGGAGATACTTAGAAATGAGTATAAAAAAAGGCAAGCATTAATTGAAATAAAGGACATCTTTCTAGATGCATTTAGCTTGTAGGTACCTAACGAAATCAAACCTATTATAGAAAAACTATCCAGTATAGTGGACCAAGTGCAAAATGAAGACCTTGATATAAATGAAAAACTATTAGAATGGTCTGAAAGGAGGTTTCAAACAAAGGTGAATGAAAGAATATCAAGTGAAAGAGAATTTTCACAAGTGGAGCTGACCAAGAAGATTGAAAATGTAAAGAAAATACTTGAGAATATATTCTCATTGTACTCAAAATTGTGGGACCCATCAATTTTTACACAAGAAACTAGCTAGTGAATAATGAGTTTGGAGAGGAATCTAAAGATATCAAGAATGAAACTACCTAAGGATCCAGCTCATAGTGAGAAGCATTTTCAAACTACATTTCACACTTAGAAGTAAATAGCTATGCTAACAATAGATGAGGCAAATACCAAGGCCATGTTAATACAAATTCAATCTGCAATAACCCCACACATGGAAATTTTGCAGAAAGAACTAGCCTATGTTGAAAATGTGTTAAAGAAAGACCCCAATCTTTCTACATTGGAAGGTCTAGAACACCTTATATCAAAGTCAGCCATCCAACTTAAATAACTAGAAATTACATTAGAAAATTGGGATGCTACTCTAACGATAGTAATAGAGGTAAATAAATCCTGTTTGGCTAAATATTCAGTTCATGTATAGATCCCTTTGACATAAGTATCAAAAAGGGGGAGATAAAATTTTGGGGAGATAAATTTTGGGGTAGAGAAATAGAAAAGCCAAAAGGAAACAATAACTGCAAGGGAAGATGTGTGAAAGGGGGAGTTAGAATAGAGTAGATAAAGAAAGAATGGCAAAGTAGAGATAAAGAGTATCAAAATCAGCATGAGACAAATTCAACATGAGAAGTTGTGGATACAACAAAGGTACATCAACTCAGGGGGAGTTACAAATTTTGAAGTATCTTCACAAAAATTTTGAACAAGTTTTGAAGTTTTTGATATATGTTGAATATATGTATATTATACTAAAAAAGATTAGATTCATCATGTATAGTTAAGTTTTTTTGACACTCATGTCAAAGGGGGAGATTGTTGGTCATAGATTGGTTTTGAAAATTGAGTGTTAACACACATAAAAAAAAATCTTACTTGATGCCGAGTATAATATAGATGCTGAGTTATAGTATGTGCTGAGCTAGAAATTCAACAAGTGTTGAGTCATTCAAATGTCAAGCAAATAGATAGTGCCAAGAAAGTTTCAACTATTGAGTGACTAATAGATGCTGAGCCAGCATATGTGCCAAGTAAACTATAGGTGCTGAGCAACATAGAATTTCTATATGTCTCAAGCATCAGTAATCAGTAAGTATCAAGTAACACAAAATCAGCATAAGATTTTGTGCCCTCACAAAAAAAGATGTAAACCATTTTTGAGATGACACAAGATGAATCTTGAAGGATTAAAAGATTAAATCAAATCTATTTGATCCCCTATGAAATCAACATGCAACCAATTAGAAAAATGGAAAGATTTGAGTGGGAAAGATGGATGAATCTCAATCATAGATTCATACCTAACCCTAAGTCATGAAACCTTTTTAAGGAAGTCGAGGCCCCATAATTTAGTAATGTATGGGAATGTATGAGAGAGTATGTGAGATGATAATGCATGTAAGGAGAGAATACTAGCGAAATTTGAAGGAAGTCAAAGGGGTGAAAATACTTAGAATAAGGACATCATTGTAGAATCAATTTATAGAATACAGTATCAACACTTTGAATAGAATCATATTAGATCAATGGGGATTAGATCAAAATAGACTAAAAATCAATCTAAAATTAGCAATTGATGCTTGTAAGTTATTAGGTCAACACATTCTACTATACTTTCTAGCCATTATATTAGGAGAATGAAAATCCTATGAAGATAGGTTGGTTTAATAACCATTTTGTAAATCCTTTAACAGGGTGACATTCCAAGTGAGTGTTTGTAAAATGCTTTAGATAGGTACACCATCAATAGGGTGTTGGAGACTCTAACAGGGAAAGCCTCTTACAGGGTAGACCATTAATGATGGTCAAACTTTGTAAGCTTAACAAGTTACATATTGCTATAGTGATAAGTTGTGAGTATCATCCCCACCCCAGTTTTACCTTCTCATTTTGGAGGGTTTCTAGGTGATCAAATATTGTGTTATCTATTTTCATGTAGGTCTTTACTTTCATGAATAATTAGATATGTTTCATGCATGTAATTTATAGCTTAAGGTTTGGTACTTCTAATTCACCCACTCCCCCACCCCCCACCCCACATACACACATAGAAGTACTCTTCCTACTTGTAAATTACAACATTTACCTCCTTTTGTCTTCAAGTATAGATTGTTGTTATCATCAATCTTCTAAAAATTAATCTTTACAAGACAATTGTGAAGCCTCTCATACCATGCTCTTGGGGATTTATTTAAACCATTTAAATCTTTGTGTGCTCTACATACCATGTTCTTGTTGTTTGGATCATAAAATCCTATCTTAGGCTCATATGCATGCTCAACAATTTTTTCTACCTATTCCTTGTCATTGGTCTAGCTTCTTTATCTCCAATAATTTGTTTTGTAGGTGATGTCTTCTAACATAATTTCAAAATCTTTGTTTTTTTCTTCTTTCTTCAATAGGTCTGTCAACTTCAAAATCACTATTTACTTCTCTATTAGGTAGATTGACATTCCTTTCATGTACACTTATCTTAGAATTAGAATGCACCTCAACTACTATCTACAACTTAGTTCTTGAAGGCAACTCGACAATCATTAAAACTTGTTGTTGATTTATAACTTGGTTTATAACAACTTCATCAACATGCATACCTTCATAAAAGTATATCAAGAATTTATACTCTCTAGGTTCCTTTATAGGAATAGTTTCATGTAGCTTTGTATATTCATCAAACTTCACATTTGCACTTTTCATAACTTTTTTAGTGTTAGTATTTAATCACTCATAGGTTTTCCTTCTTGTGGAATAGCCAAGGAATATACATTCTTCACTTTTAGCATCTAATTTACAATTCTTGAAATCCTTAAGAATATAACACTTGCTTCCAAATACCTTAAATTATTTTGCATTGGGTGAGTATCCATACCATAGTTCAAAAGATGTTGAATGAGTACCTTTCATGACTTGTACATGATTCAAGGTATAGATAGTTTTACTTATAGGTTCTCTCTAGTTTCTCAAAGAAACATTCTTCTCCAACAGGAGTGTTCTAGGAAAATCCATTATAGATTTGTTCCTTCTTTTAGCAATCCCATTTTGTAGAGGGTTTGCAGGAGTAGAAGTTTGTCTTTTGATGCCTCTATCATTATAGAATGTCTCAAACTAATTTGATATAAATTCTTCACCTCTGTCAGATCTTAGAAATTTCAATCTTTTGCCTATCTCCTTTTCAACTCTAGCTAAGTACCACTTAAACATTTGGAAAGCATCAGATTTTTGATTTAGAAACATAACTATCATCATCCTAGAATAATCATCAACAAATAGGATAATGTACTTGTCACCTATGTACCTCTGCACATCATTTGGTCCACACAAATTAGTATGAACTAATTCTAGAATTTCTTTAAAGGTGTGAGTCTTACTTTTAAAACTAGATTTTTTCATCTTGCCTAACTGACATTATTTGCAAATCATAGTGTTAGGTTTCTTCATTTTAGGAAAACCTCTAACTCTTTTCATGTTACTAGTATTGACTATGTTATCAAAGTTAACATCACATAACCTTTCCTTACATAGCCATGCATCATCAAATTCTACAATAAGACAAGTGGAAACATTTATGTCAAGATAAAATAGATTACTTCTAGTCTAATCACCTTTTCTAATTAGTTTCCCATTAGTTTCACCTATCTTTTCTATCTTGTTCTCAAACTCAATTTTGCAACCTAAACTATTCATTTGTGACACACTCAACAAGTTATAGTTAAGTCCTTCTACATAATAAGGATTGTGACATATAATATTTTCTATAAGTTTGATTGATACCTTTCCTTTTATCAAATAGGGTGCATCATTACCAAGTCTTACATTATTTACATTATAATAATCAAAGGAGATGAAATTACTTTTATCTCCACTCATGTGATGTGAACACCTACTATTAATTACCCATCTATCAATCTTGTTCACATAAAACACTAGTGTAGTTACTTGATCCTCATCGGAATCATCCTTCATTGCAACATACACCACTTCAGTATCATGGTCATCTGATCCATCTTTTGTTTCCTCTTTAGCAATATAGCAAGATTTCTTTCCTTTATCTTTTTAATCTTTGGTGTCCTCAACTCTTTTTCCTTTGTATTTATCTCCACTTATATTATTCTTCTTCTCTAGACATCTAGCAACAATATGAACAACCTCATTAGAATTAAAGCACATTATAGGTAGTTTACCTTTGAATTTCTCTTTGTCTCTATAAAATCTCCTTCCTAGGAATGCTTCAAGATGTTTTACATCCTCCTCATTTGTATCACTATCACTAGAAACATATTTGACCTTTTTCTTTTTCTCTTTAGGTTCTTTTAATGATAGTTTAGCTTTGAAAGAAGATTCAACATTTTCATTTTTAAAATTATCAAAATTAGAGAGTTCAAAAGAATTGACCCTACCCATCAAACCTTCAAGGGACAGGTTTCTACTAAGAATACATATTGGTTCTTGTATGGAGAAAATTCTAATAGCATAGATAAGCAATAGTGTTCTTAGTACTTTTGTTATTATGGTCTCATCATCAATGATACCATTAGCTCCTCTAATAGCATTAACAACATTTTTTATTCTATAGCAATATTGAACAATGTTCTCACCTTCTTGCATTCTCATGTCATTGAACTTCCCTCTTAGACTTTCAGATTTGGCTCTCAAAACATTTGTATCTCCTCAATAAATATTGTGTAAACCATCCCACATCTTCTTTGAAATGTTACAATCCTTGATGTCATCAAACTCTAAGTAACCTAGGTTAGAGGAAATCTCTAACATTGCCTGATTGTGTTTTTTCTTCTTTTTTAGATCATAAATAGTTAAGGCTCCAACAAGATCAACATGCTCAGTGGTGATGATAGATTGTGTATGGCCTCCAAGACCTCCTAGGTGTAGCTTCATCAAAATTTTCCATGCAAGAGAGTTTTCCTTGTTAAGATTTGGTACTTCTCTTTTAGGCATCTTTGATATTTTTCTTTCAACACTTTCAAAATGATACTCTTAAGCAATATGGCTCTCATACCAATTGTTGGAATTCTTCAAAATAAATAAGAGGGGGGTGAATCAATTATCCAAGGTCCACAAAGAAATATTTTCAATTCTTAGTAGACCCATATCCATAAAACCTCAATATGCATGCATCCATTAGATCATACACTACTTAAATTTTGAAGGTTACTATCCTAGGTCAAAACAACTTTGCAAAACTGTAAACATGAAACACCATAAGACATTCAAATAGTTTGATACAATAATTTTATGTGGAAACCCAATTTGGAAAAAACCATCAGTAACATTCTACTAATTCTCACTCTTCTAAATTGATGCCCTATGAAAGGCCAAGCCTATTAAAGGTCACAATACACATTATTTTTTATAATAAAAATAGGTTTTATAGGGATTTTGAAACCCAAAAGTTAATGCATATCAAAAGGCTGATAATAAGCAACAAAAGCCCAGTGACAGTACTATGGCCAACCAAAAGGCCAGAATGACCAACAAGAAAAAAGCCAAGAACCAAAAAATATAGAAACCAAATAGTCTAAAAGATAGGAAATGAAAAACCTTTGTTACTCCACCTTTCTTTCAAACTCCTGAATCATTTTTGCCACTTTATAGGATTTTTAGATCTCCTCAGCCATTTTCTCCTACTTCTTCTGACCCATGTGATCCAAGTTGCTAAACGTAATGTCCATAGTAATGTCCTCATCCATCCTATCTTTAGCTCTATCCTTTTCCTCATTATCCTCTAGGAAATCCCTAGCTTTCAACTTTCTTGAAAAAAAAGAGATGTTTTCATTAAGAGAAGTTAGAATTGAAATCATCTAGTTTGCCAAATTATGATTGTAATTTTCCAGATTCTACATTCTTTTTTCAACTAACCTAAGGCCATCCCCCTGATCTATTAAATTTCCATGTTCTATCTTCTTCCCTTAGTTTCCCAATTGACCCATTCTTTCTTTGACTTCCTCTAGTTCATGGTAGAGCCATTTAGTTCACCTAAAACTATCAATCATACTAAATCTAACATTATTTATAAAATTCATGCAATTTCCCTTACATTGTTAGTAATAGCCACCAGTGTTGGATCAATGAGTTCCTCCATCTAGAGCTTTCCCTCTTTGCCTTCAAGGATTTTGGGATTCATGTTTTCTTTCACAATTCCCATTTTTGAGGTTCTAACATTAACAATTTTCAAGGAAATGTACTTCTCTTTAATAACCTCCTCTTCACTCTCATCCTCTATCTTCTCCTTATCCTATTCCTAAGGAGGAGAAATATAGGAAATAGGAATAGCTATGATCTCTAGCCCATGATCCATTTTCCCCTCTGTGGGCATGCCCTCCTCCTTAGACCTACTCTATTTTTAGCTACCGGCTCCTCCCTCTTAACATCCTCCTTCTCCTTATTCTGTTTATTAGTATCCATATCATCCCCTTCGTCATTATACACATTGTTAAATGTGACCTGGTTAAAGGATTTCAATCATGCTATTAGCAGTGAGCCTTGTTAGAGGACTTTAGACCATTTCATTAGAATGTCACCCAGTTAAAGGATTTACAAATGATTGTTAGGTCAACCTTAATCCAAAGGATTTCCGAACTAGTATAATTATTATAAAGTAGTAGTAAGACTTAATCTGATAAGAATGTACAACTTAATTGCAAACTACAAACCTTTATTTTTGTCCTCCATTTTTCTCTACATTCATACTATTTAGCTCTAATAGCTTGTTCATCCTTCAAGTATTCATCACCTTGAGCCTTCTTTCTTTGTATGCTAATTGTAGTCACCTCTCTTTAGCCACTGAATGAAGCTATACCTTAGACTCCTTGTCTTCCTTAGGTTCTCACACATGACAACCTTTTCTTTTGACCAACTAGCTCTATGAATAGAGAATTTAGATCTTTTGTCACTTACCACAATTGTCCATTTTAAGTATAGGTAGGATTAGGTAGGATTCAATAAATCTACCCACTTTTCCATTTTTTTTCCTTTAGAAAATTTCTCTACAATCTTCCTTGAATTCACCTCAAAATGGTTTACATTGAATTCTACACCAGTGACTCACCATAATTATCTTCCACATGTTTCATATAATTCAATAAAATAAAATAGTTGGCTTATATTTGTCAAATCTTAAATTTAACATTGTTTGTTGTCACTGATCATCTATATTGTTCTGTCACTTGACCAACACTGGCTCATTCGATAAACACTAAACTTTAGTTGGCATATACTATCATTCACTTGGCCTACACTATTTTTCTTCTTTTCTCAGCACCTCTTGATTTTCACTCATCTTCAACTAACTTTTGGTTAGCTTGCACTAACTTCTCAACAAAGCTTGGTATACACTTTTCTTACCTGATATTCTTCCAATCTAAATGTGAGTAATCTTTTTATTTCAGACTATAAGTAGATAAACAATACACTATAGTATCAATGCCTTACTTGGTCTTAGTGCTTCTTTTACATACCAAGTAACTAAACCTTTCTCTAGGCACTCTTTTTATCTCCTCTTTTCAATTCCTCTTCATTAATAACTAAATGATAACATTTAGACCAAAAAGAAATTGTCTTAACAATATGTAGCAGGTTTGACATCATTAATGAAATAATGTTTTTTCTATTATAGGTTTTTCACTTCAAAACAATCTGATATCAATAAAAAATTGACATTTTAATTTCCATTGATTTTAAATTAACAATAATCAATATATAAAACTATTAACAATAGAAATCTAGAATTTTACTTATACAAAACTATTTAGCATGAAAAAAGAAATAAGTTGAAAGAATTATAAAGAAAAGAACTAAAACAAATGACATAAAATAATAGAAAATAAATTAAAATACTTGGAAGACTAAAAAAAATAGCCAAGGGTTAGTAGAAAGCACAAAATGGGGTATCATTTCTAAGCACAAGTCGAGCTCCCATTCAACAATGAAAGTAAAAATGATAAAAAACCCCACAAATCAGGTTTTATGTTTTTTATGAATCAAGTACCTAATTTTTAAATTATAGTTGGAGTGCCCAATTTTTGAAGATGGGTCACACACTATAATGTCCCCTTTTTTATAGGCACCAACTACTTATTTTATTTTAGCCTTTATTTTTCTCGGAGGCTAAAAAGGAAGAAATAATGGAGAAAAGATATATTGAATTAATTACTTATAAGGTTACTAAACAATGAAATATTAAAAAGTAACTTTATATTTAATTGATTTAATATTAAAGTGACTAACATAATAGAATATCAAAAAGTCACTTAAAAGAATAAAGTGTTGGATTCCTCTAGAACTTTCTTGGAGTTGTTTGTGAAATTTTTATAAGGAGCCTTTGGGGGGTCTTTTTACACATCTTGAGTTGCGTATTCATCTATTGTGCTGAGAGCCTTAGTGCTTGCATACTTGATTGATTGTTTGACGACTCTAAGGTGCCAATTTCGGTTGTGAGATATCAACCCTAATTGGGAGTGGATGAATTGGTATTCAACCAATTCATTTGTGATTAATTGGGAGATAATGTTTAGTGATTTTTGTTTAGCGCATGCATCTAATTTTTGACATTAGTTGGCAAGGAGAAAGGTTTCAGTTTTCGCAGTAGATCCAAAAAAGTAGTCCAAAAAAGAAAAGCCAAAAAAGCAGTCTAAAAAAGCATATTTAAAAAAAGCATGTCATCTCAGCTACTTATTCTAGGTTCTTTTGGTATTTACATTTGGCAATTGTAGATGGATACATTTGACAAGTAATATATGTCTTTTTGTTACCAAAGTATTTAGTCATTGTAAACATTGAAGTATTGAAGGGAAATCAACTTAATTCAGCTATTCAGTTTGTATGTCAAATGTTTGTAAAAATGTCTCATTGCATAGTCATTCATAGGATGCATGCCAAGTGTTTGTGAAAATACCTTTTGGTTGTAGGTGTACATTTTACATCAGAATTTCATGTACTTGCATTTGGAAAATAATAAAAAGAAGTTGCATATCACTTGATTTCCAATTAGTTATTTTGCAATCATTTGTATTCATCAATATCATTGGGATTCAGAAATCATGCAAAACAACAAACATCAGCAAACTGAGGCTGGAAGGGAAGTGTTAACAAAATTCCTAAGGCAAAAAAATAGGGATAAAACTTAAAAAAATTGTCAAGGCACTTTAGAATGGTATCAGAGCTAAAGTTCCTACCATCCTGTATGGGTTATGAGTGAAGAGTTTCCAAATGTTCCATTCATAAATCCTTTGGATAGATTCTATAATAGGGAAAGAAAGGGCTTATGTCCTTCAGAACTCATGGAAGAAAGCAATACCCAGCAAATGCTTAATGCTCTTGCAAGAGGGCAATAGGAGTTGAGAGATGAAATGGCAAGAGGAAGAGAAGAACTATCACTTATCCTTGGACAGTTGGTAGATAACATAAGCAATGGAAATGATAGGAACCATAATAGGACTAATAGGCAGAATGGACACAATGGGTGTCAAGAAAACAATGATATAGCTCAAAGCAGTGCTAGAACAACAAGTAGAGCTACTCCTAGGCCTCTTATGCTGACATTTTTGAGAGAATAGGGTGCTATAAATCATGACCAGCAAGTAAGAGAAGAGGGATATGGTAATTTTTTGAGGGAGTACAACTCTCTAGGTGATGATTTCAAGGCTGCCATGTCACTACTAGACTTTTGTGGTCTTAAATTGAGAAATAGACCAAGAAAAAATCAACAAGGAGTGCAAAATCAAGACTTGTGGCATAAGGTGGGAAAACTAACCTTACCATCATTTGATGGAAGTAACTAAGGTATAGCTAGAGATTAGGTTTAGAAGCTCAACACATATTTGTAGCTCAATCCTATGTTGGAAACAGAGGCTATCCAGTATGTTACACTCCATTTGGAAGTTGAAGCACATGAATGGTGGTACCATGGACTTTTCACCTTAGGGCATGCCAACATTACTTCATATTTGGAATTCACCTAGAAGCTCATTGATAGGTTTGATCGTAAGGATCCTAAAATCCACTTTAGGGAGTTAGCACAACTTAGGCAGACTAATTCAGTGGATGCTTACATCATAGAGTTCTAATTGTTAGCAGTGATGGTGACAGATATTTTAGAATAGTGGTTGGTTATGTTCTTCATTGAGGGATTGACAGAGCCTCTTCATGGTTGGGTTAAGGCCTTCAAACCATATTCTCTCTAGAATTCTATCATGAAAACTAGAGACATGGAATTTTATACATCTAGAATTAGAGCTCTTAGAAAGCCTTTCACATCCCATAAGGATAAGGGGAAGAAGCCATTCTAGAAAAAAAAAAAGTAATAAGGAGAACTTTGATGAAGCCTATAGACAGGAGTGTCAACTTAAGGTGATTTTCTATCATTGCAAGGAGAAATGGTCTAGTGGATACCATTGCCTAGGGAAAGGCAAGGCTCACTTAATTGAGGTGATATCAGATGATGAGAGAAGTTCTGAGGAAGAGGAACCTTAAAGGGAAGACAATAATGGTTTAGATGGGGAAAATGATGATGAGATCATTTCTTTTATCTCTAGTGCTCCTAAGTTCAACTCTTTCAAAGTTCATGGGGTCCTACAATGTCATTAGATAGTAGTATTGATTGACAGTGGAGCTACTCATAACTTCATTGATGCATCATTGGTGAACAAGTGACAAATTCCTCTAGACGATTTTGAGGGATTTAGTGTAATGGTGGCTGATGGGTGTAAGATAGCTTGTACTTAGTGGATTCGATAGTTGTCTATTATGATGGGCAACCACATAGTTACAGATGGTTTCTATGTTGTTGACTTGGGTGATATCCATGCCATACTTGGGGTCCAATGGTTGTAGTCATTAGGGAAGTACTACAGAACTTCCAAACCATAGAACTCAAGTTCAAAGATGGTAATGGGCGTAGAGTGGTGCTTAGAGGTATGGCATCTAAAGCACCTAAGATTGTCTTAGCTAGACATATGGAGAATATTTTTAGGCATGATGACATAGTTTGGGTGACAGAGTGTGTGATCACTCCTAAGGAATCTACATATTTAGGATAGCTAGTCCACATCGACATCAAGGAACTATTGGGAAAACATGACAAGGTTTTTGGTGAGATACCCCCAGGGAGGCCACCAGATAGAGGTTTTGAGCATACTATTGAGTTGGAAGAAGGGGCCAAACCAATGATTACTACCCCTTATCACCATCCAAAGAAATTTAAGAATGAGATCGAGAAAGCAATCAAGGAATTGCTTGATATGAGACACACTCGTCCTAGCTCCAGCCCTTTCCCTTCTTCAGTGGTCTTGGTGAAGAAGAAATATGGGACCATGAGAATGTGTATAGATTACTGAGCCCTCAATAAGAAAACAATCAAGAACAGGTACCTGATACCCAGGATCGATGAGTTATTGGATGAGTTACATGGGGCAGTATATTTTTCAAAGATTGATCTTTGATCGGGTTACCATAAGATTAGAGTGAGGGAACAAGATGTGCACAAGACTACTTTTCGGTGCCACTATGGGCACTATGAGTTCTTGGTGATGCCATTTGGATTAACTAACACACCTACCACATTCCATTCTTGTATGAATCATATCTTCAACAAATAGTTGCGTAAGTTCCTCTTGGTATTCTTTGATGATTTTCTCATATATAGTAAAACTTGGGAAGAACACTTGCAGTAGCTTGATGAGATCCTTACCATCATGGAGGAGCAATCCTTGTATGCTAAGGCTTCAAAATGTTAGTTTTGCCTTAGAGAGATTATTTATTTGGGACACGTGATTAGTGCAAAGGGTGTCCAAGTGCATCAAGAGAAAATATAGGCTATTCTAGATTGGCTCACACCATAGTCACTTATAGAGCTATGGAGCTTCTTTGGACTATGTAGTTACTACAAGTATTTTTTTAAGGGGTTCTCACAACTGGGGGCATCTTTGACAAATTTGACCAAGAAGGGTGCATTTTGTTGGATAGAAGAGGCACAGTGAGCTTTTGATAAGCTCAGGGAGGAGATGAGCAGTTGTCCAGTGTTGGCACTTCCTGATTTCACACAATAATTCATTCTAGAGTGTGATACTTTAGGGGAAGGTATTGGTGCAGTATTGATGCATAATCAACACCCTATCACCTTTGAGAGTTGTAAGTTGATGGGAGCTGAGAGGCTGTACTCCACCTATGATAAGGAGATGCTCATCATTATGCATGCCTTGGCAAAGTTCAAATAGTATCTAGTTGGGGGAAAATTTGTTGTGAGGATAGATCATAATAGTCTCAGATACTTCTTAGAGTAGAAGGACTTGAACAAAAGAAAGAAGAAGTGGGTTAGCAAGATATAGGCATATGATTTTTACATAGAGTATGTTAAGGGGAAGAAGAACATTGTTGTAGATGCCCTCTCCAGGAGACCTTCAGCTTGCTCACTCTCTAAGATTTTGGCAAATTGGAAATCCATCTTACTAGTGGAGTACTCCATGAATACATTTTCTTGTGAGTTGATGGATGGATTGATTTGGGATGATAGGTACAAGATAGTTGATGATGTGATTTACTACAAGGATAGGATCTACCTAGTACTAGAATCAAAATTGAAGGAGAAAATACTACAATGTTGCCATGATAAACCCCTAGTAGGCCATCAAGGCTACTTCAAAACTTATAGATAGATTAGAGAGAGGTTTTCATGGAAAGGCCTCAAGGATGATGTATTGAAGCATGTGAAGGAGTGCATGACTTGCCAATAGAATAAGTCTGAGCATATACATCCATCTGGGTTACTTCAGCCTTTTCCCATTCTTGAGTGGAAGTGGAAAAGCATTTCGATGGACTTCATCATAGGCCTACCCAAGGTATAGGGGAGAGATATCATCTTTGTTGTGGTAGAATGGCTCACAAAATATGCACATTTTTTTTCTATTCTGATAGAGTATAGGGCTTCATAGGTGGTTGAGCTATTGTTTAGAGAGATCTTTAGATTGCATGGGCTACCTAAGAACATAGTCAGTGACAGGGATAGCAGGTTTATGAGTGCTTTTTGGCAAGAGCTATTTAGACTGATAGGTACTAAGTTGACACCTAGTACCAGTTATCACCCTCAAATTGATGGGCAAATAGAAATTTTTAATAAGTGGGTGGAGGGGTACTTGCGTAATTATGTGGCAGGACAACAGTGGGCTTGGATTAGGTGGTTGCATTTAGGAGATTATTGTTACAATACCACACACCATATTTCCATTGGAATGAGTCCTTTTAGAGCCTTGTATGGGTATGATGCACCTTCATTCATGGAGCGGGCTTTTGGTGAGAGTAGGGCACCTAAAGAAAAAGATTGGATTTAGGAAAGCCAATATATATTGAAGGAACTCAAGGATAATCTAGTAATGGCATAGAAATAGAAAAAGACTTATGTAAATAAACACAGGGTTGAGTGTAGCTTTGAGATTTGTGATATGGTATATCTATGATTGTAGCCCTACAGATAGTCCTCTTTTAAAAAGAGTGGAGCGGAGAAACTAAGACCAAGGTTCTATGGTCCATACAGGGTTACCAAGAGGATTGGGGAGGTAGCATATGAGTTAGAGCTTCCTACAAGCAGCAAGATTTATAATGTATTTCATGTTTCATGCCTCAAGAAGGTATTAGGTAAGCAAGTTATCTCTTCCATGGATCTTCCACCACTTGATGAGGAGGGACATTTGGCCTTGGTGCCTGAAGAGATCATTGATCTTAGAGAGAAGAAATTGCAAAATAGAGTCATTAAGGAGTACATGGTGAGATGGAAGGATCTACCTACAAAGGACACCACATGGGAGAATGAGCAGATTTTATAGCAGCCGAGTTTACAATTGCTTGAGGACAAGCAATTTCAAAAAGGGAGGACTATAATGTCCCCTTTTTGACAGGCACCAGCTACTTATTTTATTTTAGCCTTTATTTTTCCTGGAGGCTAAAAAGGAAGAAATAAGGGGGAAAAGATATATTAAATTAATTACTTATAAATTTACTAAACAATGAAATATTAAAAAGTAAGTTTATATTTAATTGATTTAATACTAAAGTGACTAACATAACAAAATATCAAAAAGTCACTTAAAAGAATAAAGTGTTGGAGTCCTCTAGAAGCTTCTTGGAGTTGTTTGTGAAATATTTATAAAGAGCCTTTGGGGGCTCATTTTACACATCTTGAGTTGCATATTCATCTATTGTGTTGAGAGCCTTAGTGCTTGTATACTTGCCTGAGGGTTTGAAGACTCTAAGGTGCCAATTTCAATTGTGAGATATCAACCCTAGTTGGGAGTGGAAGAATTGGTATTTAGCCAATTCATTTGTAATTAATTGGGAGATAATATTCAGTGATTTTTGTTTAGCCTGTGCATCTAATTTTTGACATCAGTTGGCAAGGAGAAAGGTTTCAATTTTCATAGTGGATCCAAAAAAGAAAAGCAAAAAAGCAAAATCAAAAAAGTAGTCCAAAAAAGTAGATCCGAAAAAGTAGTTTGAAAAAGAAAAGCCAAAAAGAAAAGCCAAAAAAGCAATTCAAAAAAGAAAATCTAAAAAAAGTAAAGCCAAAAAGCATGTCATCTTAGCTACTTATTCTAGGTTCTTTTGGTATTTACATTTTGGCAATTGTAGATGGATACATTTGACAAGTAATATATGTCTTTCTATTACCAAAGTATTCAGTCATTGTAAACATTGAAATATTGAAGGGAAATCAACTTAATTTAGCTGTTTAGTTTGTATGCCAAATGTTTGTAAAAATGTCTCATTGCATAGTCATTCATAGGATGCATGCCAAGTGTTTGTGAAAATACCTCTTGGCTATAGGTGTGCATTTTACATCAGAATTTCATGTACTTGCATTTGGAAAATAATAAAAAGAAGTTGCATATCACTTTGATTTCCAATTAGTTATTTTGCAATCATTTGTATTCATCAATATCATTGGCATTCAAAAATCATAGCAAAACAACAAACATTAGCAAATTGAGGCTACAAGGGAAGTGTTTGACAAAATTCCTAAGGCATAAAAGTAGGGATAAAACTTCTAATTTTGTAGAATTGACTTTTGTGGAATTGCAACCCAACTTCTTGCACTTATCCTCTAATTATGTGATTTCACATAATTATTGCTTTGGCTATTATTATTGAGCATCTACACTTAATTGTGTCTATTTATTATGCATGACTTATATCTTCAGCAGTAGAAAATGGAGTTAGTTACTAGTCCTTTCATGTGGAGCCATTACCATCCCTATATGGGTGATGTATCTTTATGATTATTTTAATTCTCTGGTAATTGGCAAATCCAAATTCATAATGTATTACGTGATTAGAGCCCTAAGTGTTTCTATGCATTTAGGTTTCCAAAATGATCACAAAAAATATTAAATTAAATGACATTTAATGGGTTAGAGAGATTTTAATTATTTGATTTAATCTTTCTTTTATTGTTGGCTAATTTTTTCATAGTTGAATTCCACTTCTATTAGAATCATTTGATTTAATTTGGGTTAAGGGAGCCAATTAGATTATTTAATTGAAATAATCTAAATAATATGTCACTTTGAAAAAGTCCATATATTGGCTAAAAGTGAGTTTATTTTGACTTCTCTTTGCTATTCAATGGTTTTCAAGAAAATTCCTCGAAACCCTCTTGTGAGAAATTACAGCTTTTATCATTGTGGGAGTTTGGCTTGATAGATTATTGTGAGGTCATTCTCATTGGATTCATATCGAGATTTCTCTGATATGCTTATGGTTTCCACCAATTCAGCATCCCAATTATTTTGCTATGGTATTTCTCATTGTGCCCTCTTGGTATTTCTCATTGTGCCCTCTTGGTTGCAAGGTAGGGCTTATTGATTTTAATGGTTTCACTCTATTTCAAAATATGTTCAGTGTTGCAAAATTTTAAGGAGTGGAGAACTAGTGTTCATATCACCCAGTTGAATAGGGGTGAAAATTTCTATCTCATAAGAAATTAGAAATAGAAGTTTAGGCACTTTTATGCTGCTAGATTTCTGTGAAGGTCTGGATCCATGATTTGATTTAAAAAGTTTAATGTTGGGTGGATTTGATTAGTGGTTTTTTGGTTCTATTGAATTCCAAGATGTTTTAGTTTTGGGTGTTTTGGCATTGTCTCATTTTGCGTGCCATTTAGTTTTTTGCCTATTTCTTTGTTTGATTTATTCAAAGATTTGATCTTGCAGCCCTTGCCTTAATGATTGGGATAGTGGAATCAAAATGCTTATTGGACATTCAAGAGTATTTAATTTCTAAATCTAATCTCATGTTTCCATAGTGGATTTTGTGGACTTGTGTCTTTTGTCAGATTTTCTCAATTGGGAATCTGAGCCTATTTTGGTGGATTTTATTGGATCCTTGGTCTAGTGACTCTATTCTTGAATTGAGGTTTTGCTTTTGTTGTTATCTAAGAAATTTGAGTTTTGGGCTTTTAATCTTGCCTCATTTTGCATGTCGGCCATATTTTGTTTGGATTTGACATTGTTTCCTTGGATGGTGGAAATGGATTGTATTCCATGTTTCCTTGCATGTTATGTTTCCCCTTCAAGGAAATTGGGATTCACGTAGAATCCATTGTCCAAGATTTAGGCTAGTTGAGTGAGTTCATGATGCTTGGTGATTTATTGTTCATTGCAATTCATGTAGAATCTATACACTCGGATATAGGCCGGTTAAGTGATCTTGTTATACTTGGTATTTTGATTATTTCTCATCCAACCCTTATTATTTATAATCATCATAAAGTTGGTGTACCCACACATGAGCATGTGAGCATGCACTTGTTGTGTTCTTTTGAGACCTAAGGTCCCAGTTGCTTTTGGTTGAGAAATGAGATTGGCTACAGGCACTCATCGTGTGATGAGCATGTGTATGTAGGGTAAACAAGTGGAGGGGCTTCTCTTATATACCCTATCTATCATGACAAGGTATACATGAGGAATTATATAATAAGTGATAATTAAATAAATTTATGGGTAATTAAATAAGATAATAAAATGTTACATGCCTGCATAACTATCCCAAAGGTATGTGCTTGTTAGTTTATTTGAGGGTAAAATGTCTACACAGTTCATCTGGGAACATAAAATGATGGCCTCCGAAGGGAGAGTCCATATAATGTTTAGCTTAAGTTTTTTGATGCCAAGTGATCTACTCTCCACTAAAGTCCCTACATAGTAGACCCATAGAGTGTCTAACTAGGACCTATTATATTGCATTGTCTCATGATCTTGGTTTTAATCCTCTGCACTTCTTGGTTTGAGTGTTAGCCATGGTTGGATTATTGTGTTGTGTGATTGTGGTAAGATAATTATCTCCATCAGCATGGTAGGAGTGGTCCTATGGATACCACATGGTTAGGAGGTGTAGCTACCTATACCATTACTAGGGACTAGTGTACAGAGATGGTCTATTTCTAGTTTGAGGTCAATGTTGAATATTCACTTGGTACTTTGGTGTATCTAGAGTATGTTCTCTAGTTATTTATATTTTACTTTGGATGCATTGGATATCATGTTTAGATGATGATTAGTATGTTACTCTATGCATTCCTTTATTATTATGTTGTATCACATTGGTAGATGATGTTTCTTACCACTACTTTGGATTAGTGATGCTATTGGTAGATTAGCATGTTGGATGTGCTTTTTCTTATGATGTTAGTTGATGATTATTGACCTAAGAATGATCTCATGAGACAACTCTAACTATCTTTTTGGAAATTTGAGATTCATGCTCAAGGGATGGTTAGGGCCTTTGAGGTTTCTTGATGTCATTATGGTTGGGAGGAAACAATCACAATTATTTTTAGTTTGGTGGCTTCATTTTTTATGCTTTCCTTCTTGTGATATTTGATTTATGCACATGTATGTTCATTGTAATTTTACTTTCCATGTGATTACATTAGATGCTATGGATTAGATGTTAGAGATATTTGATCTCCATTATGCTTTCGAGTATTTGCAACTTGACTAATGTGGTTTTGATACTCTATAGTGTGGAGGTTCTAACTCTATCTTCCTTCTACAATTATTGTCAAGATTTTTCCTTGTAAACCTAGGTGACATTGGTTCAACATTAGGTGATATTGAAAAAGTATTGCATGGCTATAGGGATAAATATTGTACAATACTAGAAATTATTGCATGGGAGTAGCAAGTTCTATCATACAATACTAGTAAAATATCACACGGCTATAGTAAAGTGTATCATGTGATATTGAAAAGTATTACATGGTATTTGTAAGAAGTATCATGTGATACTAGAAAATTATTGCCTGGTAGTAGTGAACGGTATTGTATGATACTAGAAAAGAATCACATGACTTTTGTACAAAAACCTACTTGAGAAAACAAGTATTTTTAGACTTGTCAGATGAGTTTCAAAGGTTGTTTTGGATACCCTATTGGGTTTTGTCCCTTCCTAGGACTTGACAGCTTGGAGATTAAGTGTTCTTATTAATTTGACTTTCATAGCTAGTTGTTGGATGCATTGGTAAGTAGTGACACTTGGGGATTCTTGGTTGCTTGGATTGTTTGGTTAAGTCTTCTATTGTGATCTTTTCATCATTTGCATGTTGATCTTTTTTGAATTCATGCTTGATACTTTAAAAAAATTGTACTAGCTTTTATTGTCCATGTTCCAAGGATATACAAGTAGGGCATTACATCTAGTATTAGAGCTGATGTTCAAATATTGGTATCTTTGTGTATATCTTTCCCATAGGGTTGATGTTGTGATTGTGTGAGTGTGAGTGCCTCTTTGAGAGCTTGTGCTTTTTTGTTGCTGGGGAGCCTACTTGGAGTGAACTTGCTTGTCTAGTAGATGTTACTAGAGTAGTGTAAGGAGAAGGAAGTGAGTCTTTCCTTGTTATGTATATGAAATCAATGTGCCTTAGCATGGTTGGTTGTTTGTGTGACCCTCTCAGATGGAGCCATTGATTGGTGTCCATGTGTTGGCTTTCAATGTCTCTTCTATTTCTCCTTATGGAGTAAGGTGTTTTATTTTCCTTGTATTCTCCTATTGTAGTTAGATAAATGAATCTTATTTTTGATTTTGTGTTATGGAAATCTAGTAATGAAATGTTTTCCTTCATTAAGAAATTAGTGTATTTTTTGAATCATTGCAAAGAAGTACGTGTTGCATTAGATCCTTTGGGTAATGACTTATGTCCCTAAACTACTTGCTTCTTGAGCTTATGTAAATTTTACTAAAATTGTTTTATATCTAAATGTTGTATTGCACAGAAAATTTTTAAGGAAATTATCATAGTATGCACATGCATAAGGTTATCAATGGTATATTTCTTGATGTGTGTGAGTGTGTTCTCTAGCATGACTAGGATGAATCAATATTCCCTAGAATTGTTTGGTGATTTATCCATCTTGTGTAACCATTCTTAGTCATCACATGTAATGTTATTTGATTGATACCTTATTTTATTTGGCTAGAGTCCTTTCCTCATGTTGTTGGGCTAGCATTGGTTTTTGACAGTTTCCTTTCTTGGAATAGTCATTAAATTTTTCTATCTCTTTCATTTTGGCTATTGTCACACTTGACTTATTGTTGAAATGAGATATTTGGTAATTTAATGTTGGATTTGAAAACTCCCCCATTTTGGATATTTTTATTTTGTTTCATATTGACTATTCTACATGTTTTCTATTGTTGGCTAGTCTTGTGTTGTGACTCTATCATGTTCATCTCAAACCTTTAGTAGCACACAAAAGGAATAATATTATAGAGAACATACTAGTGTGTTTATGATACATTTAAATTTTTTACTATAATTTAATAGTTTAAATGAGGATTAAACCTAATGTTTTTCTTGAAATAAATTTGAAAAGATAGGTACTTGTTTAATGGTAAGTGACTCTTGAAGCCTTGATTCAAAAAACTTTATGTTTCATCATTCATTAATTCTTTTGTTATTATTAATTAATGGAATTATGAAAGATAATTAATGATGGTTTCAATGTGTAAATTATCTTTCATTCCATGTCTTAAGTCAATAGGGGCATGTTTGCTCTTTGGTTGCTTTGGGACATTTCACTTGTTTCTCATCTTGGTAACCAAGACTATTTGAATTTTCCTATGTTGTTTTATCTTCAGTGGTGACTCAAACTCGTAGGTTTTAAGAATATTTAAAATACATCATGTTGTAGCCCTTATCAATATCTTTCTAATGCATTTGGAGAAGAGTCAATTAGACTCAAGATGTGAAAGTTATGGCCTCTAGAGTGGAGGGAATTTTTGTGTTGATTTAGAATTTTGTGTGAGGGTTTCCTTGCTTAGGGTAGATGTTTCCTTGATCTTTTGGGAGTAAATCAGTCCTTTTGGTGAGTCTAGATCCTCCTTTTGGACACTAAATTAAGAAAATCTTTGTATACTTGCCTCTTTAGAGAAAGTAGGTTAGCATGGTTATGCCACTAGCTTAGGTAGTGTTGGATGAGTGTCTAGATGGTTAGTGAAATTGTGATTTTTCCCTAACTCATATTGGGATGATTTAGTTTAGAGGTTGAGAGAGATTCCCTCTCAATCCTAATACTCTTTAGTTCTTTCTCCCTAAGCTTGTATCAACAAGAGGTTATCTTAGTCAAGTTGCTCATTTGTGATTGACTTGAGGATTGGAGATTGGGTTTAGCAGTAGGTTGGGTGTACTATTCCTAGCTTGTTATTGGAGGTACATGGTATCATTTGACACATGCTACCATATTGTAAGTTGTTATGAAGTTATTACATTATTTTGTATGGTACTGAAATTCTTTTCAATCTTGTGGAAAGGTGATAACTTTTCTAGTTGGGTTAAGTAACCCTAGTTCCTAGTGATAGTTGAGCTTTTTGTACCATAGAGACTAAGTACCCCTACACTTGGTGGTTAGTTTTGGAGAGTACCCTTTGGAGTGTGAAATTTTTTTAGTGAACCATCATCCTTTGTGTTCAAAGGGTGAGTTTATATAGATTCAAGGATGCTCATATGTCACATGATAGTGTTATTAGGAATTTGGGATGATTATTCCTCATGATTCCAACTCTTGTTGGAAGTGCATAAAGTTTTGACCTTAGTTTTTGGTCACTTGGTAGGTGCATGTTATAGTCAGTCACCTATTGATAATGTATACTATCATTTTCCTTACCTTGTAGTGTTGATTTTATGGCTAGATGGGTTTTCCTTATGCATAGGAAGTTCCTTGTTGAAGACCTTGTGTTAGTGTGAAACCTATTCTCTTGTGGTTAAACTATTTAGGGGTTCACAAGATGGTTTGTGAATGTTGGAGTGATTTGGATTTTAATTGTAGAGAAGTTAGTGAGTCATTTCTATTGTTTGGTTTTGATTTTTTAATTGGTATATTTGGTCTCTATTCTTAGATTATAGGCCTCTACGAGTAAGCCTTGTGGGGGGGGCGGGGGGCGGGGGGGTGGGTAATGTAGTGCCTCTCCCATTTGATTTCTATAAATCATCCTAATGGATGCAACCTTAATGATCTTTCATTGTGAGTGATCATGATTGGGACCATAAGTGGTCTACACCCTTGAGGTGATTAGATTTATGTTATTGTATTAGTTGGATTGATTATGCTTGTGGACGATATATGAAATTATTATGTGTTAGATGGTTTCACTGAGGTTTGTGTCAGTGGTTACTAGGATTGATGTGGTATCATGATATTGTTGCATGATTATCCTAAGATGTGTGTAGAGATTACACCTTGTATTATTATCCTACTAAACTAGACTAGGTTCCTGTAGTAGTTGTTAGTCATGTATTTGACTATTTGAATGATTATTTAAATGAATTTAATTAGATTTTTTAATTATGTGATTTCACATAATTGTCACTTCAGCTATTATTATTGTGCATCTACACTTGATTGTGTTCATTTATTGTGCAGGACTTATATCCCTAGTAATGACACATGGAGTTATTTATTAAACCTTTCATGTTGATACAATATTGTCCCTATATTGGTGACGTATCTTTATGGTTATTTTAATCCTCTGATTATTGGTAAATCTAGATTCATAATGCATTATGTGATTAGACCTGTGAGCATGTATGTGCATTTAGGTTTTTGCAATGGTTGCATAAAAGATTAAATTAAATGATGTTTAATGGGTTAGAGGGATTTTAATTATTTTATTGAATCTTTATTTTATTGTTGGCTAATTTTTCATAGTCGGATTCCAACTCTATTAGAATCACCTAATTGAATTTGGGTTAAGGGAGCCAATTAGATTATTTAATTCAAATAATATAATTAATATGTCACTTTGCAAAAGTGCATATATTGGCTAAAAGTTGGTTTATTCTAACTTCTCACTTTTCTATTTGATGGTTTTGGAGAAAATTTTTCCAAACCCCCTTGTGAAAAATCAAAGGTTTTCATTACAAGAGTCAATCTCAGCAAATCGTTGTGAGGTCAGTCTCATTGGATTCATATCAGGATTGCTCCATCATGCGGATGGTTTCATCTAATTTGATGTCCCTATTATTTCATGGTGGTATTTCTCATTTTTATCTCTTTGCTGTGAGGTAGAGATTTTTTTGTTCTAATAGTTTTACTCTATTTTAGCCTCTATTTCATGTTACTAAATGTTAAGAGTGGAGAACTGGTGTTCCCCTCTATTTTATGCATTCATATCACCTAGTTGCATGGGGGTGAGCCTTTCTATTTTGTGCTAAATTAGAAATGCAATTTAAGAATTTTTATGCTACTAGGTTTCCATGAAGTGTTTGAGTCCATGATTTGATTTGAAAAGTGTGATGTTGGGTGGATTTAATTAGTTGGTTTTCTATTCTGTTGAATTCCAAGTTGTTTTAGTTTTGGGTGTTTTGGGATTGTCTTATTTTGTGTTCCATCTAGTTTTTTTCCCATTTCTTTGTTCAAATTATTTAGAGATTTGAACTTGTAGCCCTTTCCTTAATGATTGAGATTGTGAAATTAGAATGCGACATTCCAAAGTATCTTATTTCCTAATCCAAACTCGTATTTCCATAGTCGATTTTATGGACTTGTGTCTTTTGCCAAATTTTCTAGATTGGAAATCTAAGCCTATTTGATGAATTTTATTGGACCCTTTCTCTTGTGACCCTATTCTTGAATTGAGGTTTTAGTTTTGTTGTTATCTAGGAACTTTGAGTTTTGGGCTTTTATTCTTGCCTTATTTTGTAAGCCACCCATATTTGTTGGGATTTTGGCATTATTTCCTTTGATGGTAGAAATGGATTATATTCCATGTTTCCTTGCATGTTATGTTTCCCCTTTATGGACTTTGCAATTCCTATAGAATCTATACTCCCAAATTTAGGCTGGTTGAGTGAGTTCATGATGCTTGTTGATTTATTGTTCACTGGGAATCATGTAGAATTCATAATCCTAGATATAGGTTGGTTGAGTGATCTTGCTTTACTTGGTATTTTGATAATTTCTAACCGATCCCTTATTTTTTATAGTCATTGTGTAGTTGGTGTGCCCATACATGAATACATGAGCATGCACTTGTTGGGTTCTTGTGAGAAACAATCTCCCTATTTCTTTTAGTTGAGTTATATTCATTAGGGTTAGGTTGGGAAACTGCATTGCCTATGGGCACTCATCATGCAATGAGAATGGGTATGTAGGGCAAACAAGTGGAGGGTTTTGTCTCATATACCTCAACTATCCTGACAAGGTATACATGAGGACTATTCTAATAAGTGATAACTAAATAAATTCATTGGTAATTGACTAAGATAAGAAAATGGTATGTACCTACATGTCTATCCTAAAGGTATATGCCCACCAATTTATTTGAGGGCCAAATGTCTACATGGTTTATCTAGGGACATAACATGATTGGTTCCCAAGGGAGAGTCCATATGATGTTTATCTTTGGCTCTGTGATGCAAAGTGATCTACTTTCCACTAGATTCCTAATATAGTAGACCCATAGAGAGTCTGACTAGGATCTCTTTTATTGCAGTGTCTCATGATCTTAACTTTAGCCCTCTATTTTTCTTTCCATGAGTGTTAGCCATGGTTGGATTATTATGTTGTGTATTTATTGTCAGATCATTATCTCCATCATCACAACAAGAGTGGGCCTATGGGTACCATGTGGTTGGGAGGCATAGCTACCTATAACACTGGTTCATACCAGTGTACAGAGATGGTTTATTTCTAGTTTGAGGTCAATGCTAGATATTCACTGAGTACTTTGGTGTATCTAGAGTATGTTCTCTAGTGATTTGTGTCTTACTTTGAATGCATTTGATATCATGTTTAGATGATGATTACTATGTTACTTGATGCATTCCTTTATTATGATGTTGTATCATATTGCTAGATATTTTTTCTTACCACTACTTTGGATTAGTGATGCTATTGGTAGATTAACATGTTTGATATACCTTTTCTTATGATGTTAGTTGATGATTATTGGTAAGAATTTCTTATGAGACAACTCCAACTATCTTGTTGGCAATTTGAGATTCATGCTCATGGGATGGCTAGGGCCTTTGAGCTCTCATGATGCCATTATGGTTGGGATAAAATGAGCACAATTATTTTTATTTTGGTGGCTTCATTGTTGGTGATTTCTTTCTTGTGATATTTGATTTATGCACATGTATGTTCATTGCAATTTTTCTTTCCACATGATGACATTGGATGCTATGGATTAGATGTTGTGGATTAGATGTTAGTGATATCTAATCTCCTTTGTCTTTTTACTATTTTTGCTTTGATTAAAGTGGTTCTAGTAAGTTTCCTAGTTTGCAGGTTCTAACTCTATCTTCCTTCTAGAATTATCATTATGCTTTTTCCTTGTAACCTAGGTGATATTGGTTCAGCATTGGGCAATACTGGAAAAGCACCACATGGCTATTGGGAGAAATATTGTGTGATACTAGAAATTATTTCATAGTATTTGCAAGTTCTATCATATGTTATTGGTAAAATATTGCATGGCTATAGTAAAGTGTGTTGTAAGATACTAGGAAGTATCACACGATAGTCATAGGAAGTATCATGTGATATTGAAAAATTATTTCCTAGTAGCATTGAATAGTATCATACGATACTAGAAAAGTATCATACAATTTCTATGCAAAAACCTGCTTGGGAAAACAACAAGTATTTTTTGACTTGGATGAGTTTTGAAGGGTGTTTTGGATGCCTTATTGGGTTGTGCCCCTTCTTGATGAGAGCATTTTATGTCCAAAATTATACCATATTTTAACCTTTGTACAAGCCTTCACAATCATTTCAAACCCCATCTTCTATTTCATTTTCTCCTTCTATATTGCATATGATCGAATATTTATGAGTAATATTTAGTATAGTTATTAGATATAATATGTGGATAAATAGAAGAGATTGTATTTATCTAACAAGTTATGGTTCTTCCTATTACCCACTATGCATCTTCTTATAGCTCTGTCATCAATATAAAACTCCATCAACTTTGAAATAAAATGCATTTATTGCACATATCGTTAACCCTATGTAAATATGCAGAAATGACATTGAAGACTAGTGGAGGATGCATTTTCTAGCTGTATATGTTTTAATGGACATATTAACTATAATATTTTCTACAAACTTTGTATGTATGACATGAATATGAAGGAGAGTTATGTGCCATAGGATGGGAATAAAGTTGGACCAAAGATTAACCATTGTTAAGTATTCTTAGGAAATGGGTATGTGGATCATGTGAACTACATACTCGTTAGCTAGATTTTCTCCATATTTATACTCTATTATAACTAAACCATTTTCAAAATCGTAGTTTAGAAATAATAGATGGAAATAAGATTCAGATTAATATCGACCACTATGTGGGATATGGATAGGAAACAAACTGATCTGATTCTTCTTATATTTATAACCACTTCAAACCTAGAGTTCCACAAATATGGATGAAGACAACATTATTCCACATTGCATGATAACAACAAATCACTAATTCTTCACGATGCAGATTTTTTTAGAGATTGGTTATATAATGTTTATTTTTTGTTAAGCCTGCAGTTATAAGCTTGTTACCCTACATGTATAAAAAGTAGCCTAATGTATATTGGAATGTGTTATTCTCCATTTCTCACTAAGGAATAAAATATTCATTTTTCTGATCAAACTCACATAAATAGACATCTTTCTCTTCACTCACCTTGTGAACCAGAGGAAGGGCCCACTCTTGGAATGTCTAGTGAGATTGTTTTAAATTTTGTATAGTTAGAAGTTTTTATTTTGTTTGGTGTCTTATATATTATCTAGTAGGTTATCCTGTAATACATATGATTGAATCAACTTCTGAATTCTAACCAATATGAAATGGTTATTCTGTTTGATTATAATTATAGTTAAATTAATGAGATTTAATACTAAAGATGTGTGCAAATTATCTACTAGATAGTGTCTTTAAATCCATTTTATTTTCATATGTTGGTTAGTTGTAAATAATAATACTTTTAAATATCATATCTTAGTGTATTATTTATTTATTGTAAGTTTTTGGATCTTAATTTCATCTTCATGTATTATTCTAGTTTGCTAGAATATATTATTTTAAGAGTTAAGTGTTTTAGTTTCTACTACTGGAAGTGACAGTTCCTATAGCAAAACCATTTCAATTTTTTGCAAGTTTATTTTCAAGTGTTTTAGCTACATTCATAATCGCTCAAATCAAAACTCTCATCCCTTGATGGCATATTTCTTAGACACCTTTTGCAAGCTTATGCTCTCAGATTGACATGTATAGACCAGCCAAACTTTATTATAAATCATTAAATCTTTATTATTATTTCCACAAGTGTTGGCCTATCACTTCCTAGGACTTGACAGCTCTGAGATTAAGTGTTCGTGTTTGTTTGACTTTCATAGTTGGTTGTTGGATGCATTGGTAACTAGTGATGCTTGGAGATTTTTGGTTTCTTGAATTGTTTGGTTAAGTCTTCAATTGTGATCTTCTAATTGGTTGTATGTTTATGTTGATTTCATCCATGCTTGATACTTTTAAAAAAATGTATTGCCTTGTATTTTCCTTTTTCCAAGGAGCTTTGGGTGGGGCATTACACAAGGTTCCCATTATTATGTGTAATATCAATAACCTATGGGTTGTGGTTCTCACCCTTAAGAGTGTTAGAAACATGAGAGGGCATTTTATCAAGTGGCTATCCATAGGACTGCAATCACCCCCTATTTGAGGACCTTCACTTACACTCTCATTCTTCCCATCATTGTTATAATTTCCTTAGTTTTCCTTCCTTTTCTACCTCTTTGTGGGCTTCTTATTCTCCCCACTACCCCTAGATTCTAAATTAATAGTGTAGTCCTACTTATCCTTAGGGTTGCCTTACATCAAATTCTTCCTAGACCTAAGGGATTTTCTTTTACCTAATTTAACCTTAGCATTTGATTCAATAATGTTAACATCCTTCTTCATCTTAATCTATTCAATAATGTAGGAGGGGGAGGTAATGGGGCATTTAGTGTCCACAACCAAGATAGTCTATGAAGAGATTTGGGGAGTAGAAATCGAAAGTTAGAAGTTGGAGGGAGGATCTCAACATTAATGGGACAAGGGGCACAAAGAGCCCTATAAAAATTATAGTGGTGGAACATGAAGGCTTGGTGAAACATAGTATAGGACTTACCCTCCTACCTTTGCTTCCTAATTTCATGGATATTATCTTCCATAACATGTAGCAGAAGGTAGGGAAAATAAATAAGTTCTTGATTCCTAAAGTGATTTAAGATAGGGAAATGGTAGTAATATATAATTTAAAATTGACCCTCTAGCATAAGATAATACATGATAGAATAACATAACTCATCCAAAGATGGTGAAAAAGATTCTTTGTCAAATCCACCATGCATAGGAATCAAATCTTCATTAGGGTGGAAGACTTTTCTCAGACTAGCTTCATCTAAAACCTCACTTGATTTTGACATTTTCTACCTTCTTGGGGTAGCTCATTGGCTCTAGCTATCAGCTCTTCATTAATCTCAAATGAAATTTCATTAATAGTGATACACCACTCATTCTTGGAGTTCACAAATTGCATGGAGAAATTCTCATCATAGCCTTAATACATTTAATGAAGGGAATTAGGACCCCCTAACACATATATGTCCAAGCTACATCATTATTTTTTATGGAATCCTTAGTATAACTTGGCTCAATATGCACACAATTACCACCCATCTTTGTGTTATCCCCTAATTCCACAACCAACTCTTCTAAGGAAACCAAAATAACCCTACCATCAATAGCAAAACAAACCCAAATATTGATGGAGTATTTCATAATCCACTCTTTACAAGTTAAACAATTCATTAAGATTTTAAACATTATGGGAATGATGCTAAGATTACAAGTTTCTTTTGCATGGGAAAAAAATACAATCCACCAGGTTTAATTACTTTGTTTAGTATGCCAATACAAAAGGAAATGATGCCAATTTATGCCATAAACTGATGACTCATCATTATTAATTAAGATCATCCTTTTTTTCTTAGAATAATGTCTTCATACTCTATCTTGGATATCACTCAAAATTTGCAAATGTAAAAGATAGTAATAAATATGAGAAAGGGTCACTATTATTTTAACAATCCCTCTCAATAGTAAAAAATGCCTTCCACCCACCAAAAAGGTGGTCATCCTAAGGAGGCTACTACAATATTGCTACATTCTCATGAGGTGTATTAATCCTATAGAATTAACTTTTGTCAAGCCCCATAAGGGTTTGAATTGAAACTAACAAGCCTTCCATGTTTCTCCAAACTTACAAATCCAAGGTTTCATGTCTATACACATCAAGGGCATCCACCACCTAGTTCACTTCATAGTAAATATGTTGAATGGTAAGATCTTGTAATTTACCAATTAAAATATTAATGCCACTTTAATAATTGTAGAGACCTTCCAACCAATGTTTCTTCAACCTCCAACTACCTCAATGATGATTCAAAGTCACCTTCCAAAACCGAATAAAGAAATCCCTTTGAAATGGAACTTTTAACCCACCCACAAAGGCCCATGGATTCAACAACATTTTCTGAATTCACTCTCCATCTACCCATATATGCCACCACTAATATATATTGACCATATTTTATGGTTCTCCCAGTATCTGTAACTCCTTGTGCCAACCTATCAAAGCTAAGTTTGAACCAAGTGGTTGTAGGGGGTTTCCATTTATCATTCTTTCTAACAATAGTTTTAGAAGTATCAAAAATTGAGACCAATTGGAGAAATACTAATTATCCCACACAATTTGATCACATCTAGAAGGAGGGAAGGGAGGGATTTTCCATTTCTAATTGGGAGAACACTCCTTGATAAGATTCACTAAAATCTATAGAGTGACCATAGGGGGAGAGCTTTCTTCACTACAAATACAATTTTTCCTCTCCTTCAGTAAGTGAAAGCATATGTAGGGAGGTATCAATTTCCATAGGGTCCTTAAGATAGGGTGATAAAATGGGAATTTCTAGTTAAACATAAATTTTTTAAGATCATAATTGAAGACCTAGGAGATCCCAAGCATATGTAGAATCCTTGACCAGATAGTTACAACATAAGGTCAATAAATGAGGCGGTGGCATATGTTTTTCTCTTCATTATTGCAAAGCACACAATGATTGACAAATTGGAAACCTCTCCATTTAAGATAGTTAAATATGAGTGCATGATCACGAAGAGTTGATCACTAAGAGAAAACAATCTTTTGGAAGATACAAGATTCCAAATATATTTCCAAACATTAGGATTGTCCTTTTGACCCTAGAATAGTGTGATAGGAAGATTTTATAGTAAACTTAGCAAAATCATTCAAACCCCAAATACTAATATCTTATTTGGGTTAGGCATGGATACAAATACCCTCAATAATTCATTGTAGGTCCTCCAAAAGTATAGTAATATTCTTCTCTTGGACATCAATGGATAACTTATGTCATTTTCCATTTTTATCTATATAGTTGCTAAATCTCCAACTGTAGTGGGCAATGCAATTTAAGTTTTTGATTAAAATGAAGTGAGTTTGATTAAGAGGGTTATCTCATAGCAAATTTTATTTCCAAAAAATAATGGTACTCCCATACCCCATGACCTATATCACCCCTTTACTTAGTTTTTCTTTACTTCTAGCAATATTAGTCCAAATCCATGGCCTAGTAGGGAAGTAAATATTATAAAACTCATGAGAGAAATAATTATCCATCAAGTATTTAGCTCTAATGTTTTTGGACCACCTAGTATAATTTTGAATCTATGTCCAACCCACCTTAGCCATGAGAGCCCTATTGAGGTCACAATTCTCCTCAAATATATCCCCTGAGGATTTGGGTTTGTAGACTTTGTCCTAGCTAACTAGGCTCAACTTGGACATCTATTCTACTTTTGATTACAAGAAGTTACATTGGATTTTCATAATATCCCTAAATTTGATGGATATTTTAAAGAAATATAGAAAATAGATAGGTATGCCTCGGAGAGAGGCCAAGAGAAGATGTAACGTACTTGCATTACATAGAAATTTTCCTTTCAACCCTAGAAGTTTTCTCTACACATAATCCATAACTATGTTCAGGAGATGTATGAGACATCCTTTATGATAAGTGGGAGGCTAAGAAAAGGATTAGGAAGAGACACTTCCAAAATATTAAGATCCCAAGAAAATTCCTTTGGATATCAATCCAATTATCAAAAAATATAATTATCTCTTCTAGTAATTTTTTTGTTGGCCAAAGACTTTAGCATATTGATTTAGGAGATCTTTCCAAAGCCTAGCCTCTCTTATTGAGGACAAGCCATAAATAAAGGTGTCATCAAAATATTTTTGTAGCACCTCAAGAGGGAGGTTAGAGGATGACTTAATACCCTTGATCTTCCCCTACTCTATTGAAGAAATAAAGTTCTAGCCAAGAAACATAGCCGCTATAATAAATGGGTAGTCAGATAAGGGATCTACTTGTCCTAATCTTGTGGTAGTATTAATAATATTCCATCATGTTGTATTGATTAACATAGAAAATTGGACCATAGTAACCACTTCTTTAATCAAAAGAATAAAATTTTCTCCAAATCCAAGTTTAACAAGGAAGTCAAATAAGAATTCCCTCTAGACCTTATCATAGGCTATCGAGCTATCAAGTTTTATAGCCATGCTAGGATTTCTACTCTTTCCCATCTAATGCAAAAAATGATGGGAGGTTATCACTGCATAAAAAATATTCCTTCTAGGCACAAAAATATTATGGGAAGTGTTAAAAAATTTATCTAATAAATGGTTCAAGTTATTCACCATGATGTTAGAGAGGATCTTATAAACTATTATGAAAAGACAGATAGGTCCAAATTCTTCCATCCTAGTAATTTACCCAAAATTGGGGACAAGAATGCTATAGGTTTGATTTAGTTGTCTTATGATATTCCCTTTCCTTATGAAATCTTTGGCCGCATGGACTAGATCATTCTTAATGATCTCCTAAAACTAATGCACGAAAGCAGCGGGAAACCATCTAAAACTAGTGCTTTGAAAGTTCCAATAGAGAAGACATTATTCTTAACTTCTTCATCACTAACCTTCTCGATTAGATTTTGATTCATATCATTATCAATAATTGTGTTGATGACATAGAGTAACACATCCATAGTACTAGGATTAGGGATCTGAGGTTGGACATTGTAGATATCTTAAAAGTGACTGGTCACCCAGTTTCACCAAATCAACTTCATCCACCATCTCCCTATTATTTATATCTTATATTTTTTTTATCATAATTAGATTTTTATGTTTTTATGTAGAACTATGGAAAATTTTTGTATTGCTATCTCCTTCTAGTCATCCATCAATACATGATCTTTTTTTCTAATTATTTCTCCCTATAACCATCCTCCATTTACCATGTCATTCATGCTCTTCTTCATGGGTAGTGTTAGAAGTATCTCCATTGGCCATAATAGTCCGATGAACATCTATTTTAGCCTTGATGTATTTCTTTCTTAGAAGATATCTCTAACAGATGATTTTCTCCATCCAAAACTTCTGTTCTGATGTTTTTCTATTTTTCTCATAATCCTAAACATGGAAGTCACTTCAACCTACATATTTCATTACTTTTTGGAATAGTCTCTAAATTGGGGATAGGAATACTACATTATCTCATACCTAAAGAGCCTCCTCCCAAAAGACCAATTAGAGAACTAACTAAATAGGAGAATGGAGTGCTTTGATCAATATCATTTTGGGGAACACCTAGAGGGCAATGAAAGGGAGGATATCCCAACTAGTTTTGATGAGAAGTCTATCAAGTCTAACCTAGATTAGATTAGGGATGTATTATTGGACCAAATAAATAGAGCAACCTGGAATTGATGTTGAAGAGATTGTTTATTTTCAAAAAATATGCAAGGTCATACATACTCTCTAAGTAGTCCTCTAAACCACCTAGTTTTTTTGAGTGATAAGTGGAGTGTTGAAATCCCAAAAATATATAATGTCACCATTTCCATGCAAGATAATAGTTTATGAAGCTTCTTCCCACACATGAACTATACTAGTGTTATGAGCATACAAATTGAAGTGAAGCCAACTACAATCATCATTAGCAAAGTCCACAATTAGGAAATTGGAGTTTAGAAATATGTCTTTCTCCATAACTTCCACAAGATCCCACATTTTTGTGATTCCCTTAGAGGAATTAGTAGCTTCACTATAAGAAAATAAATCCCCCTAGAATACATAGTCATTAAATTTATCAAAATTCAGTTTGGTCATCTTGACCTCCTGAATGAAAATGATATCCACCTTATTTTTCAAAAATATTTTCCTTCAAGGAAAATTGTTTCCTAGGTCTATTCAATCCCCTTACATTTTATGATATATATTTTATTTCCTTTTTTCTAGTATCATCCAAGGTTCCTCCTTTGAGAAATTTCTTCCACTATTGCTTTAGTCCTAGCTATTCTTGTAGGAGGTCTCCCCATTTTATGTTACATCCCTACATTAGACTTCATCACACCCCAAGATTTCCTCTTAGCAGCTTACCAACCTACCATAAGTATTATATGGGAAGCCAAAGATTTAAAAATAACCACTTGAGACATTGAGGATGTAACAAAAGGATTCATATCCTAAATGATTTGAAGATACACTATCTAAGATCTAATGGGAGATGCATAGTCACCCTAGTGTGGAAAATTACCCTCTTTCCTACCAAGAATAGATTCTCTTGACCTGACTCTATTCAATATAGGTTCTTTTGTACCCTTTGAGCCAAGCCCCAAAGTACTAATACCTATTGACATGTCAGTCAAGTTTGTTATTAGTGACACACACTTATTTGGATTATATATATCTACCAAGCTTATTGTGTAGCTATCAGTGTTTGCCAAGTATTTTAGGTGTCATCAAGTTCTATAGTTGCTACTGAATCCTTTGGAAAAATCCTACTAGTTACTGAGTAGTCATAGTTACAGAGAATATCAATAGTGTAAACCATGCATCTTAGTATATGCTGAGTTTACTAGTGCAAGCTGAGCTATGTAGTGTTCATCAAGTTTGTAGTGTATGAGATGCAAGTCAAGTGTTAATCGAGCTTCTCAATGTTAACCAAGTGACTCAGTTTCTACTAAGCTTGAGGTGATAGTGTTTACTAAGTCTTGCCATGGTAAACAAGTGATTCATTTTATATGATGAGTTTCATAATATACCAAGTCACCAATGTAGACTAGCTTCAAGACTACTTGGAAGTGATTAGTATGGACTGAGATTCTATGTCTACTAAGTGCATGATGATGCCAAGCATTGATAGTGGATGTTGAGTATTAGAACCTCATTGAGTCAGTCTTTAGAACTTGAGTGTCTTCATGTTGGCCAACTTTGTAATATTTATGTTAACTTGTATTGTGGCTCACTTTGTAATGGATATAATTGGATTGGTATACATATGAAATGTATTGTATCCTATCAAATTATGATGAGAAAAAAATATGTAAGTGAATATAAGCAGAGAAGTGTAGAAAGAGTGAATTACAAATGCTACAACAGTATAAGGACCAGCAAAGTCATATCTCTCACAGCAAGGTGATTTGTACCTAAAGGAATCTCATTCAACAAACCAAGTTGTAGATCAAAGACCATCTATTATTTAATCCTAATAGGTGGATCAATCAAATCCTTTAACAAGGTATACCTTACAATCTTTTGTAAATCTCTTTACCAAGTGTATACTTAATTATATGTTTTTAAATCCTTTAACAAGGTGGACCTAGTAGTCCTTATTGCTCTTAGTAGGGTAGATCATCAAAAGTGATCAATTTAAGCTTTAAAAATCTAACTTTATAATACAATACTAAAGTTTGTGGGTATCATCCCCACCAAAGTTTTATTTTCTATTTGGAAGGTTTATGGTTCACCAAATCTTTGTGTCACAGTGTTATTAATTCTTTCATGTTTTCAATTTCTTATGCGTGCAATTAGATTAGATTATATGTGATGGATTAAATGCTAATTGGATTATTGGATTAATAGTTGAAATTGTTGAAATTCTAGAAGTTACTAATTCACTCCTCCTCTCTCAGTAACTTAGCATAGCCTTGAATATTTCCAACAATTGGTATCAGAGGTCTATGGTTTTCAAGAGAAAAAAGTTTAATAGCTTAAGCAAAGATCAAGGCGATAGAGATATTCAGACTTGACAAAACTATTGATAATGAGAAGCTAGATTTGGAAATGGCCACTGCCCAACTCATGAAAGCAAAGGAGAAACTCTCTCAATCCTTGAAAAGAAGAAAAAAACTCACAATTCAAATGAATTATCATCTCTATATTGAAGAAAGAATTGAAGATCTTTATTCAAGAAAATCGAATGAAACCAATGAAGAAATTAAAGAGCTATTAGAAAATAATGGTTTTCTATAAGAAGAAGTAAGAAAACTAAAAAGACAACAAGAAATTTAGTTAGTAAGGTTATGTGAAGTCATGGAGTAGAAGAACAAGATAAAAGAAGAAATAGATGGAAGGTATAATGAAATCCAAAACCAATCCCTTCAGCAAACAAACCTTATTGATCAAAGCTCTCCAATGCAAATGGGAAATCATAAGCCTAAGATTTGAAAATGAAAGATTGAAAAATGATCTAAACTCTAAAAGAAAATCAATGAAAGAATGATGAAATCCCAAGTAAACATGTATCAATTGAATAAAAAAAACCTCTATAGACAAAAGGGAAAAATAGAAATTGGATATACAGAAGAAGAAGAATCATCCAATAAAGCATCTCAAAAGAAGCATATACCTACTTGCAATCACTGTGGTAAGATAGGTCATATGTGAAACAAATGTTGGAGTAATTGAAAAGAAAAATTCAATGAAAAGTGCTACAATTGCAATTAGCATGGTCATAAGGCTAATGAATGCAAAGAGAAACCAAGATTTGAAGGAAAATGTCACAAATTTAAGAAACATGGACACAAGTCATCAAAATGCAAAACCAAGATATTGAATCTAGTGGAGCAATTTGTGAAAGCAATATTTGGTTGGGACTACAACACCTATTAAAAATGTCATTATTGTGGTGAATTTGGACAAATTTGTACAAATTGTGTGAAGAATCATTTGAGAAAAAGAGACACTACTAAAAATGTTTCATTTGTACAGAACTTGGTCTTCTTGCCAATAACTACATGAATACAACTAGAATTGAAGATGAGGAAAAGGAAAAAGCTGATAACATCTAAAAATAGATGAGGCAACAATATATTCCTAAGTCTATGGAGGATACAAGTCCAAGTAATGATGATCAAGTCACTCAAGATTTTGGTGACTCTACCATTTCTACTTAAGTTCTCAAAGAGAAACTGCAACTATGATATAAAAGAAGACATCCAAAATAGTTTCAAAATAAAAGAACATAGAATCCATATCTGTATTTAGGATACAAAGGGATCACTAAGTACAAGTTCCTACCAAGTTATCTTCTTTACCAAGTGAGGTTGGGTCATAGACTCTACTGAGGAAGGTCAGGAGTAATAAAGATGCTTATCATTATCGAGTCACAAAGACTTTGCTAAGTGATCAATGGAAAGTAGTGGATGATAATCTGTCAACTTGATGTTAGTCTATCTACATTTTGTACTGAGCATTTATGGAAAATTTTTAACAAAAGGAATGAAATCAAAGTCATTTCTTATTGTGAAATTTTGAGTGCTATTGTGAAGTGCAATCTTTAGAGCTTCCAAGTGATTTGAGCGAATTTATAGTGAAAGTTTTTGAATTCTCTCAAACCTTACTGAGTGAAGATGGCATCCAGTCACAACAAGGTTAAGCTAGGATTGAACTTGAAATAAAACTTTCATAGGTGGAAAACAAAGGAAAAAAGAGAATTGAAAAATTAAAAACTAGTTCTACACTTTTGTTAACTAAAGGAAAAGGTTAGGATGAGGAAGTAGAGGATGAGAAAATAGAGGATGAGGTAGAATCTAAGGAAGAAGAGCCATTAAGGAAGAAAGGCAAGGTGATTATCACTAATCCGCAAAAGCCATCCACTGTAGTATTAACAAGAAGATCTTCAAGGAAGAAATATGACAAGGAAGGAGGAGACATTGTATTTAGAAAACCTCCACCCACCTTCTAAGATATATTGAATGATCTAGAAGCAAGAGCCAGAATAAAAAATTTTAAATTATTAAAGTATGAAATTAGGATAGTAGAGGAGTAGAAGCTGACTGAAGACCTAGTGATGGATAAGATGGAAAAATGGAAATACTCACTAGACCAACTTGCTTCTCAAATTCCTAATGATTTTTTGGAAAAGATAAAGCCAAGATAGGCTTTTACCATGCAAACTAGCAAAGACGTATATGGACAAACCTTGAGGCAACTACTACCAAGCATATTAGATGTAGAGGTAAAAGAGTCACTAAAGAAAAATGAAGAAAAATTAACTCTAAAGTTTAATACTTGCTTAATTTTGATGAAAGACATTGAACATGTTGTAAGGAATGCAACAAACACTTGGAAGAATATCTATCTATTACATAAACCAAGTGATTTTCTAGTTGATGTTAAAGAAGATGATGATGATGAGGATAAGGAGAAAGATGAAGAGGAAAATATTGAAGAAGTAACTCATTTTGACAATGAAGAAGATGAAGAGGATCAAGGAAAAGAGGCTACTGAGGAAGAAAAGCAAGATGATGAGGAAACTGATCTAATTAAGATAGTTGTAGTAGTTATTGCCTCGCTTCCTTACTCTCCAAGAAAACCAATGACAACATCAAGTGTGGAGACAACCCTAGCAAGTTTGATTGTGACCACCAATTCCAATCCAAATGTCTAATCACTCTTTACTCCTACTCAGCTCAACACATCATTAACAAAAGTGACCTCCACTTCATCTACTGAGTTGCAGACTCTTCCTTCATTGACCAAGTTAGCTACTTCAGTTTTGAGAACACAAGTTTTGAGTACTTTAGTTTCGAGCACATCAATTTTGGATTCTTCAGGTATTTCTATAAATATTCCTTCAATAAGCACAGTATCAGTTTTTACAACCAGTCCTAGCATGTCTATTATTATTTCCATTCTAGGTACAAAAGAAATAAGTGTAAGAACAATTGAGCCCAAAGTTCAACTCAGCACAAAACTTTTGGGAAAAGGAAAAGAGTAGGAGGAAGAAATTGATTTAGATGAGGAAATTGTAATCCCAAATTGGGACATTTCCAAGCTTGCATTCATTTGGTGAACTCCTCTAGAAGAAAGCTAAATGGAAAAGACTAAGAGAGGAGAGAGATAAGGAATTCAAGATAATTAAAGATGCAATGAACATTTTGGCAGAGGCCATAGGTATTGAGGTTGATTCTTCTCAATCAATTTTGTATTAGCTAGCAGAGGTGGTCTAGAAATTTAAGGAAGATACTGATGGACAAGATAAGCTAGTGCAAAAGGTAGAAAACAAGTTTGAAAATAAAGTGTTGGAGTACATTGCTTAGTAAATAGCTATATATCAAGTAGAACTTTCTACAATTTTATAAAAATTTAGAAGCATCTTGTACAAATGTGTCATCACTTTTTGGAAAGCTATGTGATGTTTCTAAGTTCACTAAGGAAATACAGGACAAATTATCCAAAATAGATGAAGATCTGAAGGCTAGTTCTCAATAGCTATAACTTGACCCTAGTTTAAGCTTTACACACTTCAAGAAAATAAGATTTTTGTCAGATATGCAAGCAGAATTGCTTAGAGAAGAAGTAAGGATTATATCCACATTGATAGATATACAAAATATGACTCTTCCCAACATGGATACACTGTAGAAACATATTGCACATTAAAAAACTCTCATCCATGACAATAACTTCTCCATTGCAAATTATATGACAGAATTGTTAGTAGAAGTCCAAATTGTACTTAACACATGTAAGGTTCTAGAATACAATTGTGATAAAACCTTGGCAATCATTCTCAAGGTACATTCAAAATTTTCATCTCATTTTGGTGTTACTATGTAAATAAATAGAGTAAATCTTTGGCATTAATGTCAAAAAGGGGGAGAAAGACATATGTTATGGGGAAGAATATGCAATAAGTTGTAAAATCAATGGGGGGGGTAAGATATGTATAGTCCTTACCATGTACAAATCTATACCTTACAAAATCAAATTTGAAAATTATCAAAATAGTATACTCTACTAAGCTAGTATCACAAGGTGATGGATAAAAGGTATTCAATAAACTTTTTGAATTCATTTTTGGCTAATAAGTGTTTTTGTCACTAATGCCAAAGGGGGAGATTGTTGATATATCAATCAAGTTTGTTATTAGTTGACATATCCAAGTATGAGATTGCCAAGGGGGGAGATTGTTGACATATCCAAGTATGATAAGAAAAAAAGATGTAAGTTAATATAATTAGAGAAGAGTAGAAATTGCAAATTACAAAGACTACAACAATATAAGGAGCAACAGTCATATCTATCACAGCAAGGTGCTTTGTAGCTAAAGGAATTTCACTCAACAACCCAAGTTGTATACTAGAGATCATATATTGTTTCATCCTAATAGGTGGATCAATTAAATCCTTTTACAAGGTAGACCTCACAATCTTTTGTAAATCTCTTTACTGAGTGCATACTTAATTGTATGTTTGAAAATCCTTTCACAAGGTGGACCTAGCATTCCTTATTGCTCCTAATAAAATAAGATCATTAGAAGTGATCAATGTATTCTTTAATAGGCTAACTTTATACTGCAATACTAAAGTTTGTGGGTATCATCCCTACCTTAGTTTTACTTTCTATTTGGAAGGTTTTTGGGTTACCAAATAATTGGATCACAGTGTTATGAAAGCTTTCATGTTTTTAGTTTCTTATGCATGCAATTAGACTAGATTATATGTGATGGATTAAATGATAATTGGATTGTTGGATTAAGAGTTGAAATTGTTGAAATTCTAAAAGTTACTAATTCACCCCTCCCCTCTCAGTAACTTAGCATAGTCTTGAATATTTCCAAAGTTACCACCATCTCCTTCCATCTCCATATCCTCTAATGAAGACTGTATAATAATGTGACTCTTCTACATAGAAGCATATTTATTATGGCCCTTTGTTAAAACCCCAAGGGAGTGTCCTATTCTATCTCTTTTGATTATGTGGAGATATCAATTTTCATATTCTTTTTTCTCCATTTGTGGGAATCTCCCTTCTTCCAAAATCTCCTTATCAACCTTTTGTATTCAAGTTTCTAAGGCAATGAAACAAGGTTCACAATACTTTTCACAAAAAGGATAGTCTTACAACACCAAATTATCCTCAAGAGTAGGAAGTGACCCTTTTAGAAGGCAAGCTTTCAATTTCTCTCCAAAGGAGTAGCCAAGATTAACCACTCCAGCTGAGAAAACCTTTTATTTATCATTTGGTTCCTTTTTTAGTGTAGGAATTCAATCATAAATACCATGTCCATATTGGGAACACTTCTAGTATTATAGAGAAAAATTCATCTAGAAAATGACCTATATCTATGATCCCCACTTAGATTTCAAGAATGCCATGTTAGGTAGGGCCTTAGTGATAGCAATATTAACAAAAAACCTAGTAAAATCTAGTCTAGATTTATTCAATGTAATTTTTTCATCTTTGATATAATGGCCAAAAGAATCTCCTATCCACCTAAAGATATTTTCATTTGAGAAGACTAGGGATGCCTATCTAGAGAAAATCCATGCAACTCAAATCTATTGCAAGATGAAATCTCACTTTCCACTTAGCAAGTGCCAAAGAGAATTTACCATAACTCTAGGAGTCTAACGAAATATAACTTTTATCTTGCTCCATGAATTTAAATGAAAAAAAGAGAAGTTGGAATCACAAAGACATCAATTGATCCTTCAAGCTTCCATATTGAGCCACACCATTTCTTAACAATCTCAATAGTAGGTGAACTACTAAGAGAACAAAGATATCCACAAAGATAATCTCTATCATTGAATCTAGAAGATAGATCTCTAGTCCTTTCTTACCATTAGAGATCTCTAGAAACTCCTAGAAGACACAAAATGCATAAGGCCCAAAATAGTGCCTTTTTATCTTGATTTAGGGATCCCTGCATTCCCTAGGGTTCCATTATCTTACACCTCCTTCAGAGTGGAGACTATAAGAAATACCAAATCATCTGATTGACTAAGGGTCCCAAAAAAAATCCAAGGCTCACAAGAAAATAGGAAACCCCATGTGAAGAGGGGATAAATTCTATTGAAAAATCTATTCACATTTAGGTCAATTTGTCTATTAGTGACTCAACACTTAGTCAGATGATTGCATTGCTACTAAGCGTATCATTCATCCTACAGTGTTAACCAAGTGTTTCATTTTCTCTTGATCCAAGTAGTTAGAATGTAGTGCCTACCAAGCACCTAAGTCAACTTATAGTGTTTTCCAAGCTTCACAATGTTTACCAAGCTTTAAAGACTATGTACAATGCAAACTGAGTGTAGTAGAGGCTATCGAGCTATTTAGTAGAAGTGAAGAATATCATAGTGTTGATTGAGATCTGCTATGTCAACCAAGTCCTAATGTATCTGCCAAGCTCACAGTATTAACAATGTGAATCTAGTGTTGATTGAGTCATGTGGTATCAATTGAGTGATTTTGCAACTATTGAGTTTCTTAGTGTTCACTGAGTCACATAGTGTTGATTGAGTTTAAGCTACTTGGAAGTGACTAGTATGAATTGAGCTTCAAGTTCAACCAAGTGCCAAATATTGCCAAGTATTGCCAATTTTTTTTGTGTATTAGGACATCACTGACTTTGTCTTTAGAACCCAAGTTACAACAATTAGGATGAATTTGGTACTATAGAAAACTCCACAAGGTAATGAATTGGATTGGTATGTATGTAACGCATTTTATCATATCCAAATATATATATATATATATAAAGATTACTATGATTTACATGAGTGCTAAGTAAAGCAGGCTACAAGAATTATAAGGAACAACAAAGATTTATCTATCATAATCAAGGGATCATTCTCATTTAAAGAATTAGAGTTGCAAATCAAAGATTAGCCACTAGTTCATCCTAGTAGGTGCACCAATCAAATCCTTTGATAGGGTAGACTTAACAATATTTTGTTTAATCTTGTAACCAAATGCATACTTCATTATATTTTTGTAGATCCTTTAACAAGGTGGACCTCATAGTCCTTATTGCTCCTAATAGGGTAGATCACTAGAAGTGGTCAATTGTAAGCTTTAATAGGTTAACTAGGAAAACCTTTGATCAGAGGGAAAATCCTAGTGGGAATGATGCCAACAAGATGATATAGTAATATAAATATTCCTTGTTAGAGGATGGACCTTGTTAGGAGTCTATTACAGCATTTAGTACATAGAGTCCTTGTTAGGAGACTTTGAATCTCTGTTAGGAGTTGTAGTACAATGTATACAAGAAGTGTCCAATGCCTAAACATGCAATTTCAACTACAAGAAGAGCTCACTAATCAAACATAAAATTTACTGTTATTTTATTCTTTCCTTTTTTTTTGTCAACCAAACCAATCATTGTTAGACCTTGTAGACTAGGTCATGAACCTTAGATCCAAATATCAAACCTTAGATCCCTCAACAAAACCTCAATAATAAAGTTTCCTTCACTTTTACACTGCTCTACTCAACATCACATTTCGCTCTTACTCTTGCTTAAAAATATCATCTACATCGATACCATGATAAAGGAAAATGTCCTTCCTTTATATTGAGTCCATAAAAAAATTCACTGAGTTGGTTGTTAGACCTTCTCAATTAATCATTATAGGACCACATTAAGAACACATTACACTTAATGATAACATTAATCTTCCACCTTGCAACTTGAATAGTTTTTTCTACATGAAATATTATAATGAGTGATCTTACCCATGTCATCACCAACATGTCTTCTACACATCCTTAATCTTGATTCTTAGAATAACAACTCTACTAAGAGATATAACAAGTTTACCAGAACATGCCTTTGTAAACTCTATCTCAGAACAAACATCACCAAAACTTACATAACTTCTTTTGAACTTATCATTTCTCCTTCTAATGTTAACTACATATACTAGATACTTAGAAGTATCTCCCATAACCTCAAATAGTTAGAATACTCAACTAGCCATTTGTACCAACTTGATCTTTCTGCTATTCTTTTGTCAGATATTACAAAAAATTGCTATGTTGAGATCAATGAAAAACTTAGTCATGAATGTAATAGACCATCATAGCAACATATCTACAATACTCCCCCATAGGAATACCATCAACATTCATGCTTGTAAAAATTTGGCAACAATCTCCCCCTTTGGCATTAATGGCAATATAGATGAAAAGCATCTAGTTCTAAGAATACCAAAAAAATATTGTTTATCTTCTTTTCAAATCCTCTTCATCAATCATTCCTCCCCATTGATATATCTCAATGTTCTCTCTATCAAACTATCATTTCAAGCTATGCTCATGCAAAACTTCTTCAACTATCATGTTGTACATGTTGTTTTTCTTCTCCTCAACATGATGTTTTTCATGCAATACTTCTCTTTCTCTACCATTGACATCAATGTCAAAGATTTCAAAAATGAACTTTACTACATCAAATTCTACAAAAATTGATTCTTACTTAGCTCAAGTATCCAAATACACTATTCAAAATGACATCCAACAAGAGTCCTAGATGACTTTGTCCATCACAAATACTCCCCCATATAGGAAGCATCAACATTCAATCCAAACAATAATTGTGCTTTGTTACACTGGACTAATGCACTCTTGCATCCTCTACTCTAATGTAGGAAGGGCCATAACCCCAAGCACACATCACAAATACTCAAAAGTCTCTTTGGGAAGAGTCTTAGTAAATATATTTGCAATCTTCTTTTTAATGCTCACATATTCCAATCTAATTTCCTTTTTCTGCAACTTTCTCTCTCAACATATGATACTTAATAGAAATATGCTTAGTCTTTGAATGCAAAACTAGATTTTTAGAAATATTTATTATGCTTGTGTTGTCACAATGTATGAAAATAGGATCACTAATTTCTATCCTTATATCCTTCAGCATCTACTTCATCCAAACAACTTGATTGCAATTTTTTGCTACTATAACATATTCTACTTTTGTCATACGTTGTGATGTACAATCCTACTTCTTTCTTAACCAAGAAACCAATGTTCCTCCAAGAGAGGAGGCTCCACCACTAGTGCTCTTTTTTTCATTCATACTTCCTACCCAATTAGCATCAGTATAAGAACTTAGAGTAAAATCATTAGATATATCATACTACAATCTAAACTTAGATGTTCCCTTTAGATATCTAAATATCCTTTTGACTACTGCATAATGTGCTTCTCTAGGATCAACTTGGAATCTTTCAACAATTCAAACTACATTTTCTATATCCAACCTTGTGTGAGTTAGATATTTCAATCCTCTAATCATAGATTTGTACTTCTTCTTCTCAATAGTAGGTGGCTCATCCTTTGTAGATAACTTGTGTCTAGTTAGCATAGGTGTTCCAATGGGTTTGCATGTTTCCAAGCCAAACCTTTTCAGTAAATCCTTCAAGTACTTAGTTTGAGAAATAAAGATACCTTCTTTATTTTTTACAATCTACAATCTTAGAAAATAGTTTAATTTTCCTATCACATTCTTGTCTACTAGTCTAGGGACCAATTGCCATGTCTCATTTTTTACTATCTAATCCAATTTTTCTTTCATAGCTTGTTTCCAATAATCATCTTTGCATGTTTCATCTACATTCTTAGGTTCAACTTGAGATATCAAGCATAGCTCTTCATTGACTCTATTTCTTGTCATCACAACTTTGTCTTTACTTCTGATGATCTTCTCAGATGGGTAATTCTTTATCATATTCTTCCCTGAAGAAGGATTTGCTATCTCAACTCTTAGTTCTACTAAATGTTCCACTCTTTGTTCTTTCCTTGGCTCTCCTTCATTCTACAAATCATTGATAGTCTCAAGAAATACCTAATCATTCTTTGGCCTACTAACATCATCATCATCTAAATTGTAATAAACTATTCTCTCTTATATCCTAAATTTCTCATCAATTCTTACATTTGCACTTTCTATAATAGTCTTAGTTCTTTGATTATAACATATATAAGCCTTGTTTTTTAACAAATAACTAAGAAAAATACCTTCATTACTTCTAGCATCAAACTTACCAATATCATCATCTCTTTTGATATAACACTTACTACCAAAAATTATGGAATACTTAACTGTAGGAGAGTGACCAAACCACAATTCATAAGGGGTATTGTTTGTGTCTTTCCTCACTTGTACATTGTTCGTAGTGTAGACATAAATGATATATTTACATCTTCTCTCTAAAATGTCTAGGATATATCATTCTCAAATAACATAGCTCTTGTAACTTCTGTAACTAATCAGTTCTTTATCTCTGAATGTCATTTTGTTCAGGGATTCTCAAAGCTGATACAATCTTTTGATTCCATTTTCTTCACAAAACATGTTAAACTCATTTGAGGTAAATTATCTTCCTCTATTTGATCTTAAACATTTAATCTTCATACCAAATTCATTCTTAACTCTATTTTTGGATATATTAAACTTATCCAAATTCCTCAAATTTTTCTTTAAGAAATCCAACCAACATCATTCTAGAAAAGTCATCAACTAGAATCATAAAATGCCTTTAACCATAGAATCCTTTAGTCTTTGTAGGATAGTTGACATCTATGTATACAACCTCCAATTTCACTATAGTAGTAAACTTCTTGTAGGGAAAAGAAGTTCTATTATGCTATGCTAGCACATGTTCCTTGCCAATTGTGTTAGTAGACTTTACAATCTTAGGAAAATCTCTGACAACAAACATACTACTAGTCTTCACAATACTATCAAAGTTTATATGACAAAATCTCTTATGTCATAACCAACTATCATCTACCTTTCCAAGCAAACATGTCATTTCAGTGGGATTCAACTAAAATACATTATCTTTACATCTAGTTCATGTTCCAATTATGTTTCCGTCTTTATCTTTGATCATGCATGTTTTCTCTATGAACTATAACTGATAACCTTTGTCTACTAGTTGTCCAACCCTCAAAAGATTATGCTTTAAACCATCAAAAAAAAATACATCCGTAGTGTTAGTTTTACCATCAAGAGTTATAGATCCAATGCCTTTAACTTGGCATGCTACATTGTTTCCAGCTCTAACAATTACTCCATCCTAACTTTTGAAGTCAAAAAACTTGTTCATATCACCAATCATATGATGTGAACAACCACTATCAATTATCCAATTAGATTTATTCTCAACGTATGACACCAAAGCTACTTTTTCTATATTTTTTTCTTTAATTTCAACAAATCCAATTTCATCATCACTAGTACTTAATGCTTGTTCATCAGAATCATTATCCTCATTTGCATACAAACACTCTCTATCTTTTCTAGGCTTGTAATTTCTTTTATACTTTCTCTCTCTTTTAGGACACTTAGATGCATAATGACCATATTCATCACAAGTAAAACATTTAAATATTTTCTTACCTCATTTTTCTCTTCTTTCTAGAAGAGGTACTCCTTCAATCTTTCTATCCTCCTCAAATCTGTTTCTACTAGCAAAATCTCCTCTAGAACTTGTGCTCCTTGCTAAATTAGGTCAAATATTCAAGGCACTAAAAGTTGTCTCTATTTTGGTCAATTCTCTAGGCTATCTAAATTCATTCTCAACTACTTCAAGTCTTCCAAGAAATGTCTCCTTTGTGAAGTCTTTGGTACAAGATATCAACAACTATATCATCTAAACTACTAAGTTAAATGGTGGTGTTAGAGTCTTCAATATCTTCCATATAACTTCATCATCTTCTTTGGTTCCTCCTTGAGATCTAATACTTGTAGTAACTTCTAATATCCTACCTATATATATTCTTATAGATTCATCTTCATCATTTTAGCATATTAAAATGCAAAAATCTATCTTTGTAACCTCAAATTCTTAGAATGTGCATCACCTTCAAAACTAGTTTCGAAAGCTATCCAAATAAAAGTAAAGTAGTAAGTGATTTTACCTTATTGTATTCAATTTTAGGAAGTGTAGTCAATATTTCTTCTCTAGCTCTCATGTCACACATAAAAAGATTTCTTTCATGCTTGGTACAATTTTCCAAATCCTTTTCTACAATGATTGTCTTTGTTGATTTGGTCAAGATCTAATATCCTGGACCCATACACAACAAATATGTCTTCATATTTTCCTTTTAGCTATCATAATTTGTTCCATCAAACTTTAGACTATCTTTCCTAAACATTCTTGCCATGGATCTCCCAAAGTTCTTAAACTTTATCTTCAAGGACTTGATGCTCTAATACCAATTGTTAGAAACAATAGTCCACCAAGATAACTAAGGGATGGGGGGTGAATGATTTATTCAATAATTAATACATTCATCTTCTTCAAAAAAGTTTAACCATTCAACCAAAATAAACCATCTTAATAAGATGCAAATAGACAATTACACCAAATATGTTAACTAGGGAAACCCTTGATCAAAGGTAAAACCTTGGTGGGAATAATACCCAGACGATTTTGTACTAATATAAATATTCTTTGTTAGAGGATGGAATATATTAGGTGTATATTACAACATTTAGTACATATAGTCCCTATTAGGAGACTTTGAATCCTTGTTAGGAGATTCCAACCCTATTAGGAGTTGTAGTACAATGTATGCAAGAAGAGCCCATTGTGCAAACATGTAAGTTCAACTACAAGAAGAGCTCACTACTCAAGCATGCAATTTACTATTATGTTCTTCTTTCCTTTGTTCTATCAACCAAATCAATCATTGTTAAACCTTGTAGACTAGGTCATGAACCTCGGTTCCAAATATCAAACCTCAGATCACTCAACAAAACCTTGGCAATGAAGTTTTCTTCACTTCTACACTGTTCTTCTCAACATCACATTTTTCTCTTACTACTTCTTACAAATATCATCTACATCCATACACATCCATACCATGATAAATAAAAATTTTCTTCCTTTATACATGTTATACTTAGCAATAACATTAATCTTTTTCCTTGTAACATGAATAAATTTTTATACATGTAATATTATGATGAGTGATCTTAGCCACATCATCACCAACATTTCTTCTACACATATTTAACCTTGATTCTCAGGAATAACAAGCTAAGAGATATAACAAGTTTACTAGAACATGCCTCTATAAACTCTATCTTAGAATAGACATCACCAAAACTTACATAACTTCTTCCAAACTTATCATTTCTTCTTCCAATGTTAATTGTATATACTAGATACTTAGAAGTGTCCCCCATAACCTTGGATAATTAGAATACTCAACTAGCCATTCATACCAACTTATCTTTCCATTGTTCTTTTGTCAGATACCATAGAAAATTGCTATGTTGACATCAATGAAAAACTTAGTAATGAATGTAACATATCATCATAGTAACATATCTGCAATACTCTCCCATAGAAATATCATTAGCATTCATGCTTACAATAATCTTGCAATAGGTTTTTGGGTCACCATATCTTGTGTCAAAGTGTTATGAATGTTTTCTTGCTTTGATTCTTTCAAGCATGCAATTAGGTCAGAATAATATATGAAGGATTACTTGGTGAATTATGATAAAGTTTTATTGGTTCCTAATTCACTCCTCCCCTCTTACTAACCTTCCCCACCTTATACTTCCAATAATTGATATATAACCTCTGATATCTCACATCAGAAGTTTAACAACTTGAGATAATATCAAAGACAATAAAGGTATATAAGCTAGATAATGCTATTGAGAATGAAAAGTAGAATCTAGATTGGCCATTGGACAACTCAACAGTGTAAAGCAAAAACTCTCTCAATCATTGAAAAGAAGGAAAGATCTTGTAGTACAAATGGATGACAATCTCTACATTGAAAATACAATTGAAGACTTATGTCTAGAAATAAATTCAGATGAAGATGATGCAGCAATCAAAGACCTATTGATTAGGAATTCCAATCTTCAAGAATAAATTAGAAAGTAGAAAAGAGAGAGAAAAATCCAATCAGTTAGATTATGTGAAGTCATGGAATAGAAAGATAAAGCCAAAGAAGTGATAGAAGAAAAGGGAAATTAAATTCAACAACTATCCCTTCAACAAGCAGACTTTATTGATCAACTCAATGATGCAAATCAAGAGCTTATCAATCTAAGGTTAGAAGATGAAAGACCATAAAATGATATCAACATTGAAAAGAAAACCAATGAAAGAATGATGAAATCTCAAGAAAGCATGTATTAATTGAATGAGAATAGTCAGTATAGACACAAAGGAAAAGATGGATTAGGATATACAGAAGAAGGTGAATCAGCTCAGCAAGGATCTCGAAAGAAGAAAAAGGCCTACTTGCAATCATTCTAGTAAGATATGTCATACATCAAACAAATTTTGGAGCAATGGTAAAGAAAGATTAAATGGAAAGTGTTACAGTTGCAACAAGCATGGTCATAGAGAAATTGAATGTACAGAGAAACCTAAGTTTGAAGGTGTTGGTGTTTCAAACTACTGAACATCAAAATGCTCAATATCATAGTGAAAAAACTCATACAATCTAAGGTTTAGCCAATTCCTAATAGCAATTACATGAATAAGCCACTATAACCCAACTTCAACAAAACCAAAGGATGATTCCTACACTTTCGGCTCTGCTACACCAAGGCGAGTATACCTAGGGATGATTCTAATGCAAACTTTTGTGTAAAGATTCTTTTAGTTTCATTCTAATTCTCATCTATTACCCACTAACACATGAGCAGTTTACTTCAATCCTTTTAATGTTCTCAAACTTGTATGCATCCCTTATCAGTAGATATGGTCGGCATTCTCCTTGAATTTACAAATACTCCTAGAAATAGTAGCTACCTAAGATTCAGAGAATAGATATAAACGAGTATTGACCAGCATTCATAACTTTGCACAAAATTGAATGAAAATGATTTTGATTTTATAATTGGTTTGATATGCAGTAGCAAAATTCATCCTTGTTCAGTTTTGACTTATATGACCAGTGCCTTATCCATTGGGAAAAAAATTGACTATTGGTAGGAGATCTAATTCAATTATCTTGTAAATGAATAAATCAATTGTAATCACCCATTTCCATTCTTATGAAATATCATTTTTATAAACTCATAAACCCTACTAATTCATTGAAGCATTTATATAATTCCTTGAATTAAAAAAAATAGTGATATTAGTATACAATGCATCCAGATTGCATTTAGCCAAGTTAAACCTTATTCAAAATGACCTCAAAGTAGACAAACCCATAAAGGAGACAGAAATAGATGATACAAATATAATGTAAATACCCCTTTGTATTATCCTTTCAAATGATGAATATAATGACTAATATAATTCAAATGAAAAGCCTAGAATGACTTGCTGGTTTTGTCATTCCAATATATCATTAGGAAGAACAATTAGAAAATAAACTTAGAACAATTACACGCTATTAGACTGACTGTATTCTCTCAAAGACATAAAAAAAAAAGTACTAAATCCAGACCCTCACATTTCCTTGAAAACTCGTTTACATAGACATGAGTTGCAACAAGCAAAGGCAAATGTATTTGACATGTGCCCTTCAAAAATATTTTTACATACATCTGTAACAAAAGGACAAAACTGTGAATAACAGAAAAATGGATACATCAAACTTTCCTTTGTGAGTTTGCTTCTATTATTTCCTTTGGAAAGGCAAGAATACTTTGATCAGATTCCTTTAGTGTTCTAGTTCCTTAGAGTAAGTGGCCATCAAATGTGATAGTGATGAGTCACCTTCCGCTACCTAACGGTCCTCTTTGTCTTTATCATTAGTAAGAGAGGTGGCTTCTACCTTTGTATCCTCTTCATTTTCATCATCTTCCACCTCATCATCTCCTTCTTTCTATTCTATAGACATAAATTCTTCCTTCCATTTATTGTAAGTAGTGTCCTTCAACCAATCAAAATTTAGAATTTCTCTTTGTACAGTTACTAAAGAATTTGCATTTGCCTCTAAATCAACAAAATCTTTTGTAATGGTGTTATAGAACAACTATACCTTCACCAACTCTTTACTTGTCACTACCCATAACAAATGGCCCATTTCATTTATAACCTTATTTAGTCTTTCACAAAAGACTTCGTCTAGCTCCCTCTTCCATTCTTCCTTTTCCTTGACTTTATCAATTATTTTTAGAGCACGAGGAAATAAATCAAATTTCTCTGCAAAATACTTGTAAAAATAGTTAGTTAACCTTCTATAGAAAGAATCCTGCTTATCATCAAAACCTTGCAACTTATTTAGTAAATCAAAAATTCCTTCTATCTAATGATATGTTAGCTAAATAATAGATATGCACATAGCAGTGATATCTGAACTTCTCTCTGTCCACTTCTATATAATGGGTCTAAATATAGCTTCATTTTTCTTCAATTCATCCCTGATAGCCAAAATCCTTGATAATTGATCAAAAAATGTGCACCATTCTATCTTGTCTATTAAATACATGATACCTTGGCTCAATTTCTCTTTGTATTGATTATTAAGTTCTACATGCATTGCATACAACTTATTTTTCTCCACTTCAAAATCCTCTGCAATATAGAACTAAGGCCTTTCTAGAGTATCAGGCATCTCAATAATTGGTGTTGATTTAAAGGGCTCAATAGGTGGTTGTGGGGGGTATGCAATCCTGGGTGTACTAGTCTCTCCTAATTTTATTTTCCCAAGAATCTTCTCCATTTGAGTTACTTTATTTTCTAATGACTATATTTGCATACCCCTCTTCTCATATGCTTTCAACACCTCTTCAAATATAGCATTGAGTTGGGAAATTTTTTTCTTCCTCTTGGCCAAACACCATGCCACCAAATTTTAGCATCTCTGATGCCATCCCAATTACTTGTTTACTACTTACCTCACAAGCCCTGAATACTGTCAATGCACCTGTATGTTCCATAATGGGAATCTCCTACATTCTGGTATTGTTTCTTTTTTCCATGGACCATATAACAAGGGCTTGGTGGTCATCACTAAATTTGACTCCTCTATGAGGCTGTAGTATCTCTTTAGCCGTCCTCAGTTGAACATTCCTTTGTTTCCTTATTGAATTAAAAAATAATAGCATTTTCTATATCCCATTCTAGAAAAAGGAGGACTCTTGACTGTCTAACTATTTTTCTCCCAGTTTCAGGAGTAAATTTAGCAAAATCATTCAAAAAAATTGATTTCACCTCTTCCTTAATAACAGGATCAAGTTTATCTGCTTGCTCAGCCTTGATCTTCTCATAGGCTTTCTCAAAATTTCCCATATTTAATCTCCACAAAAATTGAGCAAAAGCCCTAGATTTTACAAAATTTTCATCATTAATAAATTTTTCAGAGGCTTGAGCAACTATCAGATCAATTTCCTTACCCTAAAATTTAGCAACAGTTAAATCCAAGGAAGGGATGGGAGGTTCTTGTGGTTCTCCACTCTCCAAGTCTGTAGAAGTAACAATCACATCTCCTTCTCCAACCATTTTTCTAAGTTTCTCCCTTAAAGATGCTTCATCATTGATCCAAATTGGGGACTAGCTTGGGGAGTATTGTTCTACCTGAGAAGAAGAAGATCCCTATGCTAATTTCTACCTTTTTGGAGAGCTAGCTACAGATTGACTTCCTGGTCTTGGCCTCTGATGAAGGGGTGCCTGTTGCACACATTGAACCATTACATAACCCACCCTTCTTTGCAACGTATACTGGCTAGGAGCCACCACATTTCTGCTGCTTATCCTTCTTTATACCTCTGCAGCCTTGTCTAGATGTGTCTCAACATATATGGCTTTCTTCTCATTCATGGTTTGGATTATTATGGAAAAATTACTCATTAATGCTTGCATTTTAGCTCCCCATTATTTCTTATCTTTCAATGGGTCATACTAGGGGTCAAAAGCATTAATGAATTCTAGGGTCTTATTGAATACTATCCATTTTTCTTTCCTCAATTCTTCTTCTTGCAAAGTAAAAATATTTTTGATTATATCCTCTAGATAGTAAACTTGTTGTACCATGCAAGAAGCTTTCACCCTCTCTCTTAAGAGGTCATAGAATCCCTCAGGATCAATAAATTTGGCATGAGATTTTGCCATATTATATTTATCTAGAAACAAATTAAGGTGCTTCCAGCCTTTCCTGACAAAGACAAAATCATGTACCACTGTAACAATTGGAAAAAAGGTACCCTTCTTGGATAATTCCCTCTCATCTATAGTACCTATCTGTCATAAGAGCTCAGCTATCCCTATCTTCAAAGGAACATGGAAAGGTAGAACATGAGGCTTTCCCAAAAAGCCATATACTCTTATTACTATTGAGACATTGTAAGCGATTATATCCCCCCAGTTATGACTAACCAATAGCCCTTTTGAATGATACTTTGGTTTGACCAGTTCTAGCAATGCTTGTGGAATTCTAGGGTTGTCCCCTTGCAAAAGCAACCTAAGCTTTGATGCAAAGTATCTATCAAATCTCACATAACTAACATCTGTAGCTTTTAAAGTCATATCTACACTCCACAGCTGCACTGGATTCTTCTCTCCAACCCTGATTGTCTCCAGCTCCTTACCCTTGGAGAAAAAGGTGAGTCCCTTGTACAAGCATACATGCATTAGCAATGAGTACCAACCAAATGGTTTGTCCACATTTCGCCGTGCTATCCCTACTAGACCATTGTGAATTTCTTTTGCAAGAAAAGTAGCAAAATCCAGAATAGTGCTCATCCCAAATTGAAGAGTTTGAACCATGATAAGGACAATAGAGACTGGGATTTGATCAACATCATCCATCCCAAAAATCTTCCAAAGAGAAAAATATAATGCTTGAGTTCTAAGATTGAAATGTCTTTTTAGCAATGGCTCTGGGGTAGTGGCTGTAATTACAGGCAAGGTGCCAATTTGAGCAACATGCTCATGCAATGGCCATGTTCTTAGGTAAATTCTTTGTGCATCATACCTTGCTTGAAGGTCATCTATATCAATAGTTTCATGTATAGCATGGTTAGGATTGAGGTTGAAAACCTCACTAAATAATTCATGACAAACCCTAAACAGATTTACTCCAGTATGGTTTTTTACCCACCCTATAATTGGATCATATTTCTTTGCTAGATCCATCAATAAATCACTATCAAAGAAAATTGTGGGGACTGTTAATTTACCAATATCGAACTCCCATACATTGCTCATAGGAGTGTCTAGTTTTCGCTCTAAAAATGATTTTTTAAACAACTCTAGACCCCCCATGGAAACCTAGGCATCTCTTACTCAATTATCTTTTTCGTAAAAACCTTCTGCTACAACTACTCTTGGATGTTTTGGAATGAGTTCCCTCCCCTTATTTATTTCATGTACCAATAAGGGGAATTGTTTAAGAAAATCATCGTGCACAGAATGATTCAAATAATCCATTTTCTCAGTGAATTCTTTTTAGGGAGGCATTTTGAATAAAACCCTAGAAATTTTACAACAATAGATACTCAAATTTTTTAAAAAGTCACAGAGTACTTACCCACGAGAACTCACACTTCTTCACTATGTGATTTCTTGTACAATTTTACTAGATTGCTAGCTAAGAATTTTTGTGCCCTGGCTCTAAATTTTTTGTTTGCCTTGATGTTCTTTCTGTACTTTGGTGATTCATTAATGGTGAGATTGTGGATTTTTTTTATACATTGAAATTGCACAAATGAAATCTGAATCATATTTACTCTCAGTAACTGTTACCTCCAAATTGCAACCAAATTTGAATCCTATCCATAGATTTTCACCAGATCAGACGGCTTTGATTTAAAAGGCAACTAGCTTTTTGGCTTTAAAAACAAGGCTAGGTGTCACAATACTGCTTGCCTACATTCTTTAAATTTCTTACACCTTAGAATTACGGGGAAGTGCCACTCGTTGATCAAAATGAGATCAATGATTAGATCAATTCGTGTTTGAAGAAAATCAAGTCAGCTATACTGACCAATAGGAAACCTTTCTGGAGAACCGGGCTTCTAACAACTTCCACGCTAGTCAGTCCCATATCTTCCTTTAAGCGAGCAAGTGCTTGACGTCATTTTTTTCTACATGTCAAGTTGGCACATTCCTACTTTTCTTACTTGACAAGCATCTCCTTCTTGTTGGCTTGTGCAAGTCATTAATCTCTAAAAGATCAATAGTAGTAATGTTGGGAATCTATAATCCTTATAGGATGGGAAGAGTGACATTACCATGGACATGTTTCTACATGGCACATTCCCACTTTGTTTAAACTTCACTCAAGTTATTTATGCGGGGAAGGACCCTTCGTTGATCAAGATAGGATCAATAGGGTGAAACAATTTCTACATTTTGTGCTTGCACCATCCACTTGGGCCAATGAAATGACTTCTTTCAATCTACGTGCTCTAACTCATTTGACTATTGCATTAATTTTTGAAACTTTTCATGCCCAAATCAGAAGTGTTTCTAGCTAAGCATGAGTAGTAGACCACATGGCGTGACTTAGCATTCTTCATAGTTTGGCCCCACTATGATAGACATCGCAAAGGTGCATACCTATATTTCTTAAATCTCTAGCATTTTTATAATGCAGGATTGCACTAACCCTCAATCTCTGAAAGATCTACGGTTGATGAAGCTTGACTTCTATTTGGCAGACAAACTTCTTTAGTGACACATCTGGCAGTATACATTAGCAATCACTTTATAGTGTGGCACATCATAGCATACAATTAAAACTTCTCAACCCTACCTTGCCATGCATCCAAAAACTACTTGCACGCATTATTTATCTCTCATGTAGCTTCAAATTGTGGGCATGCATTGGCCTTTGATCTTTGACAGATCAACGGTTATAAAATCATGAGTTTCCAATACCACGCTAGCTGAAGTGATGAATAAAATACCTCCATCCATTCCAACTTGTCTGACACTTGCCACGAAGGACATCTCAACATCATCCTTGAGAATGGCGAGCTCATCTTGTCAGACTGTGCCACTTGTCCAATTTTTGCTTCCCTGCATTATTTATCTGATAAGCATCTCCTTCTTGCGGGAAAGTGCTAGCCCTTGATTCAAATGAAATCAATGGTTGACACTTCTTGGTGATAAAGGCATATATCTATTGGTAACTCAACCAATGATATCGCAGGAAATCCAAAATGTGCACGAAAGGTAGTGATAGACTTGCAAAAGTTTCTAACAACTCCTGACTCCTTTTATGGTTCACTGGAATTTTAGAAAGGCAAGGGCTACGTGTCACCAAGTCGCATGCCCCCATTATTTAAAAACCTTGCATCTCAAAATTGCAGGCATGCAATACCCGTTGATCTAAACAAGATCAATAATTATAAAACTTTGTGTCATCAGAGGTATTTCCTAATAGAATAATTAAACAATTTGCAAGTCAAGCATGGCCATGTAAGGTTTAAACCAATAATTATAATAAAATCATGCTTGTGCAAGCCCTTCCTTGGGTAAAATACTATACCATTTAAAAACATTTTTCTGAAAATATTTTGAGGGTTTTTAAAACTAGGGCAATCTAAGGGCTTGAAAAATACAAGGAACAAAACCCTAATTTGCAAGGTTTTTTAAAACTCAAATAATTTTTCACTAAGATTTTACACTATTTTTGCATTGTGAAAAATCAGACCAACAAAAGGAAAATGTCACAAGCAATCTAAGGGTTTGAAAAATACAAGGAACAAAATCCTAATTTGCAAGGTTTTTTAAAACTCAAATGATTTTTCACTAAGACTTTACATAATTTCTGCATTGTGAAAAATCAAACCAATAGAAGGAAAATGTTACAATTTGAAGAAACAATGACACAAATCTTCAAAGCAAAAAACAAAAAATAGGAACCTAATAGAAAAACTATGAAACCAATATTTGGATGGGATTACAACACATGGTGTACGTGTCACTATTGTGGTGAATTTGAACACATTGAAGAAAACTATGTGAAGCATTATCTGAGGAAAAGAGATAATATAAAAACATGTTTTATTTGGATAGAACTTGGACATCTTGCCAAGAACTGCATGAACACAAGAAGGATTGAAGATAAAAAGAAGGATAAAGCTAACAATATTATAAAACAAACCAAGCAGCAATGGGTACCAAAATCTCTAGAGAATGGAACCCAAAATCATGAAGTGAATGACATCCAAATCAATGAGTTGGGTGGCACAATAATTTCAACCTAGTTTCCTACAGAGATTACTAGAATTGTGATTTAGAAGAGGTCATCTAACATCAATTCTAGCTAGCAAGCAGAATGATCCAATCTTCATTCAAGATGCACAAGGATTACCAAGTGATGATGGTAAATTCAAGACCTTACTGAGCAAGGTCAGGATACATTAGAACATTGGATGAAGATGTTGAGTTGTTGGTGACTCTACTGAGCTATGAATGTCTCCCAAGCAATAAAAGATAAACTAAGTGGAGGATAGACTATCATTGAGCGAGTATACATATGAAGTATTAATGAAAATTGAAAAGAGGAAATTTTTTAAATGGACATAAATCAAATGCATTATTTCACTACAAATTTAGAGCCCTTAAGAAATTTGAGTGGTTTTTGTTGAAGATTTTTTGCATTTTCAAAAACCCTACTAAGCATGGCATCATTAAGTAGTAAAGTCAAGAAAGGTTCTAAAATGTTAGTCTAAGGAGTCAACTGCAAGGCACTTACATTCATGTTGAGTCTAGCGATTATAGAGGCTTTCAACCTAGCTGGTGCATAGTCTCAAATTCTGCCCAAGGTATTACTCATCATCGATATCTATTGATTTTACCACTATTCTATTTAGGATCTTGGTACTCTAGAGAAGAATGGGGTATTCAATAAATTATGTGTGCATGGTGTATTGAGGCTTGAACATCAACATTTGGAAACTAAGGGTTTGATGCATATTTCACATATGCCAAGGGATTTTTAAGTCAAATAGATTAGAGTTATCCTAAGCCATGTTCTCAATGGGAAATCATGGTTGGACCAACCCATCCAGATTAAAAGGAAAATGATTCATAGAATCATTAGACTGCCAATGCTAAACAAAGAAAAGACCACCAAACCCTAAGTTAGGTTGAATTTGTTGGAATAATGATACATTTGTCATTAGTTACAACACTTATTTGATTCTGAATGCTTACTGAGTTCATCACTCAATTTACAATTCATACCGAGCATTCATTGGTTACCAAGTATGTTCAGCAGTGTTTACTAAGTCAGAAAGTTAAACAAAGGTTTTAGTGTTTATCGAGTCAGGAAGGTAAACGAAGGTTTTAGTGTTTATTGAGTCGGGAAGGTAAACGAAGGTTTTAGTGTTTACTGAGTCAGGAAGGTAAACGAAGGCTTTAGTGTTTACCGAGTCAGGAAGGTAAACGAAGGTTTTACTGTTTACCGAGTTAGAAAGGTAAACAAAGGTTTTAGTGTTTGCCGAGTCAGAAAGGTAAACGAAGGTTTTAGTAGTTACCAAGACAGAAAAGTAAAAGAAGTATTCAGTTCTTACCAAGTGAATCGAAGGAGTTAGTTTCTACCGAGTGACACAATGTTTACTGAGTCACCAGTGGTTACCAAGTTCCAAGCTACTCAGAGTGATTAGTATGGACCAAGCCCCTACCTCTACCGAGTGCATGATGATGCCGTGTAATGTAGTGGATGTCGAGTGTCAAAAGCTCACCGAGTGAGTTTGAGGAACCTGAGTTTTCTACTATCTGGCCGACTCAGTAATGTTTTTTCCACTTGTGTTTGGCCGATCTTGTTGCTATAAATATTGGAATGGTATATGCGTAATGTATTGTGCCATTTGCAATATAATAATAATTTAAAAAAAAAAGAATGAAGATAAGTAACAGTGAAGTAAGAGCGAATTGAAAGAGAATCAGCAGTAGAGTATTCAGCAAGGTTATCAAGGAGTAGCAAAGATATATCCATCACATCAAGCGATCAGTACATAAGATCTAATAAGCAAACCAGTTGCAAGCAGATCCACTGCTTCATCCTAACATGTGAATCAGTTTTGTAAATCCTTTAACAGGGTAGACTTAACAATATTTTGTAAATCTCCTAACAGAGTGCATACTTCATTGTATGTTTGTAAATCCTCTAACAAGGTGGATCTAGTAGTCCTACTTGCTCCTAACAGGGCAGATCACCAGAAGTGATCATTGTAAGCCTTAACCAACCAAATTTATACTACAATATTGAAGTTTTGTGGGCATCATCCCCACCCTAGTTTTACTTTCAAATTGAAAGGTTTCTGGGTCACCAAATGAGTGTGTTAATCTTTTCATGCATACAGTAAAGTAGATGAATGAATGGTGAATTTGTTATTATGTTGAATTGGTTTAAATTTTAAACATTATTGATTCACCCCTCCCCTCTCAGTAACCTTGTTAGTCCTAATATTTCCAACAATTGGTATCAAAGCTTTGTGGTTCTCAGGACAGAGCTTGACAGCTTGAGCAAAGATCAAGGACAATGGAGATATTCAGACTTGACAAAACTATTGAGAATGAGAAGCTAGATTTGGAGATGGCCATGGTTCAACTCAAAGAAGCAAAGGAACATCTTTCTCAATCCCTAAAAAGAAGAAAGGAACTTGCAAGACAAATAAATGACCATTTTTATGTTGAAGAAAGGATTGAAGATTTGTTACCATCAAGTAATACAGAAGAAGTTGACAAAGCAATCAAAGAACTTCTAGAAAAGAATGGATCTCTGCAACAAGAGGTAAGAAAGTTTAAAAGAGAGCAAGAAATACAACCAATTAGGCTATGTGAAGTTTTGGAACAAAGAAACAAAGCACAAGAAGAATTGGAAGATAGAAGTCATGAAACTCAAAATCAATCCCTTGAACATGAAGATCTAGCAGATCAACTATCCAATGCAAATGAAGAAATCAGGATTCTCAAAGCACAAAATGAAAGTCTACAGAATGACTTAAGAACTGAGAGACAAATCAATGAAAGCTTGGAAAATGATCTAAATATTGAAAAAAAATTCAATGAAAGGATGATGAAATCTCAAGCAGACATGAATCAATTGAATCAGCAAAATGAGCAGAATTTTTATAAGCAAAAAGGTAAAGCTGGTCTTGGATACAAGGAAGAAGGTGAATCTTCTCAACAAGGTACCCAAAGGAATCAAAGACCCACTTGTAATCATTGTGGCAAGATAGGTCATACATCTAACAAATGTTGGAGTAATGGTAAAGGTAAATTCAATGGAAAATGTTTCAATTGCAATCAGCATGGTCACAAAGCCAATAAATGCAAGGAGAAACCAAAGTTTGAAGGAAAATGTCACAAATGCAAGAAACAAGGACACAAGGCATCTGAATGTAGATCAAAATCATTCAATCCAGTAGAACAAATTGTCAAAGCAATATTTGGTTGGGATTACAATACTTGGTGTAGATGTCACTATTGTGGAGAATATGGAGACATAGGAACAAACTATAGAAGGCATCACCTAAGGAAGAAAGATACAACCATAAGATGCTATACTTGCATTGAACTTGGTCATATAGCCAAGAATTTCATGAATATAGGAAAGGTTGAAGATGAAAAGAAAACTAGAGCTAATAATATTTGAAAGCAAATGAAACAACAGTGGATTCCTAACTCTACCGAGCAAGAAAATTCAAATGATGGAAATGTCACTCTAAGAATGGGTGACTCCACCATTCCTAATTAGACTTATCAAGAAGGATAAGGGACTGCATCTTCAAGCCATATCCTAAGCAGTTCTAGAAAGAAGGAGTGGAAATGATAAATTAGTATTGCAGATACAAATCATAATTCACAGTGTTGCATCTACTGAGTAAGGTTGGTTTTCAGACTTTACCGAGCTTGGTCAGGAAAATAAGTAAGGTTTTGTGTGTTCATCGAGTTGCAAGGTTTACCAAGTAAGTCGGTGACTATTTATAAAACCCTAATTCTCAGCTACCTTCGTACTCGAGCATTAATGACAAGATTTCGATCAAAAAGGCAAAATTTGATCTCATTCTTCACCATGAATTCAGTGTTCACAGAGCAAATATATTTTTAAGTGCATCCAAGTGAGTTCAAGTGATTTGAGACAATTTTTCAGCAAAGAATTTGTGTTACGAAATTGTTCTCTCACTGAGCAGCAATGGCATCCGCAAGCACTAGTGGTAGTAAGGCAAAGAGAGGTTCTAAAATTATTGTGAAGGGAGTCGAATGGGAGGCACCCAATTTCAAAATTGTTCCTGCCATCGTTGAATCAATCGACCCGCATGGAGCTCTATTGCAGATCCCTCCAAAGGTACTTCTTATCAATGATATTCGTACTCATTTCAAATGTACTATGCAAGAAATAGGGACACTAGATATGGATAGTACCCTAGCCGAGTTATGTGTGGATGGAACCCTAAAACCTGAGTTTAAACATTTGGAAACCAAAGGTTTAACCCATATCCCGCATCTGCCAAGAAATTTCCAAGTGAAATGGGTGAGGTATATCTTAAGTTGTGTGCATAATGGACAATTGTGGTTAGAGCAACCCATCCTCTAACAAAGAAGATGATCCATAAGATCACGAGTTTACCAATGTTGACCAAAGCCAAAACCACCAAAGCCCTAGGTCGAGATGAACTTCAAAAATTAACCCAAGCCGAATGGGATGGTAGAGGCTTAAAGCTCAACAATGTTTCAGATATAGAACTAAAATTTGGTATTTGTGTTTTGCATACAAACTGTATAGTTCTAGTAGGCTGAATAGTGTACCCTATGAGGCTGTAGATTTGGCATATAAAATTGTAAAGAAAAATATGGAGTTTGACCTAGCTGATGTGCTATTAAAACAATTGAATAAAAACATGAATAGCATAAGGACTGCAAAGACAAACCCTTGTAAATTTGGTTCTTTGCTAGTTTGTTTATTTTTCTATGTACAAAAATTCTTTCCATCTAAGGATGTAGTTGTATGGAGGAAAGATACTCCAATTTTGTATCAAATAAACGAATTCATAGCAGAAATGGGTATGAATTTTGATAAGGTGATGGATAATTATTTTGAAGATTTCAAGGAAAGGATGAAAAACAGGTTCAGGATACCTCTGAAACTTGTTGAAGAGTATAAGGATGATGTCTATTTCATGGTTGACTGTGACAGAGTCTACATCCAGGCAGTCAAACCCCGAGTGGCATGGGTAAAACCATTGCCCTATGAGCTAAATATTGATGATGCCAGAGATATCATTGAGGCACTGGTAAATGAACTAGTGGATCCCAAGTTGCCTGCATTCAAAACCTATGAAGAGGCAAAGGTTAGAATAGAGCTTGAAATCAAGCTTCCTCAAGCAATCTCCAAAGGCAGGAGAAAAATAGAAAAGCTAAAAGCTGATACTGGACCTCTCATGATAACAGAAGGGAGAGGAGAAGATGAAGAAAAAGAAGAAGAAGAAGAACCTCAACGAAAGAAAGGTAAGGTGACTATCACCAAACCTACAAAGCAAACCACTGTAGTATTCTCTAGGAGAACAAGATAGGGAAAGAAGGAACCTGAATTTGTTAAGCCTCCACTCACCTTTGAAGCAAGACTAAAGAAATTAGATGAAGGAGGTAGCTTCACAAACTTCAAGCATTAAAGTTTGAAACCAGATGAGAATAGGAGAAAATGCAGATTGAGGATCTGGTACTGAAAAAAATGGGTAAATGGAAATATTCCCCAGACCAGATAGCCTCTCAGATCTCCAAAGAGCTATTGGAAAGATTGCAACCAAGATGGGAAGCTGCAACCAAGACTGTCAAAGACATTTATGAGCAGACCCTGAGGAATCTCCTGCCAAGTCTCCCTAATGCTGAAGTGAAGAAATCACTAAAAGATCACGAAGGTAATATGATGATTAGATTCCACACTTGTTTGATACTTGTCAAAGACATTGAGCATGTAGTAAATGATGCAACAAACATGTGGAAAAATATCTATCATCTACACAAACCCAGTGAGGATACTGTTGAAATCACAGACAATGACAACAGTGATGATAATGATGATAATGATGATGGTGATGACATTGAAGACATTCCAGAAGACCTGCAATCATTAATGTTAGAAATTGAGGAAGAAGCAGCCTCTACTAGTGAGATTGTGAGATCAATAGCCTCATCAATTGATCAATCTCCACCTATCTTCTCTTAGCTCCAAGTTTTTGCAATGCAAGTGCCAAGCACTTCATCTACCGAGCTAGTAGTCACTTCTTCTACTACCGAGCTTCCAAGCACATCATCAGCCACCGAGTTAGCCACTGCAGCAGTCACTTCACCGAGTGTATCTCTTCCACCTGCAGCTTGTACAGTAAGTCTTCCAAGTTTCATATCAATTTTGACTTCCTTAGCCACATTGGCCCCAATTTTTGTTCCAGTCAGTTCTCCAATTGTAAATATACCAGTATGTACATCATTTTTTACTAGTACATCATTTTTGGGAAGTATATCAAGTTTTGATACAGCCAGCACTTTCTTAGTTTACCTTTAGTTGGTCCCATTCTAGTTTTGACTGCTAGTCCTGCAGCATCGACCATTGTATCTACTTCAAAAGGAGAGGAGGTAAGTACTATAGATAAACCAAAGACACCCGTGAGACTGCTGCTTACAAATAGTGATATAGATTTGGATGAAGAAATTGTCATTCCACAGATAAATCTAGAAACTGCTATGGTTAATGAACTGAGATTGGCTAGTCAGCATCTAGAGAAAAAGGCACAACAAATGCAGCTAAGGAATGAAAGGGACAGATAATTCAACATCATTGAGAGTGCTAAGAACATAATAACTGAGGCTATAAGTGTTGATGTGGATTCATCTCAACACATTTTGTTAGAGCTAGAAGAAGCGGTGAATAAATTTAATGAGGATATCTCAGGACAAGAAAAGTTAATAGAGAAAGCAGAAAGGAAATTTGAAAATAAGGTGCTTTAGCACATTGCTCAGCACTTAGCAATAAAACAGGATGAATTAACCTCAATTTTGTCTGACATTGAAAATTCTTTTAATAATGTAACCTCACTTTTTGCAAAACTTTGTGATGTTACCGAGTATACAAAGGAAATAAAAGAAAAGTTGAATAAAATTGATGAGGATATAAAGGTCAGTGCCCAAATGCTGCAATCTGACCACAGTGCAAGTTCATCCCATCATCTGAGAATCAAATTTTTGTCAGAGAAACAAGCAAAATTGCTGAGAGAGGAAGCAAGGATCAGGTCTACTCTGATTGACATCCAGAATATGATCCTTCCTATCATGAACACAATGTAGAAGCACATTGCATATTCAAAAACATTGATCCATGACAAAAACTTCTCTGTTGTAGACCATGTGATTGAACTTTCTGCAAAAGTTCAAGTGGCTCTCTCCACATGTAAAATTCTACAAGAAAATTGGGATAAAACTCTGCAACTAATTCTTCAGGTACATTATGAGTTTATCACACATTTTGGTGTCTCCATGTAAATACATTCTTTATTCTTTGGCATTAATGTCAAAAAGGGGGAGAAAATAGGAGAATCAGACACAAAAGGGGAGAAGGTAATAAAGTAATAAAGAATAAAGTCATATAACTCATGTAAAAACCTTGTGTATATTGTATGGGGGAGTTATATGTAAGGTAGCCCATGTATATTTAGCATAGCAAAATCAAATCAGTTTTGTCAGATGTTGTATATAAATTTTGGCTCATAAGATTTTTTGTCACTAATGCCAAACGAGGATATTGTTGGAATAATGATACATTTGTCATTAGTTACAACACTTATTTGATTCTGAATGCTTACCGAGTTCATCACTCAGTTTACAGTTCATACCGAGCATTCGTTGGTTACCAAGTATGTTCAGCAGTGTTTACCAAGTCAGAAAGGTAAACGAAGGTTTTAGTGTTTACCGAGTCAGGAAGGTAAATGAAGGTTTTAGTGTTTACCGAGTCAGGAAGGTAAACGAAGGTTTTAGTGTTTACCGAGTTAGGAAGGTAAATGAAGGTTTTAGTGTTTACCGAGTCAAAAAGGTAAACAAAGGTTTTAGTGTTTACCGAGTCAGAAAGGTAAACAAAGGTTTTAGTGTTTACCGAGTCAAAAAGGTAAACGAAGGTTTTAGTAGTTACCAAGACAGAAAGGTAAAAGAAGTAATCAGTGCTTACGAAGTGAATCAAAGGAGTTAGTTTCTACCGAGTGACACAATGTTTACCGAGTCACTAGTGGTTACCAAGTTCCAAGCTACTGAGAGTGATTAGTATGGACCGAGCCCCTACCTCTACCAAGTGCATGACGATGTCATGTAATGTAGTGGATGTCGAGTGTCAGAAGGTCACCGAGTGAGTTTGAAGAACCTGAGTTTTCTACTACCTAGCTGACTCAGTAATGTTTTTTCCACTTGTGTTTGGCCGACCTTGTTGCTATAAATATTGGAATGGTATTTATGTAATGTATTGTGCCATTTGCAATATAATAAAAAAATAAAATAAAAGAAAGAATGAAGATAAGTAACAGTGAAGTAAGAGCAAATTGAAAGAGAATCAGCAGCAGAGTATTCATCAAGGTTATCAAGGAGCAGCAAAGATATATCCATCACATCAAGTGATCAGTACATAAGAGCTAATCAGAAAACCAGTTGCAAGCAGATCCACTGCTTCATCCTAACAGGTGAATCAGTTTTGTAAATCCTTTAACAGGGTAGACTTAACAGTCTTTTGTAAATCTCCTAACAGAGTGCATACTTTATTGTATGTTTGTAAATCCTCTAACAAGGTGGATGTAGTAGTCCTACTTGCTCCTAATAGGGCAGATCACCAGAAGTGATCATTGTAAGCCTTAACCGACCAACTTTATACTGTAGTATTGAAGTTTTATGGGTATCATCCCCACCCCAGTTTTACTTTCAAATTGAAAGGTTTCTGGGTCACCAAATCAGTGTGTTAATCTTTTCATGCATACAGTAAAGTAGATGAATGAATGGTGAATTTGTTATTATGCTGAATTGGTTTAAATTTTAAAGGTTACTGATTCACCCCTCCCCTCTCAATAACCTTGTTAGTCCTAATATTTCCAACAGAGTTGGCTAAGAGAACTCTTGTCGAGTGGGATGGAAGAGGCATGAAATCTAATGACATGATAGAAATGGAGCTTAAATTTGGAATACATGTGATTTCTCACAAAATTTATAGCTATAGTCAATTGAACAACATATTATGTCCAGCTATTGATCTTGCATACAACAAGGTAGTAAAGAATAATCTATCCTTTGAATTTGTTGAGTTTTTTTTGAACCAATTCAACAAGAACATGGAGAAAATCAAAGTGTCAAAGAATAATCCATGTATTTTTCATTCCATTTTGACATGTCTATTCTTCTTTATTCAAAAGTTTTTCCCTTCCAAAGGCTTTGTAGTATGGAGGAAGGATGTTCTAGTTTTATATCAAATCAATAAATACATAGCATAATTCGGTGAAAATTTTGATAGAATCATGGATAAGTATTTTGAAACATTCAAAGAAAAGATGCAAAACAAGTTTAGGATACCCAGGAAGCTTGTTGAAGGCTATGAGAAAGATATATGTTTCATGATTGACTATGACAAAGTTTATATTCAAGCAGTTAGACTTAGAGTGGCATGGGTTAAACCTCTAGCATATGAGGTTAACATTGATGACACTAAGCATATAATTGAAGCTCTACTAAATGAGCCTATGGATCCCAAATCCACCCATTTTGGAACATATGATGAAGCAAAGGGATCAATTTAGCTTGAAATCAAGCTACCTCAAGCAATAAACAAAGGGATGATAGAAAAGTTAATGAAAAATACAAAGCAAGAAAGTTCTCCCCTCATGTTGATAGAAGGAAAAGGAGATAATGTAGAAGATAATTATGAAGAGGATGAAGTCCAGGAATCTAAATTTGAGAAGGAAGAACCTCCCAAGAAGAAGGGGAAGGCCATTATAACTAGACCTGCCAAATCCTCCCCTACTATATTTAGAATAAAGGTAGCCAAATCCAAAAGGAAGTCAAAGTTAAGTGAAGATGAAGCCAAACTAATTATCTTCAAAAGATCTACACCTACACTCCAAGAAAGATTGAAGAGGATGGAAGAAGGAATTGACATGGCATGTTTTAAGCTTCTCAAGTACAAGAGAAGGAATGAAAAAGAGAAAAGGTAGATTGAGGATACTTCTATGACTAAATTAGACAAATGGAAGTACTTACCAGATGAGCTTTCATAGAAAATTCCTAATAAACTTATGAAGGTAGTTAAACCTAGATGGGAAAATGCAAACAACACTATCAAGGACATCTTTAACAAACTTTGAAGCAACTCATGATGAGTCTCAATGACAAGGAAGTAAATGAATCCTTGAAGCAAAATGAGAAGAAGTTCACTCTCAAGTTAAACACATGTATGATATTTCTTAAGGATATTGAATCTTTGGTGAATATAGCTACTACTACATGGAAAAACATCTATCAACTACACAAACCTAATGAATTTTTTGTACACATTGATGCCAAAGGTGGTGAAGATGAGGAAGAAGAAGTAGAAATAAAAGATGATGAGATAGATGATGTTAATCTTGACAATGAGGAGGAAGAACATGAAGCTATAGGAGGAATCCTTCTAGAGATACAAAGCATTGAAGAATTTGATGTAGAAAAGACCGCAACTCAGATTATGACTTTTTTTTCTCACTCTCCAAGAAAAGTCATAGTGTAATCAAGCTTAGAGAAATCTTCTACCAAGGTGGTTGTGGATACCACTACTACACCAAGCACCCACCAAGCTCTAAATCTGTTTTGATGAGCAGCAAGTTTCTCCATCATCAGGCCTGACCAAACAAAAATAAGGTATTCCTATTGTTAGTGTCATTTGTACATTTATTTCTATTCCATCTCTTTCTACAATTTTTTCTATTCCAAGTGTATCCATAGATAGTGCAATCAAAGTTGAGAATCATTCTCAACTGAGCACTGAAGTTTTAAATAACGCTAAAGAAATTATTTATACCATTCCAAATGAAAAGGGTAAAGAAGAGGAAGAAATTGATCTAGATGAGGATATTTTTCTTCTAAATTGGGATATCTCTCTCCTTGCTCCTAATCAAATGGATACCCTAGGAGAACTATTAAAGAAGAGAGGAAAGCAAGAGAAGCTTAGAGAAGAAAAGAAGAAGAAAAATCAATCCCTTGAGGACACAAAGATCATATTTGTTGATGCTCTGAGTATTGAGATTGCTAGTACAAAACCTATTCTTGATCAACTATTTAAAATTATCGATAATTTCAATGAAGATCTGAATGGATAGGAAAATCTACTACAAAGAGTTGAAAGAAAATTTGAGAATAGAGTATTGGAGCAAGTTGCACAGAAAATTGCAATAGATCAAGTAGAGTTATCTGCTATTCTTGTTTCACTAGAGACATTTGTAAGTAATGTTATTTCAATATTTGTCAAATTGAGTGACATATCTATCTTCACAAAGGAGATCAAGGATAAATTGTCTGAGATAGATGAAGATATCAAGGCAAGTGCACGCTAGCTATCACTTAACCCAAGTTAGAGTTTTGAACACTTCACAAAGATCATATATCTAACAAATTTGTAGGTAGAATTATTGAAGGAAGAAGCCAAAATCAAGTCCACACATGTAGAGATTCAGGGTATAATTCTTCCAAACATGGATTAAATTTAGAAAAACATTGCACATGAAAAGAATCTCATCCATGACAATAATTTCTCCATAGCTGACCACATGATGAAATTATTAGTAGAAGTTTAGATTGCCTTACATGCATGCAAGGTATTTCAAGAGAATTGGAACAATACTATAGTACTAATTCTAAAGGTATATTCTGATTTCTTATCACATTTTGGTATTGACATATATAGATATTATACACCTTTGACATTTATTTCAAAAAGGGGGAGAAGATATTGTATATTGTATTTTTTTATAAAGAGGGAGAAGATATTGACAAAAGGAGGGAAAGTATGCTATACTCTAGATGTATGAATATAAGAGAGATATATGTATGGGGGAGTAGTATAGTATTATGTAGATACTTGTAGAGATAAGAAGAAAATATCTTTACAAAGGCAATTTAAAAAATAAAATAAAAAATAGAATATGCTACTAAGCTACACCAGCAAGAAGTCAAAACTGAATTGGAGACTCAAGATGATGATAAAGGAAGTTTTTTTCTTTACTTATAGTTTTGAATTTTTAGATTTCTGGTTTAATAAGTGTTTTTGTCACTAATGCCAAAGAGGTAGATTGCTAACATTTATGTTAATTTGTATATTTGTGACTCAACACTTAGTCAAATGGTTGCATTGCTATCAAGCTCTATAGTTTCTATCCAGCTTATCTTTCATCATGTTGTTTTAACCAAGTGTTTAAGTTGCTCCCAAGCCAAGTAGTCAAAATGTAGTGTCTACCAAGCACCTAAGTTAGTTTATAGTGTTTTCCAAGCTTCATAGTGTTTACCAAGCTTCAAAGACTACAAGTACAATGCAAATCAAGTGTAGTAGAGGCTACTAAGCTATTCAATAGAAGTGAAGAAGATCATAATGTTAACAAAGCTCTAGTATGTTAACTAAGTTTTAGTATATCTACAAAGCTCACGTTATTAACAATGTTAATCTAGTCTTGACTAAGTCATGTAGTGTTAATCGAGTGATTCTATAGCTACTGAGTTTCTTAGTGTTCATCGAGTCACATAATGTTGACTAAGTTTGAGCTACTTCGAATTGTTAGTATGGGCCAAGCTTAAAGTTCAACTAAGTGTCTAAGACTTTCAAGTGTTGACAAGGTTTCCTATGTACCAAAACATCACCAAGTTTGTCTTTAGAATCCAAGTTATGATAGTTAGGCCGACTTGGTGAATTATGATCAATTTGGTATTGTAGCTAGCTCTAGAAGGTAATGAATTAGATTGGTATATATGTAATGCATTGTATTGTATCCAAATGTGTGTGTGTGTGTGTGTGTGTGTGTGTGTGTGTGTGTGTGTGTGTGTGTGTGTGTGTGTGTGTGTGTGTGTGAAGAGTATTAGGGTGTACATGAGCATGAATTGAAGAAGGATACAAGTAGTATAAGGGACAATAGAGATTTATCTATCATAGTCAAGTAATCATTGTAATACAAGGAATCTATTTAGAAAATCAGAGTTGTAGAATAGAGATTAGCCATTAGTTCATCCTAATAGGTGTATTAGTCAATTCATTTAATAGGGTAGACTTGGCAGTCTTTTTCTAAATCTCCTAACCGATTTCATACCTCATTTTATATTTTTAAATCATTTAACAAGGTGGACCTTACAGTCCTTATTGCTCCTAATAGGGAAAATCACTAGAAGTGGTCAATTTTAAGCCTTAATAGGTTTACTTTATACTGCAATACTAAAACTTGTGGGTATCATTCCCACCCTAGTTTTACTTTCTAATTGGAAGGTTTTTGGGTCACCATATCTTATGTCAAAGTGTTATGAATGTTTAATTTATTTGATTCCTTTGTGCATGCAATTAGGTCAAAATAATATATGAAGGATTAATTGGTGAAGTAGGATAAAGATTTATTGGTTCATAATTTAGCCCTCAACTATTAGTAACCTTTCCTACCTTATATTTCCAACAAAAATAAGTAGGAGATTCGAGTCGAGTTCAGTAGATCAAGAGGAGGGGGCCCTCCAAAGAAGTACACATAAGCACAAGTTGCAAAGTGCCAAAGAGTTTTTTAATTTATAATTGGGTGCAATATTTGTACAATAGTAACCTATCTAAAAAAAATGGTAATAGAACAAAAGGATTTGGCATTACACTTTAGTCTCAACTAAAATGAATGATAAGGAATCCATTACTAAACTGAATTCTATTTCCCAGCCAAAAATGGTACAATTTAATTGTAATGACAACATATATCTACAATCAATTAATTATACATGAATTTTACTAGATATAATTTTGTAAAAAAAATTATAATCACACATAATCATACATTAAAAAAATCATGCATAGTCAAATACTATTTACAAATGGGAGCTATGTGCTCCCATTAAAGGTTATTGTTGTATGGAAAAGTAGTCTTAATATATGTGAGGAACATATTTACCTATTTAAGTAACAACCAATAATAGTAAAACACTTTCAACAAAACCATACTCTATACCACACGTTAGCTAATGAAGTACATACAATGCTCAACTAGACTACCAAATTTTCTATTTAAGAAAGTGAGAAGCTAGTTGAAGTATACCATGGCCTAAAGTGCAATACATAGTAATATTTGACTTGAACTCTTTTCATTTTAGTTATATATTGATGACTTAAGTATGTGCTAACAATGTTCCAATCACATATCTAAACAACAATAATTACTAATGGATATTCTACCATCTTGTTTACATGGTGTTGTATGTGAATTTTATTCCACTAATTAATGATAGGAAAATTGTCATGTTATGTAAAATCCATCTCTCTCTTGGTTTGAGACTTACCTTAAAAAAAATTTGAAAGCCAAATTGCACAAAAATATTGGAACTAGTGAATGAAACTTTATGCACATTAGCATGACAAATGAATCCTTGTTACAACACATGTTTTTGTAGGCCATGGTGATCTCCATACCAAAAAAGATTAGTGACACACCTAATTAACTTATACGGAATTATTTTAGTATTTTCACCAAAGAATTAGTCACAAGAACATAGATGATTAGTTTTGGAACCCCTAAAATTCCATGAATGCCACACTTATAGCCCAAACTTTATACTTCCTTGCAAGACCACCTATTCCATGAAAGATAGGTTTGGTCCCAAACCTAAAACCCACACAAATGATTAGCTCAACATTCAAAGACACCAAGTTGGAATAAAATCCTTCTTGGGAAACATGTATGTGGACAATTCATAGACAAATTTCACATAATTGAGGAGTAAGATAAATATTTTGGGTACTACAACCCTAAAAAAGCCTATTTTCCACTCATGTCTTGATTTTTTTATTAGAGAGACTCAAATAGATCCAATTTCAATTTCCTAAGAACCTCAAACTTTCTAACAATGGGAATCAAAATACCAAGCACAATAACTATAAGTGTAGACGGAATTTCATACAACACCTTGAAGTTCCAGATTAATTTTCTTATTTGGTCTTTCTTAAATCTATTAATAGGGATTGAAATGTATGAAATTACCTTATTCTTATGAACTGAGTTGTTATAATCATTGTCATCATCACCAAATCAAATAATTATGAATACAAGACAAGACAAGACAACATCCAAAAAGAGTCCATTGAATCTCATCCAAGGCCTTGAATCCTGAGATTTTTTGTTTACAAAATTCTTCTCTTTTCATATGTATTTCATAGCTATGAATGGAAAGATCAACTCTTGTGATATTTTCAACCTTGTAACCATGTGGAGGGGAAATATACCAATAGGCTAATTGCATTATCCCTATAATTCAAATCCTAAATAATAATCATATAGAGTAGATTCCTATTGCTATTATCTTTAAAATACTCTGATGGTTTCCTTCACTAAATCTCATTTCACAAATATTCATAATTTTTATTGGCATGGGAATACCAAAATCTTTTTATGATATTGTGAATCACTATGAATAAGAGAGTGATTCCTAATTCTAGCCCATTCACCAACACAAGGAAAATTACAATCGGAAAGAAGGTGCCAATGTCCTCCATTGATTTCTTTAATTCTACCAATTCTTTATGTGAAATTGATCTTATTTGAAGAGTTTTTAATACATTTATGTTTGGAATAGAAAAAAATAAAACCATATTTCTATGTATGATTATAAGATATAAATGGGAAAACCTATTTAACTTTGTATTTTTTATTTCATTTTTATTGGGTATGTTTTGTTTTTATAGATGAAAAATAAAAATCAATGGAAGAAGGGATGATAATTTTCCATTAGGAAAATAATTATTTAGGAAATAAAGCTTGCACAAATACCCTATTGGTGAAAAAACATATTTAGGAGAAAAAAATACTATAGTCAATGCAAAGAAATGGATCCTAGTGGGTGTCATTTCACATTTTCATTCTTTGGTAGATACTCACCACAAGTACCTATAAAATATAGTGTAAATAACTTGGTCTTTCATCAATGGTGCAACCTTCCCATGAATTCCTAGTTACCCCAAATATAGATATCTTTCTAGATCTTTGGCTTTTCATTTCCAATGGGGCTCCTCAAGATATTAGCTTTGAGATAGGTAGTTTATCTTGTAAGTGGTTTAGGGTTGTCAAATAGCCTAGCTTTCCTACATGGTATTAGCCTAGCCTCAATGTGTTGGTGGGGCAATCATTTGTGGACCCGTTTTGGGATCTCCCAATTGTCACTCATGGGGATACAATTCCAAATATTATTATTTGGAACTATATGCTAGATACTATTTCTCGGGGGCTTTCTTAGAGCTTGGTGGGTAGGTTCTTGTCTTATAGGCCCACCATTGATATGGCTAGGAAATGGGTATCCACTAAGTGGAAAATAAAATGATCTATTAAGGTTGTGGACATGGTAAGTGCTCTCTTCCTATTTAAATTTTCTATTGAGGAAGACCAAAACCAAATATTGGTCAGAACATGGAGATTTGGTAAGAACTTCCTAGCATTTGCTAAATGAAAGCCATGCTTCGACCCTAGTAAATTGATCTCTAATGAATGGCCCCAATTTGGGTTAGGCTCCTAGGTCTACCTTTGGAATTTTTGGATGAAATTATCTTTAAGTGAATTAGAGACTCCTTTGGACATTTTATAAAGGATGATATGGTCACCCTAGACTTGTCTTGCTTGGGGTTTTCTATACTCTATGTGAGTGTGGTGGTTAATAAAACTCTACCAAGTTGTACAATCCTAAAGTCAAAATGGGGAACATGGACACAAATGATCAACTATGAGAATGATGATCTATACTATAAAAATTATAGGAAGTATGGTCATAATGTAACTAATTGCAGAATGGATAGGAAAAGTGAAGAGACTAGCAAAGGAAAAGAGGCAGTGATTGATGGAGGTGGCAAAAATAATGAGTCAGGATGGTCCTTGGACATGGAACAAAACCATCCTCTATCTTCTTCAAAGGAGGAGGAAAATATTAAGGACCTAGATGGAGGAATTCCAGTCACCAAAAATAGAGAGGATGGCCCTTTGGCTTCACTGGAGGAAGCTGAGACACCAAGCGATAGGGGAGGGCAAGTGGATGCCCTTAGAGATTTTCTAGAGGAAGGAGAGAAATTGAGAAGCACAATGGAGGATGAGATGGCCTAGAAAAAGGTTTTTGGTAGAAGGTAAAGAAAAATGGATTCTAGTCCTCTCCCTCTAAGAGTAGAGGAAACTCAAGTAGATAGAGGGCCTTGTTCACCCTTACAAGAGACTATGAAGAATATAGAAAGTGTTTCAACTAAGTGGGTAGAATATCCTTCTCTAAACAAAAATCTCATGGTTACACTACCATGTGGTAATGATACTCATTTTTATCCTAGTATGGTGACACCTTGTGTTGAAGCTGGGGGTTGGTAGGAATCCAAGAAGAAGGCCGTAGGACGATCGAGGGAAGATGTAGACTCTAAAACAAGAAATAGAAGGCCTACATCAAGGGTGGAAAGAATTAATGTAACTTCCTAAGGAATTTCCCATGGGAAGCAGTGAACCTTAGAGGACATCTAGGGACGTAAGAAATGAAGTTTCTCACTTGGAATATAAGGGGCTTAAATAGCTTGAGGAAGCAATTTTATCTAAATAACATGATTTATGAAAATAAGGTTGATATTTTCCTTATCCAAGGGTCAAAATGAACAAACACAATTTTTACAAATTTGTGGTATACATATGGAAAGGTGCCAAATATGCTTATAGTGAAGCCTCTAGCACCTCAAGAATGATTGTGACTATGTGAAACCCTAATAAGATTAATGGGGTTCAACTCCATTGTCACCTTCACTTCTTGGATGTGAGGATCACTGATGTTGGAAATGATTGGGTCCTCTTCAACTTCTCTTCTCTTAATACTAGGGGAGGGAGATTGCAAGCGTGGGAGGAAACCTTGGCTTGCACGGCTAACCTAAAAGATATTATTCTTGTATGTGTGGAGGATTTTAATACCCTGCTATAACCCTAAGAAAATATTTGAGGATTTGAGTATGTTTCTAAAAGCATGCATGACTTGGATGGGCATCTGAGGAAAAAATTCATAGATATGGAACTTAAAGGCATGCAACTTACTTGGTTTAATAACAGGTTGAGATAGAACCTCATTCGGGTTAGGTTGAATAGAGTACTTCTTTCAATAAACTAGAATATAACTTCTTACATCTCCCTGAAGGGATATCCAGATAATATCTCTAATCAAGTTACTTAATGGTTATTTTTAGTCAAACAAAAAAGTACCCTAGAAAAAAGGAAACCTTTTAGAATTGAGATAATCTGGCATTCTCACCCCTAATTCTATGATTCTATTGAAAGGTGGTGGAATGTGATGGTCTAGGGTACATCTATGTTTTACATAGCTAAGAAGATGGAAAATGTCAAGTAGGAAGCTATGGCCTAAAACAAAGCCTCATCTAGAGACATATTCAAATAAAAGAATTAAATTGAGAGGAAACTACACACCATTTAGGAAAGAATGGTGGAGGGTGATCTTTTACAAGCCACACACAAGGAGGAGAAGAGTTGGAGGAGGAAGTGGAAACAAGTGGTTGAAAGAGAGAAAGTGTTTTGGAAACAAAGATTTAGAATCTAGTGGTTCACTTAAGGGGACAAGAACATGACTTTGTTTCATAGGTTAGCCTATAAATACAAGAGAAGGAACACTATCCCAAAACTCATTGTTACAAATGGATGAAAACTTGAAGAGGACGAAGAGATTAGGAAATGGACCACCACTTATTTCTAAGAAATGTACAACCTTTTGCATCTATAGGTGGACCTCAGGGAAGAGAATGACTTTCTAGAAATCATGAGGCCAATTATGGATGAAATGATGGACTAGGATACTAATAAGTAAGGTTACTAAAGAAGAGGTAAAACAAGAGGTATTTTCTATTGATGCATCCAAAGCCCTAAGATTGGATGGGTTTCCCCTAGCTTTCTTTCAAGACTTGATGGAAATCATCAAATATGGTATTATTCATGCGGCTAAAGATTTTTTTAGAACTAGTTGAATTCTTAAAGTGCTAAACTAGGCATTTATTATTTTGGTTACCAAGGTTGTTGATCCCAATCACTTGGAATAATACATACCAATAAGCCTATGTAATACCATATACAATATTTTATCCAAGCTGGTGGCCAACTACATGAAAACTATTTTGAATAGAGATATTAGCCCCACTCAATAGAGGTTTATCCCAAGAAGGAAAATTTTGGATTCTATGATAATTTCCCATGACGTACTTCACTCTATGGAAAAAGAGTGAAACCTAGGTACGGCACTAAAAAATGGATATTTCAAAGGCATATGATAAGGTGGGGAGATAACTTCTTCACAAAATCCTAAGGAGGTTTGGTTTTGGAGAAAAAAGTCATTTCTATAATTATAGAGATGATATACTCCATGTACTATTCAATGGTATCCAATGAATCTCTAGCATACTTCTTCCATGTGGGGAGGGGGCTAAGATAGCGGGACCCCCTATTGCAATGTCTTTTGATCATGGCGGTAGATATTCTAGGAAGAAACCTCCTAGCTATGATGGCTAGAAAGGAAATTATAGGGTCAAGTTGGCTATGACGCTCCTACCAAAGGTGTTACAATAGTTTGTTGATGACACCTTCCTCTATGGTTTATCCTCCATTAGAGAAGCTAAGGTCTAAAAGAAAATTCTAAACAAGTATGCTACTATATTGGGACAACATATAATTTACTGGAAAAGTAAATTCTACTTCTTCAACATGAACTTGGTGCTACAACAAAGAATTTCCAAGGAGATAAATTGTAGGGTTGTGAGCCTCCTTGACACTTACCTAGGACTACCTCTTGCTTTGAAGGAGCTTACCCACCAATTATGGACTACTGTGGTGGAAAGAAGGTACAAGAATCTTGTAGGATGAAAAGGTAAGGTGCTCATTCATGTGCAAAAATTACAACTTATTGTGGCCATCTTATGGGGAATTCCTATCTATTTTTTGTCTTTATTTAAAATATCTAGCCGTATGAGAGATATCCTAGAAAAAATATAAAGGAAAATTTTATGGTCAAGAATAGTGGAGAAATTGAAACTAAGTTTTGTTAGATGGAAGAAATTCTAGAGACATAAGTCTCATGTGTCAAATACTTAGGAGGGATGCCTTATAATCATTTCCTTTGCAATGATAGCTTCCCTATTGGTTCAAGGATTTGGACCAACATTATTAAAACTAGTAAACACCTAAGAGTGGGAATGACGTGGGATATTAGTGATAAGAATCTAGTTTCTTTGGGTTGATAAATGGATTGGAGATGTCCCTTTGAGACTCACAACATTTGAAGGTCTGTGAGAACATGAAGGTAACATTTTTGGTTCTAAGGTTGCCAACTATATTGACAACAAGTAGTGGAAAGCCTTCAACATGGGAAATTTTAACCTAATTAAAAAAGTTATGTATGCAAAACTAGTCTCACTCATGGTGAAAGCATGCATTCCATCCTTTCTATGTAGAGATATATTGATATGGGAAAGGAAACCAAGCAAATAATTCAGTATTAGATCGGCATACAATAGCATAGTTGAGGAAGTTGGAGACCCAAAGTGGAGAATGGTTTGAAAGTCTCACTCCCTCCCAAAAATAAATTTATTTTGGTGGACTATTATGCATAATGGCATTCTCACTATTGACAATCTCAAAAGGTATAGCTTCTAGATGGAGAACATTTTTGTGTTATGTGGCACGGATGAGGAGACTATTTGCCATCTTTTAATCCATTATTCCTTTTTTGACCAGATATGGAAATAACTATCTTTTAGTTGGGCATTGCTTAGGAAATGAATAAGGATGCTCATTAGTTTATATCAAGTCAACAGAGCCCCTCCCATCACCATCTTATTCGGTTGATCTATAAATCTATTACCCCCCATGTTTTCTAGAATATATGGAAGGAAAGGAAGAACCACATATTTAGAGAGAAATTCTAACCACCCAAGATGGTTTTCCAACAATTGATGGACCTTATAAGGGAGGGTGCCCAGACATGGAATTAGAAACTACCTCCCTATTGGAAGCATAAATGTTGATGATACTTCTATGGAGGAGTATTATAAAAGCATGATTAGATCATTATCATGATGATGTGTTACATTCATGACTATGTTTGTCATTGATGTCAATATAACAGTTTTCTATGGTATCTAACTGAAGAACAATGGTAAAGATCAAGTTGGTATAGATAGATAGTTGAGAATTTTCACTAAGAAAGGTTAAAGGGAGATAAAAATAAGTGTCTAGTATATGTAGCTAACCTCAAAAGTATAAGATATCAAGTCTAGAAGATTCTATGCAAGTTTTGGTGAATACTATTCTAAGATAGAGTTTACAAAAGCATACATGTTTTGGTACAAACCTGTTATATCTCTTAATAGAGTTGTTATTATGAGAAAGCAAAGTTAAAGATGTGAAGAACACCTAGAGATGATATAGCTAAGATTGCTCATTATAATATCAAATGTATAGAAAGTTGTTCAAGTTACAAGGTGAAAGATCAATGTTATCACTAAGTGTAACATGTTCTTAATGAGGTCCAATAATAATTAATTGAGAAGGTGTAATAACCAACTTAGAGAATTGTATTATGGATTCAGTATAAAGGAAGAAAATTTTCGTTTATCATCTATGGAATGTATGAATGATTGCAAGAAGCACAAAGAGAAGAATGAGAAGATAAGTAGAGTAGAGTGAAGATGAAGGAAACTTCATTGCTAAGATTTTATTGTGAGATCTGAGATTTGATATTTGGATATGAGGTTCGTGACCTAGTATATAAGGTTTGACAGGGATTGGCCTAGTTGACAAGAAAGAGGAAAAATATTAAAGTACAGTATAGACAATTATTCTACAAGGAATAGTTGAGAGATTAGTTAGATAGTGATTTTAGTGGTCTTGCCCCAGAAGCTATTTGGATAGTGGTGCCTTTTGCCTTCCACAACTCTTAATAGGGTTGGAATCTCCTAATAGGGATTCAAAGTCTCCTAATAGGGACTTATGTGTAATAAATATTGTAATAGACTCCTAATAGGGTCCATCCTCTAACAGGAAATATTTATATTAGTACATCATCTTGTGGGCACCATTCCCACTACGATTTTCCCTCTGATCAAGGGTTTCCCTAGTTAACAAATCTGGTATCATTGTGTATGTGTATCTTGGTATAGTTTTTGTTTACTTTGATTAAATGGTTAAGATTAATTAAGGTTGATATTTATTTTAATTAGATAACTGATTCACCTGCCCTCCCCTCCCCTCCCCCCCTCTTAGTTATCTTGGTGGACTATTGTTTCTAACAATTGGTATCAAAGCATCAGGTCTTTGATGATAAGGTTTAACAGCTTTGGGAGATGAGCGGTGAGTTATTTTAGAAAAGATAGTCTTATGTCTAATGGAGCAAATTTTGACACCCAAAGGATAAAGCTTCTTGGTGAGAGATCACAATTGTGTACAAATTTGAGCACTAAGTTTCTAGATAGAGGCACAAGTAAAGATGGATCAAGATATGGAGACATAGAGAGCAAAGAAGGTATTGATCTATTTGTGAAAAGAGAGAAAATAGGTTGGATTTTTTTCTTGTTGGACATGTAAAGAGTTTGGTCATTTTTCATCTACATGCCATAAGAGAGTAAGAAAAACTAGAAAAAGTTCACTTTCTGATGAAGATAAAGAATATAAAGCTAGTGTGGAAAGATTATTGAATGATTGTGATGATAAGGATAGTAATCTTAAATTGGTTAAGAAAGAGGAAGTAGTAGAAGAGATAGCCTTGGTAACTATTGTTGAAAGTGCAAGTGTAAGAGTTGATGAGAAATTCAAGATACAAGAAAGAATAGTTGACTATAATTCTAATGAAGAAGAGGATAACATTGGAATTATTAAATAGAATGATGAAGTATTCTTTAAGACTAACAATGATTTGTAGAATGAAGAAGAGCTAAGGTAGGAGCAAAGTTTAGAACTTTTAACAGAGCTAAGAGTTGAGATATCAACTCCTACTTCTGGTAAGAATATGAAAAAGAATCATCCACCAAGGTAGATCATTAGAAGCAAAGATAAATGTGTGATGACAAGAAGTATAATCAATGAAGAACTATGTCTGATATCTCAAGTTGAAAAAAGGAATGAAAATGAAGTATGTAAAGATGACTATTGGAAAAAATATATGAAAGAAGAATTGGATCAGATAGTGAAGAATGAGACATAGGAATTGGTCCCCAGACCAACAGACAAGAATGTGATAGGAACAAAATGGGTATTCAAGAACAAGATGAATGAGCATGGTGAGGTAAGGAACAAAGCAAGATTGGTATGTAAAGGTTACTCACACCAAGAAGGAATAGACTATGATGAAATCTATGCTCCTGTGCCAAGACATGAATAAGTAAAGTTATTCCTAGCCTATGCAACACATAATAAATTCAAAGTGTATCAAATGGATGTCAATTCAACATTTCTAAATTGTGAACTTGAAGAAGAGGTATACATAAAACAACCTAAAGTTTTTCCTTTAACAGATGACAAGGATATAGTATGCAAATTAAAGAAAGCATTGTATTTCTTGAAGCAATCACCCCAAACTTGGTATGCAAGGTTGGATGAGCATTTAGAAAAGCTTGTATTTAGCAAAGGTATGGCATACAATAATCTATACTTCAAAGATGATGGATTGATGATTTTGGTAATATTTTCTGATGATATCATATTTGGAGGAAATGATGATGAAAGTGAAAATTTTATAGAAGAAATGAAGAAGCAATTTGAAATGAGCATGATAGGAGAAATGAAATACTTCCTACGATTAAAGATTGTGTAGGATAAAGAAGGAATCTTTATTTATCAAACTAAGTATTTGAAAGATCTACTAAAAATGTTTTGTTTGAAAACACATAAACTAGTTGGAACACCTAGAGTAACTAGACACAAGTTATCTACAAAGGATGAAACACCTACTATTGAGAAAAAGAAGTATAGATCTATGATTGGAGGGTTACAATATCTAACTCACACAAGGCTAAATATAGAAAATGTAGTTGGAATTGTTGCAAGATTTCAAGTTGATCGTAGAGAAACACATTATGCAATAGTCAAAAGGATATTTAGATACCTTAAAGGAAAAGTAGAGTTTGTAATTTTGTATGAGAGATCTAATAATTTCACTAATTGGGTAGGTAGCATGGATGACAAAAGGAGCATCAATGGTGGCGCCTCCTTTCTTGGAGGAATATTGGTTACTTGGTTAAGAAAGAAGTATTGTACCTCATAAAGTACAATAGGAGAAAAATATGTTGCAGCAACAAATAATTGTAATCAAGTTGTTTGGATGAAGTAGATGTTGAAGGCTATAAGGATAGAATTTAGTAAACCTATTTTCATACATTGTGATAACACAATCATAGAAAATGTGTGTAAGAATCTAGTGTTGCATTCTAAGACTAACCCTATTTCTATCAAATATCACATGTTGAGAGAGAAATTTGTAGAAAAGGAAATTAGAATTGAGTATGTATGCACCAGAGACTAGATTGTAGATATTTTCACCAAGCCTCTTCCTAAAGAGACTTTTGATTATTTGTGAGGTATGCTAGAGGTTATGCCCCTTCCTACATCAGAGTAGATGGTGCAAGAGTGCATCAGTCTAGTGTAACAGAGCACTATTATTTGTCTGGATTGAATGTTGATGCTTCCTATATGTAGGAGTATCTGTGATGGATAGAGTTATCTAGGACTCTTGTTGGATGTTATTTTGAATAGTGTCTTTGGACACTTGAGCAAGTCAGAGATAGTTGTTGCATTGATTGATAGTTGTTGAAACCTTTGACAATGATGTCAATGGGGGAGAGATTGCAACATGAAAAATAGTTTGATATATAATACATTGAAGGGGGAGATTACAACTGATATAGAGCACATTGAGGTATATCAATGGGGAGAATGATGATTGATGAAGAGGATTTGAAAAGAAAGAATCACAGTGTTTTTAGTTGGTATTTATGGAAGTAGATGTTTTTCATCTATGTTGGCATCAATGCCAAAGGGGGAGATTGTTGGAAGCATGAATGCTAGCGATAATTCTATGGGGGAATATTGTAGAAACATGATTAGATCATTATTATGATGATATGTTACATTCAAGACTGTGTTTGTCATTGATGTCAACATAGAAACTTTCTATGGTATCTAACATAAGAACAACGATAACTTAGATCAAGTTGGTATAGATAGATAGTTGAGAATTTTTACTAAGTGAGGTTAAAGGAAGATAATAGTAAGTGTCTATTAAATGAAGCTAACCTTGAAAGCATAAGATATTAAGTCTAGAGGAAGTTATGAAACTCTCGGTGAAGACTATTCTAAGATAGAGTTTACATAAGCATGTTCTAGTAAACTTGTTATATCTCTTAGCAAATTTGTTATTCTAAGAAGCTGAAGTTAAAGATGTGCAGAATACATTCTAGAGATGACATAACTAAGCTCACTCGTCATAATGTGACATGTACAAAAAGTTATTCAAGTTACAAGGTGAAACATCAATGTTATTACTAAGTGTAACATGTTCTTGATGAGGTCCTATAATAATTAATTGAGAAGGTGTAATAGCCAACTCAAGGAATTGTTTTATGGATTCAATATAAAGGAAGGAGATTTTCCTTTATCATGTATGGAATGTATGAATGATTACAAGAAGCATGAAGAGCAGAATGTGAAGATAAGTAGAGAAAAGCAAAGGTGAAGAAAACTTCATTATCGAGGTTTGATATTTGGATCTAAGGTTTGTGACCTAGTCTACAAGGTCTAACAGTGATTGGTCTAGTTGATAGGACAGAGGAAAGACGTTAGAGTATAGTATAGAAAATTATTCTACAAGAAATAGTTGAGAGATTAGTTGGACACTGTATTCAATAGTCTTTCCCTAGAAGTTATTTGGACAGTGGGTCCTTCTACCTTCTACAACTCCTAACAGGGTTGGCACAACTCTTAATAGGGTTGGAATCTCCTAACAGGGATTCAAAGTCTCCTAACAAGGATTTATTCTTACTAAATTTTGTAATAGACTTCTAATAGGGTCCATCCTCTAACAAGGAATATTTATATTAGTACATCATCTTGGGGGCATTATTCCCACCAGAGTTTCCCTCTGATCAAGGGTTTCCCTAGTTAACAAATCTAGTGTAATTGTGTATGTGCACCTTGGTATGATTGTTGTTTGCTTTGATTGAATGGTTAAGATTAATTAAGGTTGACAATTTTTTAATTCGATAACTGATTCACCCTCCCCCCCCAATTATCTAGGTGGACTATTGTTTCTAACACCTCCCAACCCCCACACATCTTGATAGGCATTAGGCAGAAATATGGGACATATCACATGTTGTGGAGAAAGTGCATAGATCAAAGATCGAAAAAAGAGAAGGAACCAAATGGAAGGACACCCATAAGAGTGTGGTCATTGGAGTGATTCTCAAGGATAAAAAGGTATATGTAGAAGGGGATATTTCAAGAAGTGTGAAATTTGCTAGATAAAAGGTCCTTGACCCATGGAATATGGTATTTTATATTATCATGATGTATGTCACACTTGAGGACAAGGTTAAAGTCTATTAACATTTGTTTAAATATTATAATGGTCTCCATCCCAATATACGCAACACAAATACATCACCCATCAATATTACTAAATTAACCCAAGCCTTGTCCCCTTCCTCCAAAATCTAGACTAAAAAGGAACCTTCAACCACTAGTAAAAAGTTAAAAATGGAAAATATAGAGGTTCTTGATGTTAAAAGTTTTGGCAACACTAATAAGAAAGGCAGTAGTTGGTCAAGAAAAATATTGAGGGAGAAAAATCCTTGTCTGCCCTAGGTAAGGATAAACCTAAAATTTTGAGTCAGTTGATAACTTGGGTAGGAAAACTGGCCCTAGACCCAAAAGGAACTATGGGGATCAATTAGAGGATGAGATTTGCAGTGAAGGGAAAGAGGAAATAGGTATGATTTCTAGATAGTAGGATAGCCCTCTCCCACTTAGGGTGTCTATTACTTTAAAAATTGAGACAAACACTTCAAATTCTAAGAAGGATGATGCCATGGGGGAGTAGGATATAGTCATGTCACTAGTTAGAATGGGTAATTTAGGAAGCTAGACTCAAGGAAGGATCCACCTGAGAGATGATGTTCGAAAGGATGTGCATACCATTAGTACTCACACCCAAAAGGAGGCAAACATAATGAGAAAAACAAAAAATTACCAAGGGAGTCTAGATATTGCTAGATTGGAGGAGTCCATAACCACCATGATCAAGAAGAATGAGCACTCTAAGGACACATTTGATAGGGTTGAAAACTTCTTTGTGAGGTAATGTATTCTATTGTAACTATTCTTCACCTTCTAGAGTTTGGCAAGGAGGGAAATATAGATGAAAAGAACATAGAGACTACTAAGTCTCTATATGGATTTCTAGTGAATGATTGGTTGTGGTTGCTCATAGAGAACCAAAGGAACCAAAGAAAGGAGAGTTAGTTCCTTTTTGATGAGCCTCTTTTGTGGTTTTTTGTTAGCCTCCATTTAGCCCATAGGGTTGTTTATGTTGATACTTTATGGACTAGTTCTATGCACAACAAGGGTTTTTTGGATAGATATATGTATAATGAGGACATTAGTATTGTTAGTAGTAGTAGTAAAATTAGAAACATGTTATTTGAGGTGTTTGTAATATTAAGGAAGGGGGTCAAGGTTAGTTTAATTGTATAGACTCTTGGTTGATTTTCAACTCTTTTTGTTGTTTTGGGTCAACCCTCATTTTGGCTCCTTTTACATATTAAAAACATAGGGGAAATGTGACACATAAAAGATAATTTCTATAGTGCAAGTGAAAATAAAATATAATTTTTTGTCTTTGTCTAATTATTTAAGAAATAGGAAGAATGGGAAACGATTAAAGAAATTTTTCTTTTGGTTTGGTGGCCATAGGATTACTAAGTGTATGCAACATTTATGTCTTATGATAATAGTCTATTTCATAATGATCATGTGATTTTATATATCATTTATCACTTTATCAAGTTTTAAAATGGAAATATTTGAAAAGCTATATGCATCTCTTTGATATGGTTCTATTCATAAGAGATTAGAATGTTGTATATGGATGTCTCAGTTATTCAACTGAGATTAAATTAAATTGGACACAAAATTGAATATATTAAAATCTAAAAAAAAATAGTTCTAAATGCAATAAAGTCATATTGAGTAAAACATATTTTCTTGATTTTCAATGGAGTAGTTTATGTTTGCAAATAATCTAATCTTTAGGCTTAGAATTCTCTATTAATCTCAAGTATCTCCTATTCTCTCAAATTTATTCTCATACACAATCAATTCCTTTCCACTATTAGCTTATATGAATGTGAAAAAATGATACAGCCTACCTCTCTCCTACTCACAACACATAAGACTCACAAGTACATGATTGTAACAAATATTTCATGTTTTAAAAATAATTAAACACTAACATAGGATTCTTCTTTACTCAAAAACTACCACAAAACACCATTAATTGACTTAAAGATGCATCTCTTAAACCATACATACAATAATAGACAATTTTAGAATCTATCTTTTAACTATTTTTGACACATCACTCTCTTTAGTGCTACTATTGTATCCTCCACACACACCGTATACTTCTTCCTATGCTAAACTTTATTTTCTTCCAAGTTGTTTGATGAAGTGTGAATCCCTTTTTGCACTCCATTCATTAACATAAAACTCCAACTTGGATTTCAGCTATTGTGCACTCTCATATGTTCAATCTAGTTCCTTGTACATAGATCCACATTTATTGGTTGTTATGTCCATCTCTTCCCTTTCAACCTACTTGTGTGGCCCCATGGCATCCCATAAACCTTATCCAAAAAGTCATCACTTATTTCCTCATGTTATTGTATTTTCAATGGTCTCCCTAACATCACATAAAAAAGTCATATTTTAGTAAGAACTAATTTTAAAACTACTCAAACACCATTGAGTCATAGTTATTTCATGTTGGTTTCTTATAACCATGATAACACCTCTTATTTAGCATGTCTTCTTTACCATCTCTTTGTGAAACTAAGTTATTCATATGTACTAAATTTCTATAACACTTACCTCTACATGTGCATACATTTCAAAAATAATTCTTCTTCAAGATGTTTCCTCAAACACCAACTTGGGATTCAGTAACACTTTTCTCATCAAGAGCCTCACCATCCTTATGATTTTAACTATTTTCGGGGTGTGTCACTCTCCTTCTCATCCTCTTGATTAATGATTCAATGCCTAACTATTCCTAGTTCCTTCTTTTATCTAGAAGGACATTCATGATTACAATGAACAACCTCTAGACATACTAGAAAAATATACTGAGCAACCCTCTACTACTGCTATTGCATCATCTTGTTGTTACTCTTTCTCTTTTGTATTAAATTGTCTTATTTCATTGATCCTATTCTTTAGTTATATATGATTTTATTATGACTCATTGGTTTGATAATATTCCTAAACAAATCTTAGGTATTATCACTTTTCTCATCAAAGTAGGTCATGATATTTTATCCATAGCTATTCACCTCACATATAGCAATTGTAATTATAATCTTCTCTTAGGATTTTCATGGCTACACCTTATGTATGAAAATCATAATAATATGGCCTACAATATATAGATCTTTTATAGTAAAATAGTCTTCTCAAGCATCATAAGTAGAGCAATAAAATGGGATACCATGATACCCAAGATCCTTGGTAATGATCCTAACTAGGACATTAAAGTAGTGGTCCTCAAATTATGTCTATATATTGGGTCTCTAGACTTAGGTATGATTTTAATTATTCATCTATTAATAATTTTATCTAAGAACTTGGATTATAAGGAATTCAATAAAAACTTATGTAGTTCCTTTCTATCAGAATTCCAAAGGACCTTATAGAATAAATGCAAGGCATTACATGCATAATATTTGTCATTGGCTATAACATGAACAAGCTCTTAAGATTTACATTGAAGAGAATTGATGAAATAAAGCTTCTTGTGATGAATCAATCCAAGAAGGAACAATGTTGATACATTCCTAAATGGCTTGGTCTATTTCAATAGAGTTTTTGTAGGTAGTAAACACTTTTTTGTGATTTTTCATACAATCCTTAAAAAATTGTAGATTCTCTTTGAGGAAAATATGTCTATTTTCATTATACATAATGTCACGTATGATATGATGAGCTTTAAGGGATTGAATGAATCTCTTACAAACTTTATGCACAATAAATATGGTTTAGATTTAATCATTTTTAGTCATTACTAATCTAGTTCTAATCTCTAAGATCAACCACACTAATATGTAAAGTACAAAAGAAAGGGTTGGATTTGAGATCTATAGTACTTTAGTGATTATCTTAACCAAAAATGTGGTTTTATACCTATCCATAGTTTTTTCCTAATATCATCAATATTCTTTTACTAATGATAATCTGAACACTTTTGTAGAAACTAATATTATATACAGAAAAGTCCAGTATATACATTATTAAAATGATCGTTACTTTGTAACAAGTGATCAATTACTAATTAAAAAGAAGCTTAAATTTGAAATGCAAAATGATTACTGATACCCCGACATATCTCAACTTCCAAACTTTCCTTGCTACACATATTATGATTCAAACATACCGAAGGTTGATATATTTATTTCAATGGATTGAGTTGCAGAAATTAGTAGGCACCAGAACATTAATTTTCCTTGCCCACGGATTGAAGCCATGTGTGGGTGTGGGTCATAGAGCATCAAAGTCATACTGCTGTGATGGACATGGCTGGCGTTTTTCCACTTGCAGAATGTCACTTTCTTGCATTATTTTTATTAATATTAGCTAAGACTTCCCAAGGTCCTGACAAAATTCCATAGTCATCGCTTCACAATTGAGTAATCTCTTCGAAATTAAAAATTAGTAAGATAATATATAACGAGGATAAGCACGAGAGAGAAATCCTCATCCTCATTACAAGCAGCGCCCAGTCGTCCAATCTTTGGTGACCTTTTTGGCGCATTGTAGACTTCTGAGCCGTCAGTAAATAAAGTCAGAGCACTAACATGACTACGATTTAGCACGCGTTGGAATTCAATCGAAAATAATGTTAGTTTTTCCAATTGTCAATGCTTACCATAATTGGCGGTCATCTCACGGCGAAGACTACTGACTCGACAGAGTTGGCGAATATTAACATTGGTCTTTATAAATCCATATCGTCGTTTGTAAACATTGCACATAATAGAGCGTGGAGAATTCGACGAGTATTGCTATTAAGCATGACATTCCCACAAGGAAACTACAAGTGCTATGCATTGGCTCTTCTATTTATCATTTCATTTAGCATTACGCACGCAGGTTGGAATCTATTCATTTTTATCTCATTTTACAGATGATTCACCTAATGTTGATTATATATCGTTTCTACAACCTAACAATATTCCAACTTGTATTAAATCTTTTCCTTTGTGATTTTAACCAGATGGTGAGAAGATAGGAGTGTGCTACGGAATGCTGTCAAACAGTCTGCCTTCGAAGAGCGACGTGGTGAATCTGGTGAAGGCGAACAAGATAGGAAAGGTGAGAATATACGAAGCGAATCGGGAGGCGTTGCAGGCACTGAAAGGTTCGGGACTGGAAGTGATTGTGGGCGTTGGCAACAACGAGCTTCAGAAGATTGCAGGCGATCAGGCTGCAGCAAACGGATGGGTCAACGACAACATTCGCCCATTTTATCCTTCCGTCAACATCAAATACATTGCCGTCGGAAACGAGGTCTACTCAAATTCGAACCTGGTAAAGTATCTCCTGCCCGCAATGAACAACATCCAGAAGGCAGTGCGTAGTGCTAATCTGCAGAACAACATCAAGGTCTCCACACCACACGCAATGTCCGTGATTTCTCAGTCATATCCTCCCTCTAAGGGTACTTTTGGTCCCGATATGAGCGGTATACTCAAGTTTCTGTCAGATAACGGTTCCCCTTTCATGGCCCAAGTGTATCCATACTTCAGCTACAGAGACAACAGGCCATCAATTTCTGCAGACTACGCGTTGTTCAGGTCGACAAAAGCTGTGGTGCCTGACGGCAATCTCATGTATAACAACCTCTTCGACGCTATGGTGGACTCTTTCATAGCTGCCATGGAAAAGATGGGACACACGAACATTCCAATTGTGATAACTGAAAGCGGGTGGCCATCTGCAGGAAGTGATGTGGCCACTGTGGACAATGCGCGGACATACAACAACAATCTGATAAGGCATGTTTTGTCCACTGCCGGAACACCAAAGAGGCCTGGGAGGACAATAGAAACATATATTTTTGCTCTGTTCAATGAGAACCAAAAGCAGTCTGAGGAGGAGCGCCATTTTGGTCTGTTTGAGACCAATAAAAGTCCTGTTTACCGGGTGAACTTTTCACCTTGATTAGGAACCTTGGTATCTTTAAGGTATATAGCTAATTCGCCAGCACGAATAACAACAAGAAAAGTATAGACCTGAGACCAGCAAAAATGTGGTCCTTTGCAATCCTATTCGCTCTTATTTCTGAGGGATACTAAAATAGGATTTCTACTGTCAGCTATCTTGTATGGTCCTAAAGCAAGTTCTCTATGGTTATGCATAAAATAAAATGCTACGTAATTAGCGGATTTCATATCTGGTTGAGGTTTCTTCTAAGGTTCTAAGAGAACACAATCAATTATAAGTTGAATCAAATTAAATCTTAATGAAAATCAATTATTTAAGTTTCTAAATATAAAAAATTATTGTATATTTATTTAATATAAAGGGGAAAAGATAATCATGTTGTTTGTTTTAATGTGACATTTTAAGTTGCACTATGGATATTGAGATGGTAAAAAAGAGTTAGATCATGTGAATTGTGCATTGGAAAGTCAAACCTCACAACTCATAGCTTTGTTGAGAGTTGTGAAAAGTGAAAATGTAGTGTCAATGGTAAGTTGTGATGGTAAAAAAAGACGAGAAATAATAATGCAAGTTTAGAAAAGTTTAAAAATGAATTTGAAAGGTGAAGTCGTCATTGCAGAGTTTTAAAATATAAGATATAATGTAATGTATATTTAATTTTATTTGAATATATTAGATTATTACTATATTGTATATATAAGATTATATAAAAATTTATTTTAAATTATAAAATTTATTTATATCTAATGTATATATTACAATTTTTTATATAATAAATATTGTCAAGTATATATATTAATAATGTTAAAAATATAATAAAAAACTATTTATACATATTGTAATATAATTGTTAATATATTTATTTATTGAAAATCATTTTATTAAATAAAATTATATATTTAACGTGTCATAATAAAAGTATACAATATTAACAATTACTATATACATACATACATACATATCAAAATTTAGCCAAACAAAATACAATATGGAGGAGCTTCAAAACATTTTGAGCTAATTCTATCTAAGATAAATAAATTGTATAATATAAAAAATTAATAAACAAGAATAAAATTTACAAATATTGAACTTATGAAAAAAAAAAAAGCTACTCTTGATTAGTGCAAAATAGTATAATTATTGTACTCATTTTGGAGAATTGATACATACATACATACATACTACACACATGCATATTATCCAAAATTTAGTGGATCAAAATAGAATATGGAGAAGACTCGAAACAAATTGAGCTAATCCTATCCAAGATAAATAAATTGTATCATATAAAAATTAATAAATAAAATTAAAACCATACAAATATTGAATTTATGAAAAACAAGTTACTGTTGATTGGTGCAAAATTGTATAAATATTGTTCCCATCATGGAGAAATGAATGCAATACAACAAATACAAAAAGTCACAACTTGGTTATGAGTTTTAAAAAATGAAAATAGGTGGTTCTAAAGATTAAAAGGTGATTGCAGGCAATAATAGTTCCTAGAAAAAAAAAGATTGGTGGTAAGTATTGAAAAGAGAAATAAATGCAAAGATGGATTGTCAAGCAAGTAAAACATGCATTGTGAAATCTAAAATCACAACTCCTAACTAGGTTGTGAGTTCTTAAATTCAAATGCATAATAAATGTAGTTATATAACTACTTAAGAAAGCTTTGAGATTTGAAAAAGAAATTTTAAAATTTATTCCCTCCTTTTTAGCTTTCATTTTCTCAAGCTTTGTGATTAATTAGACAATTCATTAAAAAAAATTATCAACGAGAGAGTTATGATTACAAGGTAGCTACAAGATGGATCTATTTAGAAGATCTGAAAACATATTTAAGAAAATATCAATCAATAGGCTTAAAAAGAGATCCCTAAGTTTTGTTAGCACCTGTTGTCTATACAAAGGAAAGAGGTTTTTCGCTATGCATTTTAAGAAAAAAAAGTAGAGTTGAATACGATAGATCAATTTTACTAAATGTTCTTGTTACAACCAAACTTCATAAATGGGCATCTAAAATCAGGAGCGAAGGGAATATCCCACAAACTATTTGTTAGGATGCCTTGGAGAAACGGTGTATTATTGAATTGGATAATTCGTGGTTGCAATCCATAAATTATTTTAGTTTAAAAGGTATCACAAATTCCAGGCACACATAATCAAATCAATAGAAACTTGCATGCAAAAGTGGAAATAGTTGCATGCCACAATGAATACCAAAAATGCTCCACCACCCTTGATACCCTACTACAATTGGGAGCTTGGATTGGAGACATGTGAAGTTAAATTCTTGTATGTAGTGGTGACAAGCAATGTATTTTACAACAAAAAAAAGAATAAAAATTATTTGATGAATGAATAATAGAAATATTGTCTCATGAGGTGCATGCATGCATATACATGTGGAATTCAGCCAACACTCTCCCTACTATGAAGAAAATCATTTTCTTCTAAAATATGCTCAATAGGTTGAGCATGTGGAGCTTGAATTCCATAAAGAACTATCACCATGAAGAAATGCATGCATAATTTGGAATCATAGGCAATGTCGCTGAGCTTTTTGATGGATTCCTAGACCAAGGTGAAGAAAATAAAGATATGTTCCATAAAGGGAAAGATTGTTAGTGTAGTTTTTTATTTCCTAGTGGGTTATTTATTTTTCCCTATGTTGCTAGTCTTTTCCTACACTTTTAATAATCTTGCTTAAGTTAATAAAGCATGTCTTATTTAGAAAGTGGTTGCAAGGTATCACCTTTTTACATGTGAGCGTCCATTAGATATCTTAGAAAGATACTTTGCTATCTTTAGTCTGATAGATGGTTGCTCCTCATTGGTCAGTGTTGCCACCTCCTCCCTCTTCCTAGTCTATATAAGCATGCTACCTAGCTTGTATTTGTGATCAATTTCTTTTGCATCCTCTTAATGCTATTTTTCTTCCAGCATTTGCATTACTCTGTTGGAGACTAACTCTATGTTGCTATTTTGATTTAATGTCATTTCATTCATAGTTTAGATATCTATTCTTTGCACTAGTCTTGTGGGCTATCAATCTTTTTAGATTCTAACATGGTATCAGAGCTTTTCTAAGTGCAAGAGTAGATTTTAGTTTCCTTATTTAAAAGATTCGAGGGGGGCTAATAAATCTCATTGTAGTTTTAAAAAAAATGAAGTATGCTCTTCTCTTGCATCTCTGGATGATCTTGAGAATCAGAAAAGTTTTGACAAAAATATTTTTAATCTTTGGGGTTTCAATCTCAAATCTGACAATGAACATGCATATTTGAATTTTTCAATCAATATTGCAGGTTCTAGCATGCCATTGATGGACTTAGGAAGCTGATTCAACATTTTCATGTCATCTTTTGGTTGCTAGGGTCATTTCTTGGTTTTTGGAGCTACATCTTCTGTACATCAGCAAGAAAAACACTTTCTGGGTTTTGTTCATAGTACTGAAAAACTATCTAGGTATCTTTTAGTTTTTGCATGCAAGCTGAATATTTTGCATAATCAAGCACAAAAAGCTACAACCATACCCCTCTCTATTGGCAGTCGCAGATTTGAATGCAGTATTCAAATGCCTCATTCTTGCTCATACAGACTCCAATTTTGATGATTTGTGTTATGACCTTGGCTATTTTTTTGTGCTCTATCCACTAGTGGAGTTGTTTCTTGATTTTTATGCATAAATATTTTAGAAATTGTAGATTCTCAGCCATGACTTTGCACAGTTCTCATTTTGGAAACATCGGGGGGTCATAACTTTCTCATATGACCTCATATTAGGCGATTCTTTTTTTCAAAGTGCATGATTTTTTAACTAGATTGTAGTGGTGCTATTTTTTTTGTTGATTATTGTGCCCAAGTTTCACTCTGAGCATATGCTCTTCATGAGGGTTTGTAATGGATTGAAATCAAGACCACTAAGTATTTCTTTGTAGTGGTAGTTGTAAATGCACTAAAATAAAGTGCCAAATCATATTTCTTTAGGGGGGGTTCTTTGATTGAGTAAAAAAGGGGGTGGAGGGGGAGGGGTGGAGGGGGAAGGGGGTGGGGTGGGGGGGCATTGTCATGGCTAGGTTATCTTCTTTTTAGCATTTCTTCTCTATATTTGTTCGTCATGGATCAAACAAACATGCCCATCCTAACTCCATACAATTACTTTGAGTGGAAAACACACATGAAAATTCACTTAAGGAAAGCTGGATTAAATAGGATAACTATGGGACTTGAAATTGAACCTAATAAAGATAAAGATAAGCCTAAGTGGTTTAACAAATGTGATGAGGCATATGGAACATTATTTTTTTCGATTTCTCCTGATTTGCTATTTCACATTAAATCTTTGGATACACCAAATGAAATATGGTTAAGCTAGAAACACTATTTGGCTCACAAGATTCAATAAGAGGTCATATGTTGGAAAATGAACTAATTAGTTTAAGTCTAGGCAATTTCAATACAATCTAGGATTTCTTCACTAAATTGAAGTCATTAAGGCTACAGTTAAAACAATGTGGAATTGAAAAGAAAGATGAACAACTGATTCTTAGTATTATCTCCAAGGTAAGTTTAGAATACTCTATGTTTGTCTCTACCTTCTATGCTATAAAGGCTGCACTTGGTACTCAATTCACCATGCCATCTTTAGATGATTTTGCTGTCAATCTCACTCAAGAATAGGACAAGCTAATCCAAGTGGACACTCTTAATTCCTCTAGGTCACATTTCTTGGCTACCAACCAAGGCACAAAAGAACAAAAAAGGACAAAGTAGTAACAACAATAGTAAGGATGAGAAACAAAATAATAGTGAGGAAAAGAAGGATCAGACGCTAGTTGCTTCAAAAGAAACTATTAATACCCCATCTTCCAAGGGTGATAACCCTAAGAAAGAAAAGGTCAAATGTACCTATTGTAAAAGACTTGGTCATGATGAACATAAATGTTTGAAGAAACAAATTGATCACTTAACATACATTCTTGAGAAGAATAATATCAGTGTTCTTGAGTCTATCAAAAAAATTTCTAATGAAGGGGCTAACAAGGAAAAAGGAAATAACAAGGGGAAAGGAAAGGGCAAGGTCCTTGTTGCAGTTGCTTCCTCCCCATCCACTTGAATTCTTGATTCGGGTGCTTCACACTGCATGGCTTCATTTAAGGAAGAGCTTACATCCTTGGAGCCATGTACTATGCCTTCTATTTTGATGGGTGATGAAACTCCTATTAAGGTGTGTGGGAGAGAGTCTGTTGATGTGGGGGATGGCACATTCCATGATGTTCTTTATGTAACCTCATTATCAACTAATCTCCTATCGGTATACCAAATCACTCACACGATTTCAAGAAAGCGGGTTGAGTTCACTCCTGATTCAATGGAGATACATGAGTTGCATAATGATTCTATAGTTGTAGTTGGGAGAGAAAATTATTAGTCATGACCCTATCTATTCTCACTTTGTTCCTAATCCTCCTTTGACTATTTTACTCACTTACTCTAATGATGTGAGTAAATTATGGCATGACCAGTTTGGCCATCTTAACTTCTGCTATTTGCATCAAGTCAACCAAGAGAGCATGGTCATAGGGTTTCCTTCTACTTTGAGGTTGGAATCACTTGGAATACATGACAACTCTTTTGATGAGTCAAATTCACTTGAGCAGTCTTCTACCTCCACTTTTGATGCAGAGAGTGATGTAGAGGACTCACCTCCTTCCTCTCCTAGTCATCATTTATAGGTTGATGATTCTCCTCCAAATTCTCCAACTTCTGGTCCACTTTGTGCTAGATAGACCTTGTAGTCTACAATTGATTGGGTTGGGGATCTATCAAACACCAAGGAGACTCATTCACAATTCTAGGATGCTCCACATGTCTTCATTGCTACTACCTCATATCCATAGGCCTTTCATGAGGCTTCTAGTACTCCTGAATGGGATAGAACTATGCAGGAAGAGTATAGTTCCTTGATGAGGAACCACGCTTCGGATCTTGTCCCTCTTCCTAAGGGAAGAAAACATGTTCGATGTAAGTAGATCTATCGGACAAAATTTACAAGCTTTGATGGGGGTGTACGATGCTTCATCTTTTAGGGGTGCCTCTTCCTCTCACTTGTAGTACTAATTTTTTTTGGGGACTCTCTTTTATCTCTCTTTTTTGGGGGACTTTTATGTACATGGGTATCTCATCAGGCTTGACTTGCTGGGACCCATTTCTACATCCACCTAAGTTTCACTTATGGGGGGTGTTAGTGTAGTTTTTTATTTCCTAGTGGGTTATTTATTTTTCCCTATATTGCTATTTTTTTCTACACTTTTAATAATCTTACTTAGGTTAATAAAGTATGTCTTATTTAGAAAGTGGTTGCAAAGTGTCACCTTCCTACATGTGAGTATCCATTAGCTATCTTAGGAAGATACTTTGCTATCTTTAGTCCGATAGATGGTTTCTCCCCATTGGTCAATGTTGTTACCTCCTCCCTCTTCCTAGTCTATATAAGCATGCTACCTAGCTCGTATTTGTGATCGATTTATGTTGCATTCTCTTAATGCTATTTTACTCTCATCATTTATATTACTCTCTTGGATACTAACTCTATGTTTCTATTTTGATTTAGTATCATTTGCATACATAGTTTAGATATCTATTCTTTGCACTAATTTTCTGGGTTATCAATCTTTTCAGATTCTAAAAAAGATAATGGAAACTATTATTTTTTTTGTCCACAATTAAAGGACTATAAAATAGGTGAGAAATATTTCCTAATAATGTCATTGGGAATTTCCCACACAAAAAATTTATTCAAAACATAGAGTTGGAGGAATGAACTCTACTTGACATGATTCTTGAAAGAAAAACAATAAGAATTGACTAAGAAAGAGCTTGCTAGCTGTTTAAGGAAATTCATTTCCATCATTTTCTAGAGAATAAAATGTGCCAAATGTTTTGACATAATACCCAATCCATAAATGTCATGCATTCTAATAATATACAAAAAAAAAAAATTATGAGCAAGATTTTGAGACCTTTATTTGAATGCAACTAATGGGTGTAAAGACAAGTGTGACGACCTTTGTCATCTTCCTTACTACCTAAGATAGTATGGAAGCTTTAGAATAGTTTATGTGATCCAAAGAATAATATGAAATTTTTCTTGATGTCATGTTTGCAAGTTCTCTATTGGACTTGTGTACAAAACATAGAAATGTAGAGGCTATCGTCCACTTGTTCAATAAAATGTCTAGAAAAGTATTATCTAAGAAGATGAGATAAAATAATGAATGAACATGCACTAAATAGTATATACCATTGAAGTAATTTTCATGAGAAGCTAGAGCCAAATTTTTCATCTAATGTGTATGACATAATTCCTCATTTTGGTACTGCAGTAATTTGAAATACATTCAACAATTCCTACTAATGTTTCCTAATTAAAATTTACTTATGGAGAAAAAAAGAATGATACTCAAAGGTACTTGAATAAAAAAAGGGTAGATATTTACTATTTTCACCAAGTCCACATCTATGTTTTGGTCATTAAAAATCAAGAATTTCAAGAAGTTCTAAGTATCATAGAAAAATACTTTCAGTCAAATTTACTAAGGTCCAAATTGTGCAATATCAAAAGCATCTCCTGATAGTTTTTGGTCAACATGAGGTACCAACATCAAGGATTCAAATTTATATTAGTTCCTAAAATTACTCTTCCTCAAATACAAGACATTATATTAGGGAAGATAGGACATTGAAGTCTAAGAATCTTTCAAGATAACATGGGGGAAGCAAAAAGATTTTCCCTATTAGACAAGATTCTAGAGAGTGGTTTAGCTCATGTTGGAGGATTTCCCATATTATTGCATTGTGCTAAATTTCTCATGCAATGCATAAATGCTACCACTTATAGACTTGGGAAGTAAGAACTATTGATGAAAAGTTGATTGCCAAGCTCGATGGCATCTCCTCTAGCATCATTTTTAGATTACTAATAAATGAAAAGGTGGTACAAATAAGGAGAGAAGATGTAGAAGAAAATTTCCTTGAAAATCATGACACATTTCTAAATACCATTGCATGATATTGGCTACAAAATCCAAAGAAGGGAAAATCCCAATTACAATTTTTTTTTTCATAGAATCCTCTTTGTAGAAGAAATATCAAACATAGTTATACTACTACAGGGGGTAATGGGAAGTAATGAATAAAGTTCATTTGATGCATGTATGTACTTGTATATATCTATCATATGTAAAGGGATATAATTCATTGATTAGGGGAGCATAATCACTGACAACATTCATAATCAAATTGTGGGATTTGAGAAAAGTATATATTTTTACATGACTTCCTTCCTAATGTATGCTATTTCTACTATGAGATCACAACCTAGATTAATAATGAAGGTAATTATACTTATACTACTCCAATATACAACTTATAGATCTTTAGTTTCAGTTAAAATTGAACTACAAACATTTCCTGAGAGTAAATGTTGCATTTACTATGTTTTACTAAAAGAGAACTCTAGGGGAACATTGGAATTAGAATTCCATTTGAGGAAGCTACCTTAATTAAAATATTTGGAGGCAATTTTATTCAATTCTAAAGGTTCACATATTTATGGGAAGGGATAACTTTAAGAAAGCCCCTCCCCCAAAAATATATAAATTTGTAGTAATCCAACATTAGTTTCAAGGAAAGGAAAAACTATTAGTGGTGTGTTTTTCAATGTCGAAGAAAGTTTAATTTTAGATGCGATTTTTCTATGAGCATAGTAAAATTTCACAAAATCAAGGCAATTTTTCCATTGTGATAGAAAAATTATATAATTTAAGAGGCGATGTTTTCCATTGTGATAGAAAAATTATATATTGTAGTAGACAATTTTTTTCATTTATTAGAATAAATATATGTTGGATCAAGTCATTTTTCCTAATGAAAAGAATAAAAAAATTGGATTGGATTATTTTTCTCATTTGATGAAAAAAATATATAATACATTAAAGAATGTACTAGAAAATGACATGATTACTGAATGAATCAAGGACTAGAAATTAATTGTAAGTTTATTAAAGCAATTGTCATATTATCTATAGATTATGATCAGTATTAAATCAAAGAGCAATAAGAAGTGAGGTCTCTAAAAGGATGACATATATGTGGAATGTTGTAGTGCATTTATGACAAAATGAAATTTGGTTAGAAAAAAATTCTTTAAATTAAACACATCATGGTCAGTATTTTCCATTATAAGAAATGTAGTTAATTGCCAAAATGGGATTGCCTATGGAAGAGGGATCATTGAATTAAAATCCAACCCCAGTTTTCAATCCAAATTTGACTCTAGAGGAGGATGGGGAGCATGTTCATTGTAATACTAGGCTTATTGCATCTTTGTAGGTTCTCTCTGTTAATCCTAGGGATGTCATCAATGATCTGGAAAAGGAGCATGAAAAGACAGACCTCTGAGCAATGCTCATTGAAATGGGTCTTGACCCTACTAATTTTGAAGACCAAATTACAAATATGATTGAACAACAAAACTGGAACTTCAACATTTTTGGAATGTTTTGAAAGTTACCAGAAGTGTTATGTGAAGAATCATTAGTTTAGTTAGGATTTATTTTGTAAAACATATTATCAAAAAGTTTATGAAATGTAATAGTTAGAAGCTCGTTGCTTCCCTTTTTGAGGGAAACCACAACTATTTTTGGTATAGTGAAGATGAAATGTAAAGTAGATATATAGAATATAATGCAAAGTAAACTCCTTTTTGTTGGTATTTGGTATTTTTGATATTTAAGTGGAATGGTGTTTTCTTTTCATCTCTAGTTATTTTATAGTAATCAAATGATATATTTAATTATTATGTATTTTCAAACTTGTGTGAATCATAAATTAATTTTTGAGTAAGTATTTACTATTTAGTACATAGTACACATGTGAGCTTTAATTGATTTATGAAGTGATGGATTTTTGGGAAATGTTTAAAATAACATGCCATATCTTTAGTTAACATGCACATAACATCTATTTAAAGACCACCATCTGATGATTATACATCAATGGTTGAAGGTTCATTTCTGACCAAATGTATCACACAAAACCTTGACATTATTTAAGTCTCCAGAATGTTAACATGTCTCCTTCCACCCTATACCACTTATAGTGGACATTAAATAGATTTCTTGTTAGTTTCAATGATATTCCCTCTTCCATTGGCTCTACACACATTGCAATTTTTTTGGCACAAACTTGCATTTATGTTGAAGATTTGGAAAGATTTAATCATGTAAACTAATTGAACTAAAGCTAGAAGGATAAATGTTTAGGGACCGGGCTTAAGATTTAAGAAACTTCTAGCCACACAACTTATTTATGAACTTCTTCTTTCACCATTTCTCATCTCATTTTTGGTAGTCACTGGTTTGGTAGTTGTAATGCTTATTAAATTTTGGTCTAGTTTACTTTGTAAGTGTGGTAGACTACTAGTCATTTCTATGTATCTTATAGCCATTCTTCTATTGTTAATTATTTCATAAATTTTGAATCAAGATGGACAATCTAATTTTCTTGACATGCAAATTGGAAGTGGACCAGACAACCTTTTTAGGCGACTTCCCTGATGAGAACCTCCTGTCAATTTGTAATGAGGTTGTATCCACTATGGATTTCATTACTCATGGTGTGAAAATGGTTTTGTGGTGCAATTTTTGTGAGAATGAAAATATGTACCATGTCAACATAGACATTACATCTCATTTTCTAGCCTCTCTACTCAACCTCAGAGAAGAAACTATTGACATTTTGCTGCTCTAAAGGAAGAATTTTAAAGAAAAATACTTGGACAGTGACACTAAAATTGTTTCTCATGTAGAATCAAGAGTGGAGATCCCTTGGATAGGTGAAATCCAAAAGCTTCTAGAACTTAACTAGAATGTGGCCCTACAACCATTTTTGTGTGGCCTGATTGTTGGGCAATTGAAGTGCCATAAGAAATGGGCACAAACTGGCATGGATTTTCTTTGACAATTGTATAATCTAGATGAAGTGGTAGAGGAAAGTGAGTGGTTTTTAGTTGGGTCTCATGTTTTCTACATAGACTAGTACAACAGTACTAGGGTTTTTACCCTATTAATGTTTATGTCTAGTTTCTACCTTGTTTTATCAAATTACAAGTATTGTACATGTGTCTCCATGTAGATTGTAATTTTCAAAGAATATTAATAAAAAAAATTGAGTTCCATATAAAATTGTGTTTTAATGTTATGCTTACTTCTGCCATGTTTTGGCATATTTGAATGTTTCCATTATATTGTTAAGAAATAAAATGCAACATTTAACATATTGAGTTTTAATAGTTAGCAATTGATTTAATTAATAAACTAGTAACTTTAGTGTTCACTAATGCAGAATATGTGGAACATAAATGATATTCACTTTTACAGTTAAATTTATTTCTCCATTAGATGAGTTTATTTTACAATCAAATTTAAAACATCATTGAAAAACTATTTTATTTTAAAAATTAGAAATATTTTAATATATTTTAGAACTATAATATTAATATTATAAACTAGATGGCATAATTACTATTGGATGAACAAAGATCAATAGCTGCAGATGTATTTTGGGTTGAATTTTTTAATTGTTGACTAGTTTTTCCAAATACCCCTGGAAAGGAGATACGTGGTAAACACATATATAAAGTGTGAAATCACTATGCTCATAGTAGCACCATTTTATCAACTTAGATCAATGACACAAGATGATTTTTAGACAAAATATGGGAAATTCTCAACCACTTTTATAAATGTTTGTTGGTGTAAATACGTATTTACTATTTACAGTTACTTAAGTTTACTTAGGTTAGTGGATTATTTTATTATTTTATTTTGTAAGAAACTTAGGAGTTTGTGTACCTTTTTGAGTTGTCATGTTGACAACATAGAAGTATACAACTCTATTTTAACACATGGTGTCTACAACGCTAGAGTTTGCATCATTCACTAAGTTTTCATGTGGACAACATAGTTATTTGCACTCCCTTTTTAGCACATGTTGTCTAAAACACTGATTTGCATGTTACACCCTTATAGGTTTATCATCTCATCATTGCACTTACTTCAGTGCTTAATGGAGGATAACCCATATCTACTGGACATTTTCCTGGTTGTATGACTTATCATGTAGCTAATTCTGAGGCATTCTAGATGCATCTCAGAGGCCTTTATATAAAGGCACTCCTAGTGTACTCTTAAGCACATATTGAATTGAATACATTGTTATTCTAATCATACTCCTTTCTGATCTATACTTGTGCTTGTGTTTGAGTTCTTTGTTTTTGGGTGAATTTTTTTGTAAGCCAAATTCTTATATGGTATCAAAGTTTGGAGATTTTATCTTCACATAGGCATTCAAGACCATTGTTGCTTCATCACCTCAGCCCAAATTTGGAGTACTATAGAAATTGGGAGTGTCTAGAGCTAGATTTGACCTTGCCATTGCATTCAGAATGTTGATTTAGTGCAAATTGATTATAAATTTGGCTACTACTAATTTTTTCTCGATTTGCACTAATTTCTTGGTAAGGCTTGGTAGATACTTTTCTTACTTGACCTTCTTCGAGTCTTAACTTGAGTAATCTTTCATTTCAAACTTTAAGTAGATAAAAAAATACACTATAGTATCAATTTCTTACTTGGTCTTAGTGATCCTTTTATATACCAAATAACTCAACCTTTCTCTCGGTGTTCTTGTTATCTCCTCTTTTCAAATCCTCTTCATCAATCAACCACATGATAGCATTCAAACCAAAAAAGAAATTGTCTCATCAGCAAATAGTAGGTTTGACATAATTGACAAAATAATGATTGTTCCATTATAGGTTCTTCAGTTCAAAACAATCTCTTTTCAACAAGTTGTTTCATACATCCCTCAAGAAAATTAGATAGTGGAAAGACTCAATAAGATTATACTTGATAAAGGTTGGTGTAATATTTCAAATGTAGGTTTGGAAAAGAGTTTGGGGCTGAACCTTGTAATACAATTGTGTATCAAATTAACTAAAGTCCTTCATCACATTTGAACTTCAAAATTTTGGAAGAAGATTGGTAGGGATGAAGATTTTCTTATTCACATCTTTGGGTCTTTGGTTTCTAGGCTTTTGTACATGTTCCTAAGAATCTAAGAGAAGCAAGTTGGATCCTAAATCTTAGCCTTGCATATTTCTTGGTTATTGAGAAGAATAGTTTGGCTTCAGATTGTGTAGTTTAATAAATAAGAAGGTTATTCGAAGTAGGGATATTATTTTTAATGAGAAAAAATTTCCATCTTGACAAACAAAAGAAATATTAGAACAAGAATATGTGCCCATCTCTGCACAAAAGAATATTGGATTAAATCCATGAAAAGTTCCTAACACTATTTCATATAGTCCCACCTCTATCTTAGTTCCTTTTGTCTCCTTATCACAATCAGTTGAATCAAGAAATGTTGACAGTGAAAGTGATGCAAATCATTCATACAAGTCATCAAACTTCCTCTCATAATAAGGATTTTCCACAACATAGTCATTCATATGATTGTCGCAATACATTGTTGATAGGGTATATACATACCACATCTATGGGCTATGATGTTTCAATGCAAGGTTGTCATCTCTTGGATGACTATGATATCACATTTCCACACAGGTCTAAAGAAATGTGTGGGCCTCCAAACAACACCTTGTCTCTAGGTAGTCAAAGCCTTCATGATGACATGGAAAATAAGTGCCAACATTATAGTAAGTAGGGAAATCATCATTTCATAGAGTTTACACCCATAAATAGTATTTTTCAGAACACTACTTCTCCTATTCATGTGAATCTATATGCCACCACTCCAAACTCAGAAGAATTGATAAGGGAATGATTTGATACTTCAACTACTCACACAAAAGACATGAAATCACAAGGAGGGAAAAAGAACAATCATTGTTTAACCATACCAAACTACATAATTGCAACCTTGGAGAAACTATCTTCTAGCCATGGATCATTGATGGACTAAACAATAACACACTCCTTGAACAACAAGGGATTCCTAAAGACATGATGAGTCTTTGAACTAGCAGATACCCTTAATCCCTATGAAATCAAATACAAATATATCTAGCCCCAGGATATTGCCAACGTGAGATTTTCCTTGATAGATTATCTTCCATCCATGCATGGTGAACACAATTAACATCATGATCAACAACAAGGCCACACCATTAGGAAGGTAGGAGATTTTACCTTTGATCAATGACAATACACATCAAAACATGACTTGGATGTCGACACTCTTGGGAAGTGGTCTACAACAAACATAGACCTCTCTACTTGGTCAAATAACAAGCAATGTCCACATACAATTGACACCATAAATAATTTGGGCAAAACATTTCCAAATCAAGGATGTATTGAAATAGAGAAACAGGGATCTCTGTCATTTCAAACTAATGATAAAGGGATAAATACAAGAATTAAATTTGTCGCTTCCTCATTTGAAGAAATTTATTCCTTTAATGATTATGAGAAATCAACATCTTAATTAAGAAAATCTACTAGAGAAAGGAAAATACCAACTAGATACTCTGATTATGAGTTATTTTTCATTAAGAGGCAAAGCCATCAATTCTAATTTTAGAATTTTTAGAACCAACAGCTTTAATGCTGCTCTCAAGGATTCAAATAGAGATAAATGACTAGCTACAATGCATGAGGAATTGGATTCATTAATCAAGAATCGAACTTGGAATTTGGTTACTCTTCCACCAAATTGAAGGTCACTCAAGAACTAGCAGGTATACTAGCTAAAAGAAGAAGAGGGAGGCAAAAAATGCTTCAAGGCCATATTAGTGGTTAAGGGGTTTGATGAAGGAAAGGGGATAGAATTTAATGAGATCTTCTAACAAGTTGTTAAAATGGCAACCATCCGAACAATTTTTGGATTAGCAGCAGGATGGGATCTTCAATTAGAGAAGCTTGATGTCAAGACTACATTCCTACATGGTAATGTAGAAGAGGAATTGTATATGGATCAGCCTAAAGGATTTGTCAAGAAGGGACAAGAGAATCTTTATTGCAACTTAAATCAGAGCTTGTATGGCCTCAAACAAGCCTCAAGACAATGGTACTTGAAATCCGGTCACTTTGTGGCTAAACAAAAGTTCATAAGATGTGAGTCAGATCCATGTGTCTACTTCAAGAAACTTATTAATGACGAGTTCATCATTCTCCTTCTTTATGTTGATGACATGTTAGATGTCGACATAAGTAAGAAAATAGTTCATTAATTAAAAGAGAAATTGGCAAGAAAGTTTTCCATGAAAGATTTAGGGGCATCCAAGAAGATTATTTTTGGGTTGACTAGTGTTGACCAATCCTAGGTTGTTACCAGAGGCTCGGGGGTTATGAGATGTGTTGGCATCTTGATCTTATTTGGTCTCGATCTTTATAAGCCCAACCATGGTTATGTGATCGTATGCTCTAGAAATGTTTGTATTTATTCATCAGTCTTCATGTGTGAAGCTGAGATGTATGTGTATGAGATACCTGAGCTAATCATTTTTGAGTCATCGATCAGTTATCCTTGGATTGTTTTCTAGTCGCCATGATGGGACTATGATGTGGATTTATTTCTTGATGATGTCATGTTGTGACATGTTTGACTCAACCATTTTGGAGTCTTCGATCAGTATGATTTTGAGATATTCTTGGTTTCTTGTTGAGAACCAATGGATGTGATGATTTATTTTGGTTATTGAGAACCAATGGATACTTATGATTATCAGTGATGCCTTCAATTGCCAATAGAGAACTGTTGTGGTCATGATTTTCTATGGATATTGCTCATGGAGATTTGATGCTTTTATGCATATTTGATGATTTTATCATAGAGATTTTGATGATTCTTATCTTGGTGATTTGATGATTCTTATTATGGATATTTGATGCTTTTATCATGGATATTTGATGATTCTTTTTATGGATTTTCTTTACAGTCGCTTGTACAGGACTGTGGTGATTTATGATTCCATGAGCATTAGGGTAGGTAATCTACTTGTAGTGTCGGGAAGTGGCTTGCAATGGGGGTCGGGGCCCTAAGTGGCTGCCAGGATAACTCATTGTAAGTTTGGTTAATAAGTGATAACATTTACACACTAAATGGGGATTAAATGAACCTAAAAAGATAATCGATGTAGTGCCTACCCCTAGTTCGCATTTTTGCTAACATTGCTGAACTCTTTTGGAGCTAGTTTCATGTTGATGATTAGCAGCATTGTTATGAGATTAACTGATATTGTGCTATGGATTCAGTTTATTATGTGATGAGATTACTTAGACTCTACATTTCATGTATGTATGATGATTATTTTTAGTATTCACAATTATTGATGATGATCATTACATTGCTTTCAGTTATTAATGATGATTAGTAAGATGATTTATTATCATATGTGTTTTTATTATGGATACTTACCCCATACTTGCATGTGTATGGTGTGCGTGTTTGCTTTGCGTGTTTGCTTTTGTATGGCGTGTCTGATGTGGTTAAGGAAGGGAGTCGTAGTCACCTGCTTAGTCAAGATCTACACAATGCACCACTTCCTGCCATTGCTTGTTTAGTTTAGTATATATTGTGCTTGTACATGCGTAGTTTTTATGCAAGTTGCAGGTACCGGGTATCGACTTCCCTGAATTGCCAGGATGAGCGTACCCTATCACACTATCTCAATGATAAGAGAGGGGAGATAAATTCTCAAGTCCAAATCCCAACCCTTTTAAGCCATTTGTTCTAATTGAAAAATTAGGACAAGTATCCGAGTTGAGTACCCTCCAAATATGTCGGATGACATAATTCGTGATATAAACCCTTGGTTTGATTTTGTATGTATTTTGGCTATGATGGGTTTTCATATTTTTACCTTGAGAGTCTTTGATGTATTTTCTATTAATTAAGCCTAATTAAAAGATTTAATTAATGGTTTAATTTAATGAAAAATTAATATGGTATTTTAATATTTATTTTATTTAATTAATTGGAAAATTAATTAAATAAAATAATTAAATTGGAAGATAAAAGTTAAAAGTTTAAATTTGGAATGTGACAACATTTATTTTAATAATAATATATTTGGAGCTCATTTTTAAATAAATGTCTAAATAATATTATTATTAAAGCTAATAAATATTTTAGCAATTAAGTTTTGGAAATAAAATTTAAAAGTGGAAAATATATTTAAAATTAATAAAAGATTCCAAATCTCATGTGATTAAAATATAAATATATTAAGATTGAAAAGTGGAATCATTAAAGTTTGTGCATGAGATTTAATTAAATAAATAAATAAAATTAAAAAGAGTAAATTAAATATTATATTAATTAATGTGCATTATTTTATTATTTGCTCTCATAGGAGTTGGCAAATTCTCGAGAGTTGTCATGTAGACAACACTAGAGTTTGCACTCTAAGTTTGCACAAGTTGTCTACACTTAGAAGTTAGCATTTTATTTGAGCACATGGTGTCTACAACCTTAAGACTTATTTAGAAGGTTGGAGAAGGCTCATGCTTGGTTGTCATGCTTATCTTCTAGCTGTTTCTAGAGACACTCTAGATGCATCTTAGAGGCCTTTAAATTGAGGCTCTCCTAGTGTGTTTGTACAAGCGGAAGTAGAAGCTTAATAGAAGCTACAAGCTACAAGCTCATATTCTTCTTCATAATCATATATTTTCTATATGCTTATATGCTTCTTCTAGCTCTTCTAATCACTTGGAGGATTCGATTAGCTTGAATCTTGGAGGAATCGCGGATGAGGGAGAAGGAAGGGATTTTCTATGGACTTCTGAGGCATGGCAAAATTAGCATCAGTGTCTAGGTGCACTCGTGATAGTCGCATATTCTCTTTGCACTATTTCTCTTCCCGTCTTCATCATGTCTATTTTATGTGTCTGAATACTCTTTGGGATTGAATCTACAATTAAATTGGAGTCTAGATATTTTATTTGGTTGAGAAGAAAACATTAACCCTAGATCCAATTCAGGAAAGAAATTAGATTTAAACAGGTTTGGGTTCGAATTAGAATCAAATTGAGAAAAGATGATTTCAAATTTATAGTCAAATCTATCAGAAGGATTATGGAATAAAATCTAGAGAACAATTATTTTAGAAAGAGAAATTCTTGATTTAAAGAATTAGAAAACCCTCCTTGTTTAAAAGTTGTATGTTCTCTTTTTAATATGTAAAATACACACACACACATATATATATACATATATATGTGTGTGTGTGTGTGTGTGTGTGTGTGTGTTTATTTAAAAAATTGCAAAATATTTGATAGTGAACTGCATGTATATATATACATATATATACATATATATATCTATATACATATATACATATGTGTACATATTTATTTAAAATCACAATGAAAAAATAATTATCAAATCTGATTCTGAATCGCATGAAAACGTTATCACTTTTGAGAAGCGTTCAGTAAAAAAAAAAACCGTTATAAAAATTTGCATTGTATAAAATATGGGAGGGCGGAGGGTTTTACCCCACCCCACCCCGCATTAACTGACACCGTCCCTGCTGTCATCCGCAGCAGACACTGCTGCTACGGCAGCAGGTACTGCTACTGATGTGACAGTACTCTGATGTTGCGGCAGCAGTGCTGCCGCGATACCGCGTAAGCGGACAGGCCGACGGGCCTTTATAAACGCTTTTATAAGCATTTGGTATTATTTATAAAATTGTTTTATTAAATTTTTTTGTGATATATATATATAATATAGAAAATTCAATTTTAGGTATGATGAAATTATTAAATATTTATATATTATATATATATGTATATATATAAATATGTGTATATATATATATATATATATATTAATGAAATTTATAATATTATATTAAAGTAATTTCAATGTTCAGGTTAATTAACTATATTGTTTGATATTCAGATTTGACAAATTTATGTAATTGGAATAAGTTCAAATAAAGATTATTTGAATTGTTGTTGAGTTTTTGAAATTGAAAATGATCCTATTGGAAAATTTGTTAATAGAGGTTATCAAGTTATAATTAAATCATTAATTCAAATGAATTGGAATATAGTGATTTAATGAAGTTGACATTAAATTAAGAGACGTTAATTTAGGCTCAATAATAGATGAAGATTAAGGGTTGATGTATCAAATTATTTAATGTAATAATTTTAATTGGATCAATCAACCTTGGATATTAGATAATAATTTTGAGTGAACATTTGGATTAATAATACCTCATAAAGAGTGTTCTCGCTTGAAATAACTCATTTAGCTAATGATATAGTTGACTCTTAATATCCAATTTAGAAACGGTGATTTATACTATGAGACTTTAATGAAAGTGGATAGCATCGTTATAATTTGAGTTATTAAACAGGTTATTGATACACCTTAATGGTGTTAAGAGTTAGTTAGATAGTAACTAACGAAGTTTATGTAAAGATTCTCTAACTTGATTAATAGTAGTTTTGATAAGTTATTATTTATTAATGTTTGTTGGGTCTAACAAACTATTAATAAATAATAGTATAAATGGTTAATCCGATAGAGTTAACCTAAAAGAGGTTATTTAAAGATTAAAGTTTTGCAAAAGATATTAATTCTTGGATTTGGGTTATAATTGATTTTTAATCAATTAATGTTCATTGAGTTGTCAATATAATTATACGCGATAGAGTTTTAACTTGAAATAATTATCAAGATTAATGTAGTTATTTTGGATAAGATTTCCAAAATAATTTGTATTTGTGTATTGGATTGAAGTTGACTTTGACGTACAAACTATTGTTAGTCAACTAATACTCATTGGGTTGATGGTTTGATTGTGAAATTATTAATTAAATCAATTAACTAAAGCTAATTGGATTTAATTGATAATTATGTAATAGGGATTTAATTGATATAATTCTTTTAATGAGATTGTAGAAATATTGATATCAAGATTGATAAGTTTTATGACTTGAATTGTGACTTTAGATATTATATGGTTGTCAACGATGATAACGATTAAATTAAAAGACTCAAACTTTAGTAACACTTAATTAAGTTTCTAATTGAAGACTATTAGAATGATAATAGGACATGGATTGTGTACCTATGTTAATTGATTGATTTAATTGATCTTTTTAATAAAGTCATAATCTTCTTATTCAAAGACTAGTAATTGACTTTCTTACATTTTGATGAATAATGATCCTTTGATTTATGTTGGAAGTTTAAGTAACCTTAAAAGAAGAGTTAATCAATTAGAATATGGATCAAGGTTAAATATAGAGAACAATTTAAATAAGGTCAATGATGATCAGTTTAGCGAATATTTATCCTTAAGTTATTTTTAGAATTTAATTCTTAATAATGGAAGGATAATGCTATCGAGGAACAATTGGGTTGACTTGTAGGTCAAACTATGAAACTTAGACATTTGAAGTATACTTGAAAATGGAAACCCCTACAATTGAAAATGGAAAAAGACACTCTACACATTATTCAACTATGAGATTATAGCAAAACCAAAACATGTGTTTGCATCGTGTATTCTATATGCTTCTTGTTTTGGGTTTTGGGTTGACTAGTGTTGACTAGTCCTAGGTTGTTACCAGAGGCTCAGGGGTTATGAGATGTGATGGCATGTTGATCTTTTTGTTCTCAATCTTTATAAGCCCAAATATGGTTATGTGATCGTATGCTCTATGAAATGTTTGTTATTGTTCATCAGTCTTCATGTGTGAAGCTGAGATGTATGTGTATGAGATACCTGAGCTAATCATTTTTGAGTCATTGATCAGTTATCCTTGGTTTGTTTTCTAGTCGCCATGATGGGACTATGATGTGGATTTATTTCTTGATAATGTCATGTTGTGACATGTTTGACTCAACCATTTTGGAGTCTTCGATCAGTATGATTTTGAGATAACTTTTGTAAACATTAAGTTTTAAAAGGACAACAAGAATTATCTTATTGGTGAATAATAATTTGATTAAAGATAAATTATATGTACATAAAAACTTTTCCTAAAATACATCTTTTGTTTAATGGGAATTTGAAAATTTCTTAGAAAAAACTTGATTATTAATAACAAGGCCACACGAAGCACTAAATCAAATCAAGAATATATTCCTTTTTTCTATAAATAAAAATTTTAATTTAGAGTAATATGTATATAGTAAAAAATGCTCATTTCAAGGTTCAATGTTATTTATTTATGTGAACTAGTAAGATAACTGAACTAAGAATACATAATTAATTTGTAAGCATATGCTGAGTGCTATATAAAGATTATCTATGAAAGAATCATATAAAAAAATCTTACAAATATCTGATGATAATGCAATAAATGTATTGTTCATTTAAGAGTACTAAATTCCAAATAAAAGAGTCATGGCTTAATCTTATTGAAAACAAATTCAAACATCTAATAATATTGTAAGGCATGTAATGTTCCTTATAAGAAATTGTAATAGAAATAGTTGTAAATATTTAGTTATTATTTTTTGATGAAATGTCACAATTTTATTCGATAAATATATGTCCTATATATTATTCTTTTATTTCATTTTAATTTTTGGTTAATATTATGCAACTAAATTGTGTTCTCTCATGTAAAATTCTTTGTAAGTTATGTGATTAGAAATGAGCATATAAAGAGCCATGTTTATTTCATTTGCATGAACATATAAACTTTACATTACCAAAGCTATTGTTTACAAATGTTGATTTCAAATTACTAAAAGAAATAATTAATATTCATAAAGTTAATCAAATTATAATATCTCATGGTTTTTAGAATCAATTAGCTTCCAATTTTTTGAAGCACTGATAAAATGTAAAGTGCAAAAAATCTAATATGAAGTAGATTTTAAAGTGATTCAAATGTGAGGCATTACAACTATGATATTTTGACACTATTAGTTAGGATAGGTTAGACAAGTGTTCATCTATATCCATGATTAGATAATAATTATTTCATTTTTGGGAATGGGGACTATTATTCTTAATTAAATAACTTTTATAAACAACAACAAAATAATTGGTTAGAGTTTTCAAGTTGTTATTTATCTCATCAATTGATTGAGAATAAATCTTGACTATTAGTTTTTCAATGAGAGTAGTATAGAAGTGGTCTATGTACATTTGGAGAACACAAGTTTGAGAATCATTTTCAGTGATAGAAAATGTGTTTGTAGTGTTAGAAAGGGTGTAATAATAGCTATGGGCATAACAGTATTGGAAAGTCAATAGGAGAAATCAGGAGATTGTTGAAGCTCTGATGATAAGATGCAAGTAGTTTATGTATCTCTTAATTTTATAAACTTTAATATAATTCCTCATATGTAGTATTCATTTTCCCTTCAAGGTTTTTGCAAGAAATTTTGACAAAAAATATAGTATTCCTTGGGTTGCACAATTATGTTATTATTCAATATTTTATTTTGACAACCAAATAGTCTATATCAGATAAGAGATTAATAATTAATAACTACAATATAATTTTCTAATGGTTTTAGAGCTAAGTTGAGGGAAGAAAATATTTAGCATAGCAAAAGGAAATAAGATCAAGAATTTACAAAACCTAGGTTGATCTCTTTAACATTTTTATTTCTTTGTCAAATTGGATTGAGCTTCTGCTTTTTGTGTCTGGAAAGCTAAAGTTTCTTTATCATTAGAGGAGAATGGTATCAAATTATATGTGACTTGTGTTATACATGTACCTATAGATCCAACATAGCTTGCATCATATTATAAGGATGATGCTAAGGTGAGGAGGCTAATCCTTCATGTTATGAAGGACCATATAGTTCCACATATATCTATGTTAGATATAATGAAGAAGATGCATGACACTATTTTGAGTCTTTACCAGAATTCTATCATTCAATTAAAGCCCTCAATGAAGCATGGATTACCCTACCATCTTGATAATGTAAAAATTTTCCTTAGGGAAAAATCCACCCAAGACTAAGAAGCACAATAACTAGTACAAAATATACCAACAAAGTATGATCAAAGTAACAATATGATGTTCAATTCATTGTATAGTACACTAGAGGTGCCTGTATATAAAGACCTTTATGACACATTTAGAATGTCTAGAAGTTAGCAATATCATAAGCTCCCCAACAAAGAAAATGTCCACCGGGAATGGGTTATCCACCATTAAGAATAGGAGTTAGTGCGATGATGAGAGGATAAGCCTACAAAGGTGCGCCACATAAATTTATGTTGTAAACACCATGTGCTAAGTTGAGAGTGTGAACAACTATGTTGTCTACATGACAACTAAGTTGATTATGAAAACTCTAGTGTTGTAGACACCATGTGCTAAATTAGAGTTGCTTACTCCTATTTTGTCAACAAGACAACTCATATGAATATGCAAACTCCTAGGTGTCTAACCTAATAAATAATAAAATAATGAATTTATCCTAAGTAAACTTAAGCAAAGTGTAAATAATAATTATTTACTCTAACACCCCTCCTTAAGTGCAACTTAGGGGAATGCACTTAATCTTACAAAAGCTATGATGAAATGCATAATGGGTCCCAACTACTAGTCCATGTTAGGTACCCAAGTACAATGCAATACTAAAATACAATAAAATCTCTTTGCAAATGGAGAAAGAGGGAAAACCTCATGGGAAAAACCCTCCCCCAAAAAGAGAGATATGTACAATATAGAAGAGAAGGATCATGTGACCACCTCTAGTGAAATATCCCTCACCCCTAAGAGATCTAGCAAATGAATATACTTGACCTCTGTGAAGGGCTTGGTAAAGATTTTGGCTACTTGCTGCTTAGTAGGACAATACTACAATGCGATGATCTAATTATGAATAAGCTCTTTGATGTAGTGCATATGAACCTCAATATGTTTGGTGCACTGATGTTGCATTGGATGTTTTGAGATTTCAATAGCACTTTGATTATCACAATGGATGACTGTGGGTCTGGGTAAATCAAAACCAAACTCTTTTAGAATCTGCTATAGCCAAATAGCCTCTATTCTTTCATTCACAACTCCGTGATTCTCAACCTTATTCAATGAAATAGAAAAGTTGTCTTTCTTTTTACTCTAGCAACAAATGGAGTGGAACCAAGATGATACATATATTCTAAAGTAGACTTGTGAGAATCAAGGTCCCCTGCATAGTCAGAGTCTATATATCCCACTAAGTGAAGTCCTATACTAGCTGCATAATGTATCCCATGTGTATGTGTACCTTGGATGTAATATAGGATGTGTTTGGTTGCCTTCCAATGAAGTTCATGTGGCTCTTGCATGAAGTGAGAAACCATTCCAACTACAAATGATATGTCAGGGCATGTATGTGTCAAGTAGATAAGGCTTCCAACCAACTATCTATACAAAGTCGCATCAACAAGTGAAGTGGAACACTTTGTTTCTAACTTAACACTTGAAAGGAATGGGGTAGCTGTAGCCTTTTAGTCACTCATGTGAAACTAAGCAAGAAGATCACGAGCATACTTGGGTTGTGATAGTGTTATCCCTAACGAGGACCTATGTATCTTGATACCAAGGAAATAGTGTAGTAGACCCATGTATGTCATCAAAAACCTATCTTGCAAAGTAGCATTTACATTGTTGATGATGGATGCAGTACTTCCTCTAATGATCAGTATGATTTTGAGATATTCTTGGTTGCTTGTTGAAGAACCAATGGATATGGTGATTATTTTGAGATATATTTTGGTTATTGAGAACCAATGGATACTTATGATTATCAGTGATGCCTTCAGTTGCCAATAGAGAACTGATGTGGTCATGATTTTCTATGGATGTTGCTCATGGAGATTTGATGCTTTTATGCATATTTGATGATTTTATCATGAAGATTTTGATGATTCTTATCTTGAAGATTTGATGATTCTTATTGTGGATATTTGATGCTTATATTGTGGATATTTGATGATTCTTTTTATGGATTTTCTTTACAGTCGCTTGTACAGGACTGTGGTGATTTATGATTCCATGAGCATTAGGGTAGGTAATCTACTTGTAGTGTCGGGAAGTGGCTTGCAATGGGGGCCGAGGCCCTAAGTGGCTGCCAGGATAACTCATTGTAAGTTTGGTTAATAAGTGATAACATTTACACACTAAATGGGGATTAAATGAACCTAAAAAGATAATTGTTTTGGTTCTCGCCTATGCCTTGAGCACTTGTACAGGCTAGGATGGGAGTAGTGAGACGCATGGTTGCGACCTTGCATTCCATAGTATGCCTCGTCAGTATGAGAGGATAATAGTGGCCGCATGAGATCTGTATGGACCCGTGGAGTTTAGCTAACTGCCAGGGTAACTTGTACGAGATAAATGTGATGAAATTTTCTCGCTTGCAGAGTAGGTTTCCTACATGTCATTGTTGTGCCTCTGGGAATTAGATGTCAATTTTGTGTGTGTTGGAACCTTTGAGTTAGTATACTTCTAGAATTCTTGGACTTAAAGAGATTTATGCTTTGTGGTTTTGATATCCTATTTGGGACTTGAGATTATCTCCTTAGTACGGTGGGAGTGGACCACTTAGGTTCCACGTGGTCGGGTGGTAGTGTTTTATCACTCTTATCATTTGAGATTCGTCTAAGACACCGTGGCTAGAGTATTCTTGGTTGGTATTTATCTTCATTCTATTCTTGGAGCATTATACCTTATGATGGATGTATTTATTGGTAGGTTTCTTATATTAATGGTTTGCGCATGTTAGATGATGTTATCTTATGCTTTACTTTGCATGTTAGTAGGATGTTTTAGGAGTGGCATTCCTACTATGTTTATAGCCGATGATCTCTTTGGTGCTTTGGAATGTTACGCACGGAGGGATGGCTAGGATCCACGATGGTCTAATGATGCTATTAACGGTTGGGAGGAACCGTGCACTTATTTATGTTTATGATGTATGGTTATCTTACATGATGGATGTTTATATCTTTTGTGATGTTGTATCATGTATAAAATGTGGTTTCATTTATGTTATTGCATCATGAAATAATATTGGATGATGATGTACTTTATTTACATGGATGTTATTCTTTTAAGCTTTTCATACCTTGTAACATGTATGGTGGATGATTGAGCAATCTAAAATGTACACTTGTATATTGTTTAAGTACATTGGATGCATCATTGTTATTTCATTGTTAAGGATGTGATGTTAGATGAATAAGTTATGATTAGAAGTAATTCAATGTTAAGGGATCTTTAAAGAATGTAATCTATTATGTTATGTTATTTTCAGTTGGATGTTACTATTGCTTCCGCAAGTGTTGTGTATGGTTTTACTTTCATGTTTTTAAAAAAAAAAAAATTTCTGGCAAACTTAGTGAAATTCTTTGGATCCCTTGGCAGGGCATTACAAAGAAACTTATTAATGATGAGTTCATCATTCTCCTTCTTTATGTTAATGACATGTTAGATGTCGACATAAGTAAGAAAATAGTTCATTAATTAAAAGAGAAATTGGCAAGAAAGTTTGCCATGAAAGATTTAGGGGCATCCAAGAAGATTATTGGCATGACGATCACAAGGGATAGGAAAAATAGGAAAATCATTTTTTCAGAAAAAAAATATTGGCAAAGTTCTTGAGAGGTTTGGCATAGTTGATGCAAAAGTTACTCCTATTCCACTTGCTAGTCATTTCTATTTAAGTTTTGAATTGTGTCCAAAATTAGAAGAAGAAAAGGAATTAATAGAGAAAAATTCTTATAAATCTGGTGTTGGTAGCATTATGCATGCCACTCACCTTGACATTGCTCATGCGGTGGGAGTTGTGAGAAAGTATGTGAGCGATCCCAAAAAATCTAATTAGGAAGCTATCAAATGGATACTAAGATATCTAAAGGGAACTTCAGATTATGTGTTATGTTTTGGAGGAAATAAAGTTCAACTGCAAGGTTTCACTGATTTAGAACTTGTTGGAGACTTAAATGATGGTCTACCACTAGTTATACCTTCTTGTTTGTTGGAGTTTCTATTAGTTGGGCTTCAAGGTTGCAACATTGCTTTGTTCTTTCTTCAATTGAGGCCAGGTATTTGGCTCTTTCTAAAGGTGCAAGGGAAATGATTTGGCTTCAGCCATTGCTTGGTGACTTGAAAGTTCAGCAAAGATTTTTTTTTTTTTTTTTTTTTTTGTGATAGCCACACTGCTATCTTCATGTCTCACAATCATTCATCATAATTTCACTCAAAGCACATTGACGCACATGCTCTTTTTGTTCGTTAGATAGTTGAAGAAGGCAAGCTGAAAGTTGTGAAGATTGACACTAAGATCAATCCAGTAGATATATTCACAAAGATTGTCAACAAAGAGAAGTTTGAATGTGCACGGACTTCTCTTGGGCTTGTGAAGAAAAGGTAAAGTCGCGATTAAGCAAGGTATTGGTGATCAGTTGCCACATTGGTTGTTCTTCAGGTGGGAGTTTGTTAAGTATATGAAGGCCAACAAACATAATAAAGTCTTTCCCTCCAATTGTAACTTTAATTTGAAGATTCTTCATTTGTAATGTAATTGGAGTATTTTTATATGTTGCTCCTACATCATTTGTAATGTGAACTTTTACACATTAATACAATACTCTGCTCAATTTGGATGTAGCGAAAATTGTGGTGAAGCAGGATAAATTTGGTGTTATTTTTCTCTCTCTTGTTTAATTAGTTTATTGATCTGTTGTTTTTCTTTTTCATCATCAATCCTTTCATGAATATGTATGCTGAAATGGGCATAGATCATTTGCACTTTCCCTCAAGTTTCAATTTCTTCAAATGAGCTATCTGAAATATGTATACAATTTTACTCATAATTTTTATTCATTGATTCTATATTTTGCTCTTCTGTTTACTTAAGGCTGCATTTATCACTGTATAGTGAAGAGGTTTAAAGTATTTTTAACTTGGTTAGGGAAAGAACCGAGAGTGGCGTCTCTAGGAACAATAAAAGTGAGTTGATGAATTTTCTTTGATTCTTTTATGTATAATTGTATTTAAATCCTAAGCTGAAAATAATGGGAATGTAAAGCCTGCTCACCTTGTTTTTATATACAGATTTTGTCGCAACGAAAGACACTTGCAGCAGAATGCCCCTTGCACCAAAAAAGACAAATAACATACAATACTTTTATAAATACATCGTACATTACCATCTATGTTTCCAACAATGCCAGCTAAGAAACAACAGGGACATTTTCACGGCCAAATAAAATTACAAATGACTATCATTTTTACTTTGTAAAACACTTGTACACTTCAGCGTACCCATTGCACCCACCCAAAGGTGCGATCGCTGGTTTCAATTTACCTTTAATGAATTCAGTATTTGACAATTGATTATTCAATAAATTAAATAAACTGACAGGCCAATAAAAATGAAATCGGAGTCTACAACACGAGGAGGATACGCATGAAAGCAAGGATAAGGTCGTCCAGGTTTCGAAGACTAGAGGTGAGATATTATTGACATGTGGACAAGGAGGAACGAGGTGAGGTCATCTTGATGATGAGCGGCGCCCCAGTCGTCCAATCTTTGCTGACCTTGTTTGCGTATTATAGAATTCTGAATCCACGCGTTTAACATGACTATAGTTTTGCCCATTTTGAAATTTGATAAAAGAATTCGTCAATCCTTTCGACTAGTCAATGCTTACCATAATTTCACACAATTGGCGGTCATCTCACCGCGAAGACTATTGACTTGAAAGACTCTCTCCGCGAAGGCTATTGACTTCACATATTGGGTGGAAATTAAATTTTGCTCTCTATAAATCCAGATCGTCGTCTATAAACATTACATATAACAGAGCGTGGAGAATTCGCAAGTATTGCAAATAAGAATGACATCCCTCCGAGGGAATAGCAAGTGCTATGCTTTGGCTCTTTTATTTATCATTTCATTTAGCATTACCCACGCAGGTCAGAATCTTTTAATTGCCATTTTACTTTTCAGATGATCTTATAATATCCTGCAAAACTATTTTTATGTACTGGAGACGATTGGATTCACCTTATATTTCTTCTCTATAACTAAAAAATATTCCTACTTGTACTAAATCCTTTCCTTTTTTTGTACTGAGCAGATGGCGAGAAGATAGGAGTGTGCTACGGAATGCGGTCAAACAGTCTGCCTTCGAAAAGCGACACGGTGAATCTGGTGAAGGCGAACAACATAGGAAAGGTGAGAATATACGAAGCGAATCGGGATGCATTGCAGGCACTGAAAGGTTCGGGACTGGAAGTGATTGTGGGTGTTGGCAACGACGAGCTTCAGAAGATTGCAGGCGATCAGGCTGCAGCAAACGGATGGATCAACGACAACATTCGCCCATTTTATCCTTCCGTCAACATCAAATACATTGCCGTCGGAAACGAGGTCTACGCAAATTCGAACCTTGTACAATATCTCCTACCCGCGATGAACAACATCCAGACCGCAGTGCGTAGTGCTAATCTGCAGAACAACATCAAGGTCTCCACACCACACGCAATGGGCGTTATTGCTGACTCATCTCCTCCCTCTAAGGCAAGATTTATTCCCGATATGAGCGGGATACTGAAGTTTCTGTCAGATAACGGCTCCCCTTTCATGGCGCAAGTGTATCCATACATCAGCTACAGAGACAACAGACCATCGATTTCTGCAGACTTCGCGTTGTTCAGGTCGACAACCACTGTGGTGCCTGACGGCAATCTAATGTACAACAACCTCTTCGACGCTATGGTGGACTCTTTCATAGCTGCCATGGAAAAGGTGGGGCACTCAGATATTCCAATTGTGATAACTGAAAGCGGGTGGGCTTCTGCAGGAAGTGATGTGGCTATTGTGGACAATGCGCGGACGTACAACAACAATCTGATAAAGCATGTTTTGTCCACTGCTGGAACGCCAAAGAGGCCTGGGAGGACTATTGAGACATATGTTTTTGCACTCTTCAATGAAAATCTGAAGGGGTCTGATGAGGAGAACCATTATGGTTTGTTTGAAACCAATAGAACTCCTGTATACCAGGTGAACTTCTCACCTTGATGAGGAGTCTTCATATCTTTAAGGTATATAACTAATTGGCTAACAATAAAGCGATAGGCCTAAGACCAGCAAAGAGGTTGTCTTTGCATGAGTTCTATTCGGTCTCGTATGTGAGCGACTCTAGATTCCTAGAATAGGAATTGCACTGTCAGCACTCCTCATGATCCCCTACCGAGTTCTCTATGTTTATGCATAAAATAAAATGCTGCATTGTTAGCAGATTCCATATTTGTTAGAACTAAACGCACAATCATTTCTCAGTTAAATCAAATTAAATCTTAATGAATATTCAACAACAAATCAATTACTTTCTAATTAAATAATTAAATAATCAAAACATAGAAATCAGTAGCAATCAGGATAAAATGATTCTACATCTAGTTAATATAGAGGAGAAAAGATATTCATGTTGTTGTTTCGATATGATATTTTAAGACTTAACTAATGTGTTGTACTTGTTGTAGACTAATGTTTTTCATGTTTGGTAATCTTGACACAAAATGTATTAAACACAAAAAAAGTCAATTTTTTTTTTTTTTCAGATTTGTGAAAATATAGTGAATTTTTTTCATTTTTTTTGTCTTTGATCACAAAATATGCAGTTCATGAAGATCAAGTGCTGAAAATTTCGAAAACAATCATTGTGTTTTCAATTTTTTGGAATTTGGCCAACTGTGCATTTTGTTGGGAGAATAGCCACACCCAATTTTTTTGTCTAAAATTAAAGAGATTATTTGTGATTATAGTAGAAAAAATTGTAATAATACTTTTTATAGGCACAATTTTCTTAAGCTTTTTATTTGATTGGATATGATTGCATTATTTTACCATTATCATATCCTTTGTTTTGATTAAAATATCAAAATCTTTCTAAAATTTACTATTTATCTAAATATACAATGTATTGTTGAAGAAAATAATTTATAATTAATGACAAAAAAAAATGGATTCAATGATGAGTAGATAATTAAATAATAGAAAATGATAGTTTCCAAAAGTTGCTAAAAGTTTCTAGTAAGGTAGTTATGATCAAGTTGATTGTAGTAAGAATTATTTCTATTGTTCTCTCCCTTAGTGACTAGCAATAATGATGACTAATAAGTCACATAACTTATTCAAAATTTCTTTTCATATTACTTTTATAGAAATATCTACATGATAATTGTTAGTTTTACAAAACTACTCTTCAATCTGTCTATTTGATACAAAGCTTTCCAATCAAATGGTGTCTAATAATATATATCAACGTAGTTCAATTATTTAAAAAATGCATTATTTGTTATAACAATAGTGGAATAATTATTACTATTTATAAAAATGGGTTTATTTATTCTTGCCTAAAATATGTGAGTATTATCCTCAACCAAAGTTGTTAAAATGTTTATGATGTTTCTACAAAGTATGCAGCCTCTATTGAAGATGCTCATACTATTGATCTTTTATTTAATAAATAAGAAATTTTGGTTGATCCAAACTGAATACATATCTTAACATCATAGTTTCGTGCACTTTATTTTCATGTTTTGCAACTCCTCATGTGCTAGTAAGCATACTTCATTGTCATGAAATTAGCTAAGTAAAAGTTGTGGATGAAGCATCCTTAAGTCATAATAGACCATACACACTTTGCACTATTATGTTACAATCTCAATAGATTACTAAGGGCAGTAACATTTAAACATATTTCATGGTTAGTAATTGAAATATCAATAGGACTTAATCAAAAATCATGTGCCCTTATTCATTAATGGCTACTTAAGAATTATTAAATTGAAAATAAAAAAATCAATTGTTACCCTCTGCCTTTTCTTTCAAGAATAAATATTAATACTTAACTCTCATTGCTTGTTATTTTTAGTTGATAATTGAACACATGTGGCTATTCTCATCATTCAACATGGAAGTATTAATATGAATTCAAGATCATTTATGATAGTGGAGTTTATATTTTTGTTCAAACTTTAAAAAAAATCTTTCTTGGGGTAATTAGTTGAATGGTCATTATGATAGCATCAAACTTAGAATGATCAATTCTCAATTGATATATTAAGTAATTATATTTATTAAGGGTTAAAATATTTCAAAATTGGTATATCTCACATAATAACATAAACAAAAATAAAGTAACAAACATTTTCTTGTTATGTTAATCTAAATTTTAGTGGATACAATTATTGGTGCCTAACAATAAGTTGAAAGGTTGGTTGACATTGACTATAAGACAAGAATGGAAATAATCAAAGGTATGTAGAAAAAAATATTCAAGGTATGGAGATTTGATATTCTAAAGATTAAATGGAACTTTTAAAAACATCATATTATTCTCTTTTCATGGAGGATTAAAATTGGGAAAAGTATGTAGGTGAGCGATTGGATAATCTAGGAGGACAAGGGGATCAACAAAACTACTATCACCACAATTCATGAGCATTGAGTACTACAATTTTTGATCAAACATTTGTGGGATTACAATTTTCCCATCTAAGTCTAAAGTGGTGGGTCATAGAAGTTGATTGTCACGATTGTATATTAAATATTTTTGACTCATATGTTACTTTTAGAGACATTCTTTAGTGATGATTATAAATTTTCAAAATCATAATACAAATACTTAGGGTTAGGGAGCATTCTTGAACATGTTTAGTGTGAAGGAAACATACTTGTTTGGGTGGGGGTCTTAGCTGGTTGTTTTGGAGAAGATGAGAGGGGTTGATGAAGTATGGTTACAATTAATTTTATTTCTTATGGGAATCAAAGTTTGATAAGTAAGATCTTTATTTCATTTTACTTCCCCATAAAATTTTATATCAGTATGGAGTTTTTGTTTGCTAAGATTTTGATCTTTTATCGAGTCTTACTTTTTCTTGGTATTGTGTCTAAGGTGTATGTGTGAGTGTACCATTGGTAGAATATAGATATTAAGTTGGGTTATTCTTCTTTCAAAAGGTGTAATCATGGTGAACTATAAGATAGCTAAGGATATGTGTATGTACAAGGGATGGTAAACCTATCATGATTGTCTAGTAATCCTCTTGGTCTTAGATGTTTTCTAGGATACTAAATGATCTCATGTTTCCATGTGGTAGGATAGTGGTCACATCTCTCACCATTGGCCTTCTATATTAGCTGCAAGTACAATAAAAAATTGCAATGTGCATTTTTAAATAAAAAAGTTACTAGTGGAGGTGGGAAAGTACCTAAAGATTTTTACGAGTGAAGTGGAATATGCATACTAAGGAATTACTAGTTTTTCCCTCTAAATAGAAGTTGTGTATTATTGAAATTATATGTAAATATGGTAGAGACCCTTTCTTAGAAATTTTGATGAGACCTACTATATTTTATATAAATGTATTCATTTAAATTTCAGTGATGTTTTTTATATGAAAAAGAAACAAAAAAAGGGGCTAACTCAAAGAAACAAAATAATGTAAAACAACTAAAAGTTAGAAATAGAACATTCATAACCTACCCCATTCTTAATATAAAAAAACCCCAAACTGGAGTGTCTCATTGACTATGCCTAATACTAATAGTAATCATGATAATACACATGTAGAGTACTAGTACAGATGAAAGATCCAAATAAGCACCATAAATGTGCATAAGCTAAAATTATATAAACTAAAACTTAAAAATAGAGAGCTAGCTCTCTTTCTCCTTCCCCTTCTCCTCCAATTTGTCTATCAACATCTAGAGCTAGTCATCCACTAGAAATATATGTACACTGAGATAGTAGTATCTACCCCTACCATAGCAGTAAGTCCATCCTCCTTTGCGTGAACTAGGTGCAGGGCCAAAGAAGACGAGTGCATAAATTTAACTGCAAATAAAAACCTCATTAAACCTTTGATCTATAATATCCTACCTCTCCTAAATTATTTTGATACTCTTCTCTAGGGAAGAAAAATCCTCCTTTTGGCTCTAAGCAGTACCACTAGGGGCCAAGTGGGGTCAATACCTATCTTCTAACTACCCTTATCATTTTGGTGGAAAGGGATGGTGATAACACCCTTTTCCTCCTCAACATTAGTCTTCGTAGGGGCATCAAGCTCATTCTTGAGGGTATCTGAGATATGGGATGACATAGGGCTTAATTGAATTTCCATAGGGCTCTCCCCATCTTCTGTTATTCCTCATTGATCATGTCCTCCTCCTCATATTCTACATTTTTTTACTTTCATCCTTCATTTTATGTCTTTTCTAGGGAGCCTTAGTCTTGTCACTACTAGATGAACCCAAGCTTGTAGGGTGGTCTTGTTTAGCCTTGGAATTTTTGTGTGGAATATTCTTCTTAGTTCTAAGAGACTTCCTTCCAACCTCTATTTCAACATATGAGTCCACAGTCTGGATATCCTTATCCATTTTCATTTGCTTGATTAAGTGAGATGTGATAGACGTAGGGCATTTAGTTTCAGTAGTGGAGGTAATCTCGGTAGAAAATTAGAGAGTCAAAGTGAAAGTAATAGGATTAGGCAAAATGACCTAGACATTAATAGACTTAGGTGGGAAAAGGGATTTATGGAAATTATATAGTCTAAACATGAAATCCTTATAGAGACTGGTATAGGACTTTCCTTCCTTCATCTTTTTCCTAACTTTGAGGATATTGTCTTCCATGGAGTACAAAATAAGGTAAGGAAATGAAATGAAATGAGATCCTAGCTTTTGAAATTTTTTAAAATAGGGTAGTAGTAGTAGTATTAGTAGTAGTAGAAAATATGAAATCTACCTTCTAGATTGATATAGCACATTATGACATAACATACCTCTTTCCAAGGATCCGACAAGGTCATTCTTGCAAAACCTCCATGATCACAGCTCAAATTTTTGTTCGCATGAAAGAACTAGATAATATTGGCTTCCTCAAAAACTCTTGTCTTCTTAATCCACTTTTTGTCATGCAAGGAGAGTTTGCCAGCTTTAGCAATGACCTCTTCATTGATCTTGAAAGAGATCCCATTGAAAACCATATTTTTATTGTTTATGGAATTCATGAACTACATGGATAAAAACTCATCACATCCTTCCATACACTGGATATAGGAAACTAGGCTACCCTCTCTTATATAAACCCAAGATGCTTCATTAGAATCTTTAATTTTATCCAGCTCAATATGGATAAGATTACCACCCATATTTTCATTCTCACCTAAATCAATGCTCAACCCTTTGGTTGAATCTAATATAACCCCACCTTTACCAGCAATAGGATTAAAAATGTTTATAGAAGGCTAATTTTTTGGTGTTGAAGTAGTTTAAACAACCAAAAATATCATGATTAATGCCCAGATTATCTACTCTTATTACACAAGCCAAAGACATACTCCACAGAGTATAATAAATATCACATCCACCCCAATTTGAATGCTAGTTGTAAGACCTACTGTCACCTAGACAAGTACCATCATTATTTACAATTCCAATCCTTTCAACATAATCTCTCCATAAGTTAGCATAAATGTCATCCCAACATTTAGAATTTGAAAATAGGTGGCAGTTTTGAAGCCTGATCGTGGTAACTTCACCCTTTCCCAAAGTATTTAAAATACAATACCCACCCACCCAAAAGGTGGTCATGATAATAATGACCTAGAAGGGTCCCATTTATAACACTGATACAATGACATCATTAGATGATAAATAAATATTTTTCCATGAGGGATTATGTATGAGTTGATAGCCTATCAACATTAAACTAGTGCCACAAACCAACCATCTCTAGCCCTAAAGAAGAAACACCATCCTCCACTTGGTTACCTCAATGATAGATGTGTTGAATGGTCACTTCTCAAACTCTAGAAACAAGAACTTGGTTATCACTGATAATCAGAGTGACTTTCCAATTTATTTTGCTATGCATTTTAACCACCTCAATGATGAGTTGTGACTAGTCCTTAACTATCAAATGGGGAATCCTCATTAAGTTGTAAGCGTTAACTCCCCATAATAACCCCATGGACTTTGTAACATTTCTCATATTTTTTCCATAATTGCAAGCATAAGCCACTCCAAGTCTACCATTGTTGTCTTGAATTATACCTCTAGTAGGAGCAGAGCCTCTACTTGCCAAATAGTAAAAAATGAGTTTAAGCTAGGAGGTTGGGGGATTATTCCATTTGACCTTCATTCTAGCAATAATTTTAGAATTATTTTATTTAGAAATCAAGTCAAGAAGGCCCCATTTTCAAGCTAGAATTCAATCACTATGGGAAGAGGCATAGGTGTGGTTCTCCATCTCTAGATAGGAACACATTCCTTGAGGATTTTTTTCATGATTTAAAAAGTGATCCTTAGGTTGTGTGGGGTGGGGGGGATTTGGTCTCTAAAGATACAATTTTTTTGCTCCTTCCATAAATGCAAAAAAACATATGAGGCAATAACCTTGCATAAAATCTTAATGAGGAGGTGAGCAGACAGAGTCTCCAAATTGAAAATAAATTATTAAAGGTCACCATTGAAGACCCATCAAAGCCCAAACCTATTAAAAATTCTTGTCCATGCCATATTTGCATAGGGTTAGTGTATTAGGAGGTGGGGAATAGATTCCTCCTTATTATTTCACAAATTACATCAGTTCATAAATTGGAATCCCCTTTTCTTTAGATTATCAATGGTGAGAATGGTCCCATGTAGAATAGCTAGCTAGAAGAAATTAATCTTGGGAAGGATACCAAGGTTCCACACATTTTTCTATCATTTTGCATTATCCTCATGGCTAATAATGGTCTTATACGCCGACTTGACACTAAATAGCCTGAAGAATTTAAATCCCAAACTACAACATCTTTAGCCAAAAAAGAAGGAATTTGAATAGTTTCCATAATTCCTTGTAGCCTTGTAGTTTCCATAATTCCTTGAACTGTCTTCTCTCAGAAATGCTTGACTTCTATATCACTTACCTTATATGATGTCTTGTCGTTTAGATGTCTTGGCAACAACTAACTACTTGACGAATGTGTTGAAAATAGGAAATACTAAGAGGGGGGCTAAATCAATAATCTACAAACTTTATTAATTACCTTATAACTTGCACAAAATTGGATATTATTAATTCCCTTATAACTTTCATATGAAAGTAAACTAATCATACTAAACAATAAACATAACCATGCAATAACAAAACTCATAACACCATATTTTGTTAACTAGGAAAACCTTGGCCAAGGGAAAACCTTGGTGGGGATGGTACCCGCAAAATGATCCACTAATCAAGAGTATCTTATTAATTTATATTGAACATGTTAGGAGTTTATTACATCCTTATAGTGTCTCAATCCTTGTTAGATGACTTCAGCCTTGTTAGAAGCCTCAACCTTGTTATGAGTTGTCCTATACAAATACAAAATGTATGCAAGAAGAGCCCATTGCCTAAACATGCAATATACAATGTAGTTTCTTAATGCAATATAGAAGGGTTCTGGTTTAATGACATGGAGTTCAATGAAGAAAAATATGCTTCCCCTCTCTTGTACATAAGGACAATATGTTGTACTCACTTCAACAAGCACACAAACTTTATGGCTCAGAAAGCTTCTTGAAGAAATTGGAGAGATACAAGTTTAGCCTACTTTGATTTTTTGTGACAATATTAGTGTCATAAAATTGACCAAAAATCTAGTACATTACAATAAGACCAAAAACTTTGATTTGAAGCAACGTTTAATTAGACTTTTGGTACACATCAAAGCAATTGAATTGATGTATATCAATACAAAAGAGAAAATAGTGAATATCTTCATGAAAGTAGTTGCAAAGGATCAATTTTTAGCACTCAGAGATCAAATTATTAGCCCTCTCAACATCAAAGGGATTGTCAAGTTTGATGTTGGTGTTATGTGCTATCAGTCAGATTTCTAAGTTAATTTAGAATCAATAAATTGCATAATCCATGCAATAGTTAATTGAATTAATAAATTGCATAACCGTAGCTTCTCCTCAATCTAATCAGCAGTGCCAAACTACTGAGTCATGCTATTATGAGTGATCGTCTAGTTATAAATAGTTTTTCCTTAGTTCATTCCTTTAGTTACGTAGTTTTTACTTTAGTTCACCACATTGGAGTGCATGCTTTGTAGTTCTCAACAATGGAAGTTTTTAGTTGTGTTTTTTCTTATATTTCGTGCTTCTATCTGTTAGGTTCAAAAATTTGATATAATGAAAATAATCAAAACATAATCAAAACTTTACTGTATCTATTCATCAAGATTCATTACATAAATAAGGTAGTCATCTACCAGTTTAATAACTGCTATAAAATGACTACTACAACTAAAATATTTAAAAGTTACTATGCCATTTTTTTTAAGGATGTAATAAGAAGTTCAGAAACAATCAAATATACTGGGATAAAAGGATATAAGATTTCATTTCTTTAAAACAGAGCTTCCCTTCGTTTCATTTTTCTATTTTATTCGTATGGTTTGTTCCTAATTAAAATTCTTCTGTGAATGCTATTGATTAGTTCCTACAAACTAGTCCAAAAGCAAATCTTGCCATGAAACATGCCACCTCAATAAAACAAAAAATTCAGTATTCATATAGCATTTATTGAAAGATTTACTTGCCATCAGTGATGAGATGGTAACAGGGAAATCCCATTTTATTGGAGCTCATACGCTATGGCGTGGAATGTAATTACCACTTTATTTATGGCCTATACTCCCTTAAAGATATACTGGTCTCCCATCATGGAGAGAAATTCACAGGGTATACTGGACTTTTGTTGGTTTCAAACAGACCAAAATGGCGCTCCTCCTCAGCCCCACCCTTTTGATTCTCATTAAACAGTGCAAAAATATATGTCTCTTTTGTATTTCCAGGCCTCTTTGGTGTTCCCTCAGTTGACAAAACATGTTTGATGAGATTGTTGTTGTATGTGCGCGCATTGTCCACGGTAGCTGCACTAGTGCCCGCTGAAGGCCACCCACTTTCTGTTACCACAATTGGAATATTTGGGTATCCCTGCCTTGCCATGGCAGCAACAAAAGAGTCAAATATGGCGTCGAACAAGTTCTTATACTGCAGACTCCCATCAGTTACCACTGTAGTTGCCGATGTGAATAGTGCATACTCTGGAGAAATTGCGCCTCCGGCATCTTTGAAGCTGAAGTATGGGTATACGTGGGCCATGAAAGGGGAGCCGTTATCTGATAGAAACTTGAGTATGCCACTCAAATCCGAGCCAAAAGTTCCGTCAGAGGGAGGAGATGATTTTGATAGCACCGACGCTGCATGTGGTGTGGAGACTTTGATCTTGCTCTGCAGATTGGCGTTATTCACTGCCGTCTGAATGTTGTTCATTGCAGGGAGGAGATATGTAAGGTATTGCTGATTATTTACGTATACCTCATTTCCTACCGCAATGTATTTGATGTTGACAGAAGAGAATGGAACGATGTTGTCAGTAACCCATCCGGTTGCTGCCGCCTGATCGCCTGCAATCTTCTCAAGTTCTGTGTTGGCCACTCCCACTATCACTTCGATTCCTGAGTTCTGCAGCGCCTGTAGGGCGTCCCGATTCGCTTCGTATAATCGCACCTTTCCTATGTTGTTTGATTTTATCAGACTCACCACATCGGCCTGAGAAGGCAAACTGTCTGAGAGCATTCCGTAGCATACTCCTATTGTCTCTGCAGCTGCAGAGCATCAAGAGGAAAGGATTTAGTGCAATGTGAATATATATTATAGTCTGATAGATAAAATATATTATCAACATTAGGTCTATCCACTAGTCGTTTATTGCACAGTAAAACTACCCACATTAATATTACCGTCTTCGAAAGCAAAAGGAAGAAGATTATATCTAAAAGTGAATTATGTAAGGTGGGAAATAAAGAGATATTATCAGTAGCAAGTCAATCCAGCTATCTACTGCAGAATCAACACGCCCCCGGCTTAATATCATCGCCTTAATCCAGTTACATTTTTTAATATGGTATACCATGACAATTGCCTTTCCTTTTTAAATATTTTTCATCTAATTAAAAGCAACAAATTCTGAAAGACATCAAGAGAGAATTATTCAACTCCACTTTTTTAAATAGTTAATATATCAATATTTTCCATGCAAATAACCTAATTTTAATATGAAAAGAACTTTAAGTCTGACAGTCGCTTTTACTAAATCTAAATTTTAATCTTATGTTTAAGATTAAATTGTAAAACTAATATAAGTATAACTAAAATTTATCTCTTAATAAAATTATAGTTAAATTGAGACAATCTTAGTTATACATTAATTCTAAAGTTTTTAGAATTTTAAATATAATAGATAAATATTTATCTATTTATTTTCATCATAATCAGGATAAGTCACAAGTCACTAATTAAAAGTGTAAAATTAAGATAAGTTTCAAAATATAAAACAACATTAATATATCAATCCTATTATAAAAATTAGAAGTAATGCCCTGTTCTATAAGCAAATATTTATAATATAATCACATATTATTTGCACATTAATTTACACAATATTTTAAAATAAAAATAACAAACCTATATGATAACTTTCCTTTATTATTAATATTTATGCTCAATAATAGAAACTTTATATTTATTAAAGCTTAAATTAAGCTTAAAACAATACATTAACATTTTATTGTAACAATAAAATATAGTTAATTATTCCACCTAATTCAATGTCAACCACAACAATTTCCTTCCCAAAAAGAACTGAGCTGAAATTAACATGGCCTAGGAAATATACACATTTATCACTCTAACTAAAACACAATACCCATGCTTTCACTTAATATTCATTTTATTTATAGTACACCTGCATTGACATAAATCCATATCCAAACCATCGATTTATGATATGTCCTGAAAAACGCGCCCAATTTTGTATACTTTTAATTTGGAATTTGAAAAAACAATCTCGAGAAATAATTTCCTAAAACAGACCATAATAATATTCAGCGTTCTGCAGTAGAGATTATAAAATGATACTTACATGAGAGGCTAATGCAGAATGCAGCGAAAATTGAAAGAGCCAATGCATAGCATTTGATATTTCCTTGTGGGAATGCCATTCTTACTCGCAATACTTTGCCAATTCCAAACTTTCTACGATATGTAATGTTTACAAACGAGCATCTCTATTTATACAAGGCAAAAATTAATGGCGAAGGCTGTGAAGTCACAGTCTTCGCCGTGGGAAAACCGTAACTGAGCGAAATCACGGGAAGCGTTGAAAATTGGCCAGAACAGACAAATTCATTTTTATCAGTTTTCTATACAAACAAAACTATAGTCATATTTCTGCTAAGACTTGACTAGATATGCATACAGAATCCTTCAAGCGAAAAAAATGTCATCGAAGACGTATTCAATTGTAATTGGGAAGCCGCCTTAGATGTGACTCGACCTTTTTGTTGTAATGAAGATGAGTATTGACGCTGTCAAATACCGCGTCCCTCCTAATTGTCCTCGTGTTGTGATATCTCTGTTTTGGTCTTCAAATTGTACAAGACTCCGATTTCATTTTGCATAGTGAATGAAAACAATTCATAAATAAATCTCATCTATTGCGCCCCGTGGTGACTAAACATATGGATTGTAGCGTTCACCCGTTCTATCACGGCAGTGTCCATACGTTTCCTAAAATAAATCAAACAGCCAAATTCATTGTGGGAAAACACCACCATTTGTGGATTAGATATGTATGTGAATTTAATTAGCTTGTTCATCAAGTCTCATGCTGTTTGGGTCCACAAGTTCCCTTACCGTTAATCTTTTAATTGATTTTCTTGACTTCAAGAATCGATTGTTATTACTTTGGAGCATATTTGTAGGGAGAGGCTTCACCCGGTTCTCTCTGTCGGCACATTTGACTTCGCCATCTATATTGTTGACTTGACTTGCTCACATTCATTTTTAAACTTTGATAGCCAACGGGCCATTCCCACATTGATTGTTCGGTTTAGTGATGGTATTTAATGGCATTAATTCATTCATTTGAAGATCATAGAAGTATGTTAGTACGTTCTTAGTGCAAAGTAATAGTCTTTTTAAATTTCAAATATTTAAATTAGAAAAAATTATAACTCTAGTTTCATATTTTTGAATCATAGATGTAAACTTGGTCTATTAGTTAAATCATTCCTCATTTTCTTATTTAAAACATTTTAAAATTATGCATTCATACAAATAATATTAATTGAACTAATTCGAAAGGATATATGTTTTCTTTTCCCTAGTTTACAATTGAAACAATGCAAAGTTGTAGAGTTCAAAACCTTCATCTCAATTAACATAAAATTTCTAAAAGATTGGTGGATAATTATCTAGCCCATGTCATAATAGTTCTCCATGAGTATATTCAAGCTTACTACTGCATTAAATTTATTTGATTTTGACATTTAGTTTTTGCAATATCAATTATTTATCCTTTTAATATATCTATTAATAGTTGCATTGAATCAAATCATTAACTATTTGCCTATACATTTATTGCTGAAATGCTTTTTCATTTATATAGAAGGTCAAAGTGAGGGAGTGATTGCCTAAGATAATGTGATATCTAGAGACTCAACTATTAAAAAAGTATTACGATCTCACACTAAATTGACATCTTATAGGATATTTAAAAAAAAAAAAATCCTAAGTGAAATAAGTACAAAAGGTCGTAAAGTAAAAACTTAAATAAATCCAAAAACAAGAGGAATCATTGCATATAAAAGAGAAATGCAAAATGGAACACAAACTTACTCATCTAGAAGCTAAGTGCCCTCTTTGTTCTTTTCTCGTAGATCTATTTTGGACGCCTATGTCAAAGATTATCTCCATCAAGACCCCCCATCTCCTAAGTACATTTTGATTACTTAGCTCTTAAAATCACATCTTGTATACCCACTAACAAATTTTAGTTTTATATGTTCAAATTTTAAATTCTAATTTCACCCATCAAGATCGCCAAATAAAATATCCACTTCTAATCTAGATATCCAAAAACTCATGACAATGTGAACCAATGATAATATGTAAATGAAATTCTCTAATATTGTTTATAGCTCGCCATTTCATTCATGACCTTACAACAATCTATTAACTATTTTACATACATAAAGTATCCCACCTCATGTAACCATAGGTTTGCATAACATTCTTCCACTGACCATCTATTTACAATATTTTACTTTGACAAAATTTACCATATTCAATGTGTTAAAATATGATTTTGTTCAAGAAGGAATTCTATCTATGTAAATGACTAATTGATTCCTTCTTATTTGACAATACTTGGAGAGTAAAAGTGGGGTTAGATTAGTGTAACACACTCTTAATTTTAATTTGTTTAGTTCGAAACATGTGACTTTAATCAATAATAATAAAACATAAAACACTCAAGACTAGTACACAATATATCACCAAACTTACATGGATATCAAACAAGTAAAATACCACATGAACACACTCAAAATATAAGAAAAGTATTAGAGAATACTTGGTTTTATGCTTACTACCAAGTCACACTATCCTAGGAAAAGATATACATGTTCCAAATAGTAGAATCAATCTCTTTACATAGGATACATGAAATAAACTAGGCCTCTAGAAACTTGCTTCCAACACTATGTTTGACTAATTGACAAAGTCTCCCATCATGTTTTGTGACATGGTTCAACAACCTCAAGTGTTTTCTATAGGTATAGTGGTTGTATCAAGGATTAACAAGTTGATATAAATAAATATTTATTTTATGATTTAATTTTTTCTTTTTTTATAAAATAAATTTTAATAGAAAAGAGTGTTACCTATTATAAAATATGGTCCACCAATATAACTGGGGGGGGAGTGGTGGGGGGGTGGGGAGGGTCAATCAGTTATATAACTAATATCATAATTATCAACATTATTAGACTTTAACCATATGAGAAATATAATCAGAAACCACAACAAGATACTCATGCACAATAACACTAGATATGTTAAGTAGGAAAACCCTGGTGGGGATGGTACCCACAAGATGATGTACTAATATAAATATTCCTTATTAGAGGATGAACCCTATTAGGAGTCGATAACAACATTTAGTACATATTAGTCCTTGTTAGGAGACTTTGAATCCCTACTAGGTGATTCCTGTTACGAGTTGTGCCAACCCTATTAAGAGTTCTGCAAGACAGTTGAACCCACTACCCAAAAAAATTCAATGGCAAGATCAACAAACCCACTGTCCAAATGATCTCCATATTATTCCTTGCAAAATAATAGAAATGAATTGCACTTCCTTCCTCTATCTTGTCAATCAAACTTTTGCTCCTTGAGATCTTGTAACTAGATCACAAAAATCACATCCAATAATCCTTTGTTCGCTTGCTTATATTCACTAAACACTCTTCTCCTTTTTGCACTTTGCACTCAATACAATACTTAATACCCTGTACAAACAAGGAAAGCATCTTTCCTTCATAGGTTATATCTTCAAAACAATTCCTTGAGTTAGCCTTGAGACTTTACTAATTAATTATAATAGGATAACTAATTAATTGTAATTATTGTTAGTGAATAGTTTTTCCCTCCTAGTTATTTCAGTTTATATTAACAAAGAAAACAACTTTCACGACAAATGAGTCTTGAAAACTTGGAAAGACTTTCTATGTTTTAAAGGCACAGCTCCCTTCTACAATGATTTATCAATACAACTCTTATTGTGAATGAACGATGGCATTCATTCTTTTAACCTGAAAGAACTTAATGAAAGCAAAAACATCCTCTCATAAACACAAAAAATTACTGCAAATTTAGCAATTAACATTTAATATGTGCCATATGGAACATAATTTAAAGATTCTAGATCAATTATTAGGCTCATCAAACTAAAATAAAGGAAAGTATAACTTTAGTATAGTCAATGAAACATCATCTATGCATAAATGAATTTCATACATATCTACCATCAACCAAGATAACCATAGGATTATATAATCAATTCTATTATCATTAACTTTACCATCCATTCAACAAAAAGTAAAAAAATACTAAACTAATCAAAAAAATAAAGATTCTTGTTGGTGTAAATAAGTATTTGTTTATTACACTTTACTTAAGTTTACTTAAGTTAATGCATTATTTTATTATTATGCATTATTTTATTATTTCTTAGGTGAGACACTTAGGAGTTTTTGTACTCTTATGAGTTGTCATGTTGACAACACTAGAGTAAGAAACTTTAATTCAACACATGGTGTCTACAACATTGGAGTTTGCATAATTAACTAAGTTGTCATGTAGACACCACAGCCATTTGCACTCCTAATTTAGCACATGGTGTCTACAATATTATTTTGCGTGCTACACCTTTGTAGGCTTATCCTCTCATCATTGCACTTACTTCTGTCCTTAATGGAGGATAACCCATATTTGGTGGACATGTGTCTGGTTGTATGGCTTATCATGTTGTTGATTCCTATGCATTATAGAAGCATTCTAGAGGCCTTTATATATAGGCACTCCTATTGTACTTACATATTGAATGAATATCATATCATCATTTTGATCATACTCTTTTTGGTCTACTGTTGTGCTTGTGCTTGAGTTACTTGGTCTTGGCTAAATTTTTCGCTAAGGAAAATTCTTACATGGTATCAGAGCTCGGGGAGATTATTTTCACATAGTCATTCAAGACTATTCTTGCTTCAACACCTCAAACTAGATCTAGAGAATCTGTAGAAATTGGTAGCATCTAGAGCCAAAATGGACCTTGCCATTGCATTTGAAATGTCAATTCAGTGAAAATCAACTATAAATTTGCCTATGCTACGTCAAAGTCAATTTTGAGGAAAATTATTTTTGCAAACCAGCAGTTGAAGGCCCAATTTGCAAACTGGGTATGGTGATTTATTTGATCTGGGAATTTTATTTTCAAATAAAAATGTTAATTGTCTCTATAATTATTTTTAGAATTTTATATTTTTTTCAAAAAGAAATCGGGTAGTTGGCCTTGCAGAGAATTTTTTTTTGTAAAGGCATTGGGTAGTGACGCCCCGACCTTGGAAGAAATATTCATTTTATTTTAGCAGTATATTCCATTTTAATTTCGATCAAGCAATCATCAGAATTTAGTGACAAAATCACCATATTCTATAGTCAAACTGATGGCCAAACTAGCGATCACACTGGATGATAACAGTCACCATAACTCTACTAGCCAAATTTTAATCTCACAATGGGCTTGACTTTATTATTTTCCAACCGCGGGCTTTGTCTTAAAAACACATTACAGTTTGTGTTTCCCACCAATGTCAGACTAAACCCAAAAATTTTGACCACCCCCTTTCTATCTCCAGTGCCGCAGACTGATCCTAGCCTTGCAAAAGAAGATTTATCGACCTCCAGCCTGATGTACTATATCATTTTCCCAACAGCCATAAAGTTGAATTCTTAGCACGAGTACGTTAGAGAAAATAGTTGTGTTTACCACATTGACTATGCACGCCACCCTTCATGTGACATGTGGACCGCTTTAGAAACATCACCAAACCCTAACACATAGGCAAATAGTAAAATCCAGTGAGAAAACCTAAAACAAGGCCAAGATAGCTAATCCACCATGCAACCTTGTCATATGCCGAATCATCATACACGTGGATCCCAGTCACCTGCATAGTCAACATGAAACATCAATTTTTCTATATAATCTATACAAGGTGATGTCATCATCCATACAGTACACATCATCACTGACATCATCCAGGGGTCTGAGTATGCTGATATCGACATTCTACTACATTAAATTTGACAATCACATGACCATCATCAAGAGGCAAAATATAACTATTGTGATGGTTATTTAACTGTCAAATTTAACCCTGTCTTTTTCTGATTCAACCCCTCTCCAAATTCATTTTTGATTTGATAGTCTGACTTTGGGAGGCCATATCTCAGTCATATGGACTCCAAATTAGGTGCAATTTTTTTTTGTTTTGGCTATAATTTCCTAAAAAAATTAGTGATGTAGTTTTTTTGGTTTTGGTCCATGAATTTGTCAAAAATAACGTCTTTTGACAACTGTACCTATGTATTCCTACATTTTGCAACTTTAAATACTTCGTATAGGCTCATTTGGATTGGTAAATAGGTTTTATTTTTTTTTGGAAGTGTGTTATTTTTCATCTACTTTCTAGATCTTCAATCATATTATAACATTGTGTGGACAAATGTATCACTTTCAAAATTAGGTCCTTTGTTGCATTGTAATGCTTTGATGTATCTTCCGAATTGTTGTATATCTGAGATAAATTGTAATGTTCTAGTTTTGAACTCCATAAACAGGTTGTAAACAACAAAATTAGAAGTCCATTGAGGCCAAAATTGGCAAGTGGCTATTGTAAATGAACTACATATAAAGTGCCAAAAGCATCTTTTTTGGGGGGTTTCTTGATTGATTGAAAAGGGGGGGTGTTTCTTGGTCTTGTGTTCCTCTTTTCCTATTTTTTTTTTCATTGCTTGCATCATGGGAAATTTTAAGTCTCCAAAATTAACACCACATAACTATGCTACATGGTCAATTAAAATGTGGTGTCACTTAATGCATAATGGAGTTTCTCAATATGTAGATCGTACCCTTCCTAAACCAATCAGTGATCAAATATCTACAAGTGAAATCATTGCTTGGGAAATAGCCGATAGGAAAGCCCTAGGTAATATTTGTTTGGGGGTTGAAGACAAGATCATATATCATTTCCAGAAGTCTCATACATCCAAGGAAGCTTGGGATGCCCTCCAAAACCTATATGGTAAAGTGTTTGAGGAGGATGTTTAAAAAATTCAAGATGAACTTGTCTCCTTAGATCCAAAGACATCTGACTCTATACAAGACTTTATGGTAAAGGTGAATGAATTAAGAACGAAGCTTGATGATTGTGGGAGCCCTATTAAAGATTATAGATTAATCTATCTCATTCATAATAAGCTACCCTTTGAGTACTCCACATTTGTTTCTTCTTATTACACATCAAAGACTACATTAGGGTCAACCTATCAGAAAGTCTCTTTTGATCACTATGCTATATACTATTGGATGAAGAAGAGAGGAAGTTGCGATCAATGAGGATTCTCAAGTCATCCAAGTCAAAAGCATTGATGGCGAATAATGAGGGTTCTCAAACTTCAAACACAGGAAAGGGCAAGAAGAAGTGGAAAAATAACTCACAAGAGGATTTAGAAAAGATAACACCACAATCAAATCAACAAGGAAAGTCTTCCTCAAATTCAAACAAGAAGGGGGACACTAATAAGGAGAAGAAAAGTGTGCTTATTGCAAGAAGTTGGGTCATGATGAACATGAGTGTTATCAAAAGAAGATTTATGAGTTAATGAAAATCATAAAGAAACATAATGTTCCATTGCCTAATTCTTATAAGGAGAAATGATCGTCACCTTCAGATTAAAAGGGCAAGGGGCAAGCACTTATGGAAAACTCAAGTTCTTCAGTGGAATGGATTCTTGACTCAGGTGCTTCATATCATATGGGTTCCTCAAAAGGAAAATTTTCTTCATTGAAGTAGTCCAAGGTACTGCACATCATTGTGGGAGATAATACAAAAATGGAAGTTGAAGGGAAAGGACAAGTGGAGATGGAAAATGGGGAATCCAAAGACATTTTCTATGTTCCTAACCTAAGCTCTAATCTCCTCTCAATTTACCAAATCACTCACCTCGGAGATTGAAATAAAGTTGACTTCCTTCTAGATTTAGTAATGGTGTGCACTCTAAAAGATGATTCATTGGTTGTGGTGGGGAAAGTTAATCATGACTGTCTAATCAATATAACACCTTTTTAGTTACAGGATTGGTCATCCCTTACTACCAAAGTACTATGCTGATTTTCATTAAATGTCAATCTAGGAGCGTGAACTTGAGATGATGTCTGCAAAGTATATGCTCTAGTTTTAACTAAAAATCATTACTACATTGAATGCAATAACCATTAAGGAAATCTAGTTTACCCAAAGGAAAGACAACTATCAAATACTTCGAAGGAAATTTTAATTATTTAGCCATACATCTATGCACCTACTACTGCAGGAACAGTGACTGGTTCTATTTCCAGTGGTTGTAGGAACAACAGTTCTATTTTAACTTACAAAATTGAGTCTAACTCCTAATTACTAAAGTAAACTCCACCTTTCGCATGGGACCCCATGGAAGAATGAAGGAAAGATAAGCTCAGATAAAAGTGTAGAAACTCAGTGCAGGCATGTATTCATCAAATATGTAGTATTACAATAACTTAGGAAAAACAGTAAGATGTCTATCAACTCTGTCTATCTATTTCACTACTTAACCTCCTAGATACAGACGAGGTCTTATTTAAAAGGAAGGAAGAACAAAAAACTGCTAAAACTACAACTTTCTCATGAAGGAAAGTCAATTACAACTTTAAGACTACAAACATGCAATTGGAAAGACATTAATTCTCCCTTAAATTCCTCACAAATATAGAGATCATAGAAAATGCTAGATCTGCTCGTTTATCTAGTTTCAAATAGCTTCTAGGAATCTAGGTATCATGCGTTGCATGTTTAACTGATTGCTTTGATGCTTACTCCATGGCTCGGCAACTTTATCAGGTCTCACTTTATTTTTCATTAAGATAGGTCCCTTCTGACTTTGCCACCAAGTCTTCTAGCTGCAAGGGTGTCATAATGCTCTCTTTAATAGCATCAATACCTTAGCGTTATTCCTTCGTAGTTTGTTTAACTCCTGCTTATCTTGTATCCTTGCGATCAATGTTTAACACACACAAGACTTCCCACAAACATTTATTTTCATTTATTAGTTTATAAAGAAAAGGCATTTAATTATTCAACTAATAGTTTTTGCAATCTCTTTTTCTGTAGGAAGATCTACCCATACCAAACATTCATGAAGAAATTTTTTTACCACAAAATGATCCCTTTTTAGATATATTTCTGATTGTCATTTTTATGCCCTATGTCCATAGTTTATACATCAAAAGTTCGAAAACATTTATACTAAAAGATGATAAAGTTTAGTATGTTATAGACAAATATTCACAAAAAAGGCTAATAAGACTTCTATTTCTTCATGTCATCATTTTTTCCCCCAACCATCTTGAGGCTGGTCCCTTCAGCCTCTATAGGTTTCTGATCCTCATCCACAGCCTGAGATCATTGGTGATTTTCTCCCCTGATTCATGAGCTCTGTAATTAAAATATCCATGATTTTGTTTCAACCTTTCCCATTTCTGTTCTTCGACAATCATGTTATATTTAGCAAATGAATCATACTTTCCAAGCATAGGATGTAAGAGTATGGGCGGTTAGAAATGAAGAGGTACCCAATAAATTTTTTGACTTCTCCCTAACATCATATACCTGGGCATCCTGCTGATGGCCAACTCCAAATTTTGGTGAGAGTGTAACTCCCTTTTTTTAAGATCTTCTGGCAATCGGATCTATCTCTGAAGAGAGGCTTGTATAGCATCAGGGGCATTTGCAGAGCAATGTTGTTCCCAATTGAGAAACGCTTGTTCATGGATAGGGTGAATTTTGGCAGCAGCACTATGATTATTGTTAATGGAAATCAAATCAAAGAATACTCTGTAAGTGTTTTGTACCTCTGGCCGAATGTACAATGGTTCAAACATTTCCTTTTCCCTGTAAGGAGCAACCTAGTTCTCTCAACTAATCTCATTCTGCATCCATGACATAATGGCCCTAAACTATACATCGCCTACATATAACAATGAATTCCAATCTTTTTCATCTAGAACAGCAAGCTTATGAACATATAATTCACAGAGAAGATTCTACAGAGTCATCAAAAGTAAATTGAATGTTGCATAAAATTCTTGGGGAGTGTGTAAGGAAGGATTCAATCCTCGAGTAATTCGAGAAAACTAAAAATTAATCATTTTCTCCCTTAGGAATAGTGTGTAAATTGGAGATGGGGACCTGTAATTTACAAGCTCTAGAATGAGCTCTGTAATCTTCGTGACTTGTTGTTGTAGGACCATAATTTCACTATCCTTCTCTTCAATTTTGTGTGCTTGTTCTCTGATAGTTCTAAGCAATTGCTTCCTTTCTAAATCCCAATTTTTTTCCCCATTGAAACTATTGGTACAAACTAAAACTGGCTGTTAATGGTGTAGAAATGTCTGGTGGCGTATGACGATGGACAACAGGTCTATAATCTTCAAGATGGTGCTTGGGATGATGGTGGTCATCAGTGTTGTCATCTTGAGAATGTTTTCATTCAACAAAGTTGTTATGTTGACAAGCAATAGTGTTATCAACTTTTTTTGAAGGGGCAATGGCTGCAGGATAGGATGCAATAGTCATTTTAACTTGAAATGTTTCAACAATTTCCTGAACCATTTCTTGTGCAATAGATGGATATTCCTCTGGTGGTAGATTATTAGTTTCCTCTGCTGGCTATCCAATCTTGGACACTATTTCCTCTAAGGACTCCGTGTCACTATCAACATTAATAGGGCTATTTGGTTTTCTAAGAATTTCCTCAAGATCATTTTCATGTTCAAGAGTAGGTGATGTGTGCTCTGGTGACCATGCAGGTGTAGGTACTAGAGTTTCAACATCAATAGGTGGTATAGGAGGCTCAGTAGGTGGTGCAGGAAGTTCAGTTCTCAAATTTACCCCAGACATTCTGGTGACTCATCATGGAGTAGAAATTGGTTTCTTGCCCTTATCGACAAATTTGCCCTTATTTGGATTAAGTGTAGGTTCTTTTGATACTGGAGATACTTCTTCTGAACCTTCCTCTATGGCACTTGTGCGTGATTTTCACTTCATAGAAGTTGAGGCTTCTACAGTCAGAATTTTCCTTTTACAATTTTAGGTACAAAAGCAGAAGTTGAAGCTTCTTGAGCCATTCTATATACTACTTTCCTAACTCCTCCAACAGTTTTCTCTCTTGTCCCTACTCCTTGCCCTTTAGGTCCACCCCTTTTAGGTCCCTCAGTCCTTAGTTTTACAAAATCCTTCCATGTTTCCAAGTGTTACCTAGTCAATTCCTTTTCAATTATAGCCCTAATCAAGTAATGGTGGGTTATTGATTGGGTTTTTCCTTGCTGTATATAGCTAGCTTGCCTTTTGATAATATTATAAAGGAGACTCAAAAGATTTACAAGACAATCCCCATGCCGCAAACCACTCAAAATTTTGAAATGAACAACATGCAAATAGGAATACCTTCCTTCACAGGTAAAATATCTTATGATAAATTCAACAGGGTGGATGAATTGCAGAGGGAGAGATAATCATAATATACCTTACTTTTTGTTTTTCTCTAGCCGAGGATCTCCAAGTTCTGAGAATTGCTCTTTTGCTTGTCATGCATCCATGTCCTCTGTCCAACGTTCTCCATTTGTGGGAAAACCAGAAACTTTTGCCACCACATCTTTGGTGAATTCTATCCAAATGCCCTTAATAGCTGCATATCCATCCCTCAATGTATTATGAAATTGGAGCACAATTTCCTAATCAAACTTCTTCAAACTGAGAGAATAAGCCAACCAAACTTGTTGTTGAAACAAACTACATGTTGCTGGGTCTACCAGTAACACTCTGTGGTCTACTGGTTCATGCCATTGAGGTTCTCCACCCATGTTTTTGAAAAAAAATGCTAGTACAGGCAATTTTACTACAAGTGATTATGAAAGTATGGGCAGTGATAGCTACAAGGGTTTTAACAAAGGGAAATGGAAAGTATTCAATGCTTTTCCAAACATCACATCCTTCAGTACTTCATGATGACATTTTAATCACTAGACCATAATGAGGATAAAGATCGTGTTCAAAAACATATGCCATATTAATGAGGGGTTATGCGAAATCATGATTTAATAGTTAGCCTTCTTTACATTATTTTACACATTTTGGAAGTACAAAGGGGTGCCAGCTCACTATTGAAATGACCCTTCCCCACACATCCTACATGCCAACTTAAGATTTCCTTGATTTTGCATTCATGATTTCAATTTTTTCTCCCCCCAACCTAGCAGAGACTGGGTCCCACCTGTCCGTAAAGATTGCAAATTCTAAAATTGAAATAAAATGATTTTCTAAATAAACAATAAATTAAATAAATGCAAAGGGGTTAAATGTGACTAACCTCAGGTGCGATAAGAAGGATGGTCTAAATATTGTCGTACGAGAGAAAGTGAGATGGCATGATGATGGAAAGACAAGAAGATGGGATGGACTGAGGTGGAAAAGGAATGAACTTTTATTATGAGGCCTTGAAAATAAATTCAAGGGGCTACAAACGTCTGAGTGGGAGACTTAGATGAAGTGGCTATAGGAAGAGATGTTTTTGTTGTGGTGAACTATTGAAGAAATTATTCCCTGGTTGTTGGTTTATGATATAACTTCAGGTGATGCCCATTAACCAGAAGTTTGAATTTGATTGGATCAATTATTGATAGTTGAACTGCTCCATTATGAAAAATTGTAATGATTTCATAAGGACCAAGCCATCGAGTCTAAAATTTTCCTTGGTGATGCTGATATCGTGAATCATACAGGAGCGCCCAATCACCAATTTTTTTTTTTTTGTCTTTAATGAATTTTTCATGCCATTGCTTTCTTTGACTTTGAATTAATTATGTGTTATGAAGAGCTGATTTTTTCCATTCATCCAGCTTATTGAGATGTAAAATGTGATCCTGTTGTGCTACAGGAAGGGTGATATCAAGTTCCAAAGCTGTCCGTAGAGTTTTATGTTCAAATTCAATGGGCATAACAACCGTCTTCCCATATAAGAGTTGAAAAGGCGTAAACCCAGTAGTGGATTTCCATGTTGTTCTCTACGCCCATAAGGCTTCAAGAAGTCTAGGTGCCCAATCTTTCTAATGCAAAGACACTATTTTAGTGAGAATATGTTCAAGCTCTCTATTTGTCACTTCTACCTGTCCATTGGCTTGTGGATGATATGGACATGATTTGCCATGCCGAATTTTATACTCCTCCATGAGTGTTGCTATGAGATTAGATGTGAACTGAGGCCCTTGATCTGATTGTAATTCTCTTGGAACACCAAATCTGGTAAAGATACATTCATACAGAAACATGGCAACATTATTGTCATGAGGATGCTTCATGAGTTTTTCTTCAGCCCACTTAGTAACATAATCAGTGCAAACCAATATGTAACTTTTCCCTTCTAATGGTGGTTCAATAGGGTCAAAAAAATCAATCCCACATTTATCAAATGGTTCTACCACTATCTGTGGCTGTAGGGGCATTTCACCTATTTTTGTCAGTTGACCCATTCTTTAACATTTACCACATTTTTTTGTATACTGAGCCACATCTTTGTGAAGTGTAAGCCAATAATAACCTATATTCAAAATCTTTAATGCAGTTCATTTGTTAGCAAAGTGACCACCACAAGGCTCGTCATGACAAGCACAAAGAACATCATATGTTTCATCCTCTCTAAGACATCTTCATGTTACCTGGTCTGGTCCAATATAAAACATGAATCTTGATATTCATGAGAAATTAAAACTCTATTCTGCTAGAAACCATTTTTATTTTGCAGAAAAATGTGGAGGAGTTTTGCCAGTAGTTAGATAGTTGGCAATATCAGCATACTAAGGATTTTGTGTTGACAAAAGGAAGAGATGTTCATCAGGTGTTTGGAGTTGAGACAAGAAATCAGATACAACATTTTCTTTTCGTGGCTTGTCAATAATGGTGATGTCAAATTCTTGCATTAGTAACAAGCATTGAGCCAATCATCTAGAGATTGCTGGCTTGTTCATTAGATATTTGATATTAGAGTGGTCTATATGTACAAATATTTGGTAGCCTATAATTTAATGTCTGAATTTATTCAGAGCATAAATGACAGCAAGCAGTTCTTTCTCTATTATAGTATAGTTATACTCGGCTCCTTGAAGATTTTTGCTGATATAGTAAATTGCATGTTCTACTGAATCTGTCTTTTGGCCAAGTACCACTCCAATGGCATGATCTGAAGCATCTGTGTGTATGTGAAAAGGTAACTCTCAATTTGGTCCTCAGAGCACTGGTGCTATTGAGAGGGCTTCCTTAAGCTGTATGAAAACTTTTGTACACTCTAAATCCCATACAAATTCTGCATCTTTTTGGAGCAATTTATATAAAGGTGTTGCAATTTGATTGAAATCTTTGATAAAAGGCTGATAATATCTTGCATGTCCTAAAAAGTTCCCGACTTCTTTCAATTTAGCTGGTATAGCCAATGTATGTATGACTTCTATTTTTGCTGGGTCTACTTCAATTCCTTTAGGGGAAATAAAGTGTCCCAACACCACCCCTTCTTGCATCATCATAAAGCACTTTTCACTATTTAAAGAAAAATTGTAGTCTTTGCATCTTTGTAAAACTTTGTCTAAGTTTTCCTTGGCTTCTTCAAATGTTTGTCCATATGTGGTGAACTCATCCATATATACTTCCAAACAATCTGTAGATATGTCAGAAAAAATGCTAATGACAGCTCTTTGGAAAGTTGCAAGTGCATTGCACAAACCAAATGGTAGGATAGCATAAGAAAATGTTCCCCATGGACACGTGAATGTGGTCTTGTCTTGATCCTCTGGTGCTATTTGGATTTGATTTTAGCCACTGAATCCATCCAAGAATGAAAAATATTTTTTTCTTGCAAGATTGTTAAGAACTTGATCGACAAAAGGCAATAGAAAATGATCCTTTTTGGTAGTAGAGTTAAGTTCTCTGTAATCTATGCAAACTCACCATTTCCCCCCCCATTTTTGGGAACAATAACCAATGGTGACACCCATTGGCTATTTGAAATAGGATATATGAAGCCAGCATTGAGTAGCTTTTGCAATTCATTTTTGACAATATCCCTTAATGTTGGGTTTATCCTACGTTGAGGTTGTCTCACATGTTTATAATCTAAACTGATATAAATTTTATGGTACAGAGTGTAGGATCCAAACCTTTCATATCTGTATACTCCCAAGCAAAAGCATCCTCGTGCTTTTGTAACAGTTGCAGGGTATCATGATATTGTGCCTGAGATAAGGACTTGCTTATATTTAATTGTCTTCCTGGAACAATTGCTATTTTGACTAATTTTTCCACCATTGAAATTTGCACAATTGGTTGTGAATCTATCTCATGTGGTAGGAGTGAATGCATAGGCAGTGCAGACTCAGAATAATGCAGTTTAGCAGATAAAGGCAAAATACTTTCTAAAACACACTTGTGCTTATAAGATGTTTCAGGTTGTGTTCCATACTCATTCAATATGATAGAAGAAATGACATCATCTTCTTCTTTAATTTTTACAAATGAGTCCTGTGAGATCATCATCAATTGTTGAATTGAATCTATGTCCATATCAGAGTCATCCATATTTGGCCAGACAACTTGATCATTCTGCAACAAAGGCTGAGCGGGCGAATACAAGGTTAAATTTTTAATGTTCGTTCCATTTGAAATAGTCATTTTCCCTAATCAACATGCAATATAAGCATCTTTTGTGGCTAACCATGGTCGTCCTAAAATGATAGGATATCCCCTAGTACTGGTTTTTGGAGAGAGTACAACAAAATCAACTGGGTACTCCCATGAATGTAATGTGATAGTGACATCTTCTAGCATACCATCAGGAATGATGGTAGAACTATCTGCTAGTTGCAAGATTGTTGGTGTTTTCTTGAGACCAATGATGCTTAATTTGGACACTACTTCCTTGGTCATTACATTGATGGATGCTCCTAGGTCCGTTAAGACATTCTGCACTTGCACTCCTTGAATGGTGACGGTCACTACTGGGCTTCCAGGGTCTGCATACTTAGGCATTTTGCAGTTATCAAGCATAAGATCAGAAAGCTATCCAAGGACATGGATATTCTTTGGGTCTTTCTTTTTCCTTCCTGGCTTTTTAACATAGGCTTCTCTGATAGCTTTTGAATATATAGGTACTTCCTGTATTGCATCAAGCAAGGGAATTTTTACCATCATTTGCTTGAGTTTCTCTAGTAGGTCTAGTGCAGCTTGATTTTTGCCCTGCAGGGTTTGCTTTGTTAATGGTGTCTTGGTTGTAGGAGAAATAGTGGTGGTAGGTTCTTGAACTGACTCAGCATGTGTATCATCTATTTCTGTTATAATGGGTTGCTGATGTGAGGTAAGCATTGTTCTAGATCTTAGATGGATATCATTCAAGGTAATGGAATAACTTTGTTGCTAGGCTAAAGGTTTTTCACTATTAGGATTAGGTGTAGGTTGTGCAAGTAACTATGGTTGTTTTAGAGGGGTTGTATTGGCTACAGGAGGCATTAAGGATTGATGTTGAGGAGGTTGAGTCAAAGCTAGCTGCTGCCAATTCTGAGGTTGTTGCCAACCCTGCTGAGGTTGGTGCCCACCTTGGTTAGGCTGCTGCCATCCTTGGTTATTCTGTGGCCAACCTTGGTTAGGCTACTACCAACCTTGGTAAGGTTGTTGCCAATGATTATAATTACCATGCTATTGTTGCCATTGACTATTACCACCGTAATTATGGAGCGGGTCTTGAGGAATACCTGATCTTGGAGCTCACGACCTTCATTGAGCAACATAGAGGACTTCCCCATCTTCATCAATTGCCTTGAACTCAGTAGGCACATGCTATGATAGGCTTACATCAACAGTTGCATTTATTTTCTCTGCAATGGGGAAAATATTCTGCAAACATACTATCAACATCTTCTTTTTTCCTTCGTGCTTGAATGGTATCCAATTGTGTAGCAACATTATTAATGATGTCTTGCTTGAAATTCAACAAGAAGTTTGACAGCTCTGTCTTATATACTCCTGCCCCAGGAGTGTTTTTGGGTAAGTCCCTCAAACCTCGTCCTTTTTTTGTTGTTGCTTTGGAATAGTTCAAACAAATATTCCTGATTTCAGCCCATGTCTTCTATGTAATATCACATCTAGCCATTAAGTCTAAAGCTTCCATACTCCTATCATGTACTCCTTTCAGAAAGAGATGCTTTTGAGACTCCTCATTCAACTAATGTTGTGTGTTGCGTTGTAGGTTAAACATGAACCGGGCAACATAGTCCTTCAAAGTCTCATACTCCTTTTGTGACATTTTAAAAATGTCATCTCCATTCAAATCATGGCCTCTGCAATATTCTTTATATATATTAAGGAACATGTTACTCATAGTTGGCCAATCTCTCACAGCATTGGCACCTAGACTCATGAACCATTGCAAAGAGGCTTCTTTGAGGGTTGATGGAAATAATTTCAGCTTATGGGCATCAGTTGTGTAGTCATAACTTCGACAAAGGATGTCAAAGTCAAAGAAAAACATTTTTGGATCTTCAGTAATAAGGCCATAGAATTTAGGCAAGGCAACTGAGGGTATATTTTTTAGATTTTGATTACCCTACTGAGGAGGAATTGGAAAGGGAAAGGTAGGCTGAGCTTCTTCCATTTGTAGATGTCCTAGTGGTGGCTGAAAATAAATGTTTGTGGGAAGTCTTGTGTGTGTTAAACATTGATCATAGGGATACAAGCTAAGTGGGAGTTTAAAAAACTGCGAAGGAATAACTCTAAGGCATTGATGCTATTAAAGAGAGCATTATGACACTGTTGCAGCTGGAAGACTTGGCAGCAAAGTCAAAAGGGACCTGTCTTAATGAAAAATAAAGCGGGACCTAATAAAGCAGTGGAGCAAGGAAGTAAGCATCAAAGCAATTAATTAAACATGCAACGCACAATACTTGGATTTCGAGAAGCTAATTGAAATCAGATAAACGAGCAGATCTAGCATTTGCTACGATCTTTATATTTATGAGGAATTTAAGGGAGAATTAATGTATTTCCAATTGCATGTTTGTAGTCTTAAAGTTGTAACTGACTTTCCTTCATGAGAAAGTCATAGTTTTAGGAGTTTTTTGTTCTTCCTCCCTTTTAAATAAGACCTCGTCTATATCTATGAGGTTAAGTAGTGAAATAGACAGACATAGTTGATAGACATCTTACTGTTTTTCCTATGTTATTGTAATACTACATATTTGATGAATACATGCCTGCACTGAGTTTCTACACTTTTATCTGAGCTTATATTTCCTTCATTCTTCCATGGAGGCCCACACATAAGGTGGAGTTTACTTTAGTAAGTAGGAGTTAGACTCAGTTTTCTAAGTTAAAATAGAACTGTTGTTCCTGCAGCCACTAGAAATAGAACTAGTCACTATCCTACAGCAGTACGTGCATAGATGTATGGCTAAATAATTATAATTTCCTTCCAAGTATTTGATAGTTGTCTTTCCTTTGGATAAACTAGATTTCCTTAATGGTTATTGCATTCAAGGTAGGAATGGTTTTTAGTGAAAACTAGAGCATATACTTTGCAGACATCATCTCAAGTTCATGCTGGCCAAAAATATGTCTAATCAATATAACACCTTTTTAGTTACAGGATTGGTCATCCCTTACTACCAAAGTACTATGCTGATTTTCATTAAATGTCAATCTAGGAGCATGAACTTGAGATGATGTCTGCAAAGTATATGCTCTAGTTTTCACTAAAAATCATTACTACCTTAAATGCAATAACCATTAAGGAAGACAACTATAAAATACTTGGAAGGAAATTCTAATTATTTAGCCATACATCTATGCACCTACTGCTGTAGGAACAATGACTGGTTTTGTTTCTAGTGCCTACAAAAACAACAGTTCTATTTTAACTTAGAAAACTGAGTCTAACTCCTACTTACTAAAGTAAATTCCACCTTCTGTGTAGGCCCCCACGAAAGAATGAAGGAAAGATAAGCTCAGATAAAAGTGTAGAAACTCAGTGCAGGCATGTATTCATCAAATATGCAGTATTACAATAACTTAGGAAAAATAGTTAGATGTCTATCAACTCTATCTGTTTATTTCACTACTTAACCTCATAGATATAGATGAGGTCTTATTTAAAAGGAAGGAAGAACAACAAACTCCTAAAACTACGAATTTCTTGTGAAGGAAAGTCAGTTACAACTTTAAGACTTCAAACATGCAATTGGAAAGACATTAATTCTCCCTTAAATTCCCCACAAATATAGAGATGATAGAAAATTCTAGATCTACTCATTTATTTGATTTCAAACAGCTTCCAAGAATTCAGGTATCGTGCATTGCATGTTTAACTAATTGCATAGATGCTTACTTCCTTGCTCCACCGCTTTATTAGGTCCCGCTTTATTTTTCATTAAGATAGGTCCCTTCTAACTTTACCGCCAAGTCTTCTAGCTACAAAAATGTCATAACGCTCTCTTTACTAGCATCAATACCTTAGTGTTATTCCTTTGCAGTTTGTTTAACTCCTTAGCTTGTATCCTTGTGATCAATGTTTAACACACACAAGACTTTCCACAAACATTTATTTTCATTTATTAGTTTATAAAAAAAAGGCATTTAATTACTCAACTAACAGTTTTTGCAATCTCTTCTACTGTAGGAAGTCTACCCATAGCAAACATTCATGAAGAAAGATTTTTACCACAAAATGATCCTTTTTTAGATATAATTTTGATTGTCATTTTTATGCCCTATGTCCATACTTTATACATCAAAAGTTCAAAAACATTTATACTAAAAGATGATAAAGTTTAGTATGTTATAGACAAATGTTCACAAAAAGGGCTAATAAGACTTTTATTTCTTCATTTCATCAATGACACAAGGTTGTATTCTTTCTCCCACTTTGTGCCTAAGTCTCCTTCTCATGCCTTGTTGACCCAATCCAATCCACAAATCAAATTATGGCATGAGCGCTATGGCCATTTAGCCTTCTACTATCTTTAGCAACTTTGCTCAAACAATATGGTGAAAGGTGTACCTATAATCAACTTTTCTAAGGGTGAATGTTCAACATGTTCAGTGGATATCCATCTAGAGGAGAAGTTTGATAAAGTAAAGTCTTCAAGAGAATTAGTTGTTCTTTAGTTGATTCACATGGTACTAGCAGGTCCTTTTGTAGTGACATCAGTCAGCTAGGGTTGCTACATTCTCACTTTCATTGATGACTTCTCATGCTACACATGGATCTACTTTTTTTATCACAAGAATGAAGTGTTGGACAAGTTTCTATCCTTCAAGAGTCATGTTGAACAACAATCAAGGAAATCCATCAAAGTTCTAAGTATGGACAATGAGAGTAGATATGTGAATAGAAGACTTAAAGACTTTTGCAAACTTGAGGGTATTGAACTTTAAAATCCACCAACATTCAGTCCTTACAAGATAGGTGTTGTAGCATTGAGGTTACAAACTCTTAATTCTATGGCAAGTTTCATGATGCAAGTCAAGTCTCTAGATCTTACACTTCAACTCAAAGCCATAAGTAGTGCAAATCACATACTAAATAGGTCTCCTCATGATGCCTTAGATGGAAAGACTCATTTTGAGGCATGGTGTGGCAGAAAACTAGTTTTGAAACACTTAAAGAGTTTTTGGTTGTCTTTCATGGGAAAACATATCTTCTAGGGGATGCAAGGTACCACCACTAAGGCCTTGTACTTTGATAGGATATGAAGATGATGTTAAGGCATATATACTTCTGGATCCTAAGACACATGAGATTTTCATAGAGAGGAATGTGTTGGTCTCAGATTGGTTTTGACAAATCAGTGTCAACACACTTAACCCAATTCTTAGTTGATGCCATGTATAATATAGATTTTGAGCTACAGTGAGTGTTAAGCCAAAGATTCAATAGGTACCGACTGAACTTCAAGTGCTGAGCAAAGTTCAAAATCCAAGTGATAACTGATGCCAAGTCACTAAGGTGCCGAGAAAAGTCTAAGATGCCAAGTGAAATAGAATTGCTATAGGAGCCAAGTGAGATATAATTCCTATATGTGTCGAGCATCAACAACTAGTAAGTGTCGAGTAACATATAATCAACATATAAGTTTGTATCTTCTCAAACTCAGATGTAAACCATTTTTGGAGCCAACATAGGAGGAATCTCGAAGGATCTTGAAGATAAGATCAAAACTTTTGCATTACCTATGTAATCAGCATGTAGCCAATAAGAAAAATGGAAAAGGCATGCAACCAATAGGAAAAGTGCAAGAATTGAGTGGAAAATGAAGAATGAATATTGATCATATTTTCATACCTAACTCTAAGTCTTCAAAGCCTTTAAAAGAAGGATGAAACCCCATTATGTGAGTGAATGTGAGAAGTGTATGGCTGAACTATAGTGAAGTTTAGAGGGGTGTTTAAAGACTTAGAAAGAGTAGAACAACATTACAGAATTTAGTTGATCAAGAAAAGAGCAATCAGAGTTTCAAGAAGAGACATTAGATCCAGGAAGGATCAGAGCAGATAGAGTAGAATGAGGATTTGGAATTAGCAATTGAAGGTTGCAAGTCATCAAGTCAAGACATTCTACTATACTTGCTAAACATTGTATTGTGAGAATGAAAATCCTATGTTGATAGGTTGGCTTAGTAGCTATGTTGGTTTAGCAACCACATTGTAGATCCTTAACAGGATTGTAAATCCTTTAACAGGGTAACATTCCAAGTGAGTGTTTTGCAAATTCTTTGACTAGGTCACTTTTAATAGGGTGCAAAGTCTTTAACAAGACATGCCTTGTACAGGGCAGATCATTGGAAGTGGTCAAACTTTGTAACCTTAAATAGTAACATATTGTTGCACTGATACTTTGTGGGTGTCATCCCCACCCCAATTTTACCTTCTCATTTTGGAGGGTTTCTAGGTTACCAAGCTCTTGTGTTATATGTTTTCATGCATGTCTTTACTTTCATGTTTATTAGATGAATTAGATGCATGTGAATGCTTATAGCCAAAAGTTTTAGAGGTTAAATTTAGATACTTCTGATTTAGCCGCACACCCCCCCCCCCTCAGAAGTGTATCTTCCCACTTGTAAACTCCAACAATTGGTATCAGAGCCAAGTTCTCAGAAGAAGGAGCCTTACAAATTGGAGAAAAGATCTGGAAATGGAAGTCTACAAGTTTGGAAAGATCATAGAGAATCAAGCAATTGGTATACAACTTGCTCTACACACTTTTGAAGAAGCTAGGGAAGAACTAAGAAAATCTTTAAAGAGAAGAAGAGACATTGTCATAGCTAAGAATGATACACAATACAAGGAGATTGACACCTCAAAATTGTTTGTAAATGGAGATTCTAAAGAGTTTGATGCAACAATAATAGACCTAATGGAAAAGAATAGAGCCTAGCAGAAGAAATCAAAACACTCAAGATTGAACAAGAGTCACAAGCCATGATGCTTTGTGAGGTGACTAAACAAAAGAAAAGAGCCATTGAAGATAAGGCTATGCTAGAAGAAGACAAGAGAAACATTGCCAATAGACTAGAAGAAAAATCAATTGTGCTTGCAAGAATATCAAACATGTAGCTAGACACTATAAGCTAGATGATAAATGCACATCATGAACTGAATGTTAAAGATATTGAGATCACTACACTAAAGACGCAAAATGAAAAACTACAAAATGACCAGAAAAGAGAGAAGTAAATTGTAGAGAGCTTCAACAAACTCAATGAGGCCATCAAGTACTTTGAGTAGCTACTGAAATCACCAAGGGCTAGTAATGACACTTCAAGACTAGGATACACTAGCACTGAACAAGGAGAGTCATCCAAGACTACAAATGAAAGGAGTAACAAAGGTAAGAACACTAAACCTACTTATCATTTTTTTGGTAAAAAGGGACATACCTCTAATGTATGTAGTAGTAAGAATGCCCATCAGCATGAAAAACCTAAGAATTTGGGTTAGTATCATGAGTGCAAAAAGTAAGGACATCAAGCACATAAATATAGGATTAAGACTATCAGAACACCAAGATTTGAAGGTCACTACTACAATTGCAAGAAGTATGGACATAGAGCTTTTGAGTGCAGATCAAAGCCTATGTGGACACCTAATCAGCCAACAAGGAGAAATAACCATAGACATCATTACAATTGGGATTATAACACCAGCTATAGTTGTCATTACTATTAGGAATATGGAAACATTCCCGAAAATTACATAAGAGCACATTTCAAGGGAAGCTACACAAGATGTTTGAGTCAAACCACATGTTTCATTTGCTTGAAGACTAGTCATATTAGCAGGAATTATCCAACAAGGTCAAAGGCACCCAAGTCAAAGAACAACAAAGGAAAAGAGAAGGTGGATGTTGAACACATCAAAGGAGAAATGAATAAGACATGGAAGAAGAAAGATGGAAGTAGGACATCAAATGAAGGGATTACTTCACCTAAAAGTTCAAGTGGTCACACCTCATCCAACTAAGCAAAGAGAAGGCATAAGGGACTGATAAATAAAGCTTTATCATACATTAGTCACTAAACAAGCAAGTACTAAGAAGACGAGATCAACATGAATAAAAATACAAAATTTCATCAGTGTTGTCGAGCTGCCCTTAGATGCCAAGTAAAATCTCAATACATGTTGAGTTGATTGCCAAAGATAGTGGAAGCCAAATGACTAGATGGAGCCAAGTTGGTAGTGAAATCCGAGTAAAGAGAAAATTTAGTTGAAGTCGAGTAAGTGATAATCTTGTGGATGCCAAGTAATGCAAAAATCCTTAAGAAGCCAAGTGGATAGCTGAAAATGCACAATGCATTAAATGTTATGAAAATAGGGTATATTATTGCATTTTCAATCATTTTTTTTCATCAGGATCAAAGAGAAAAGACAAAAAAGAGTGAAGAATGACTACAAAGTAGAGAAACTAGTATTTAATCAGATTTCAACAACAATTCAGCATGATTTCATCAAATTTGAGGTATTTACATTTTTTTTGAGTTACACAGTTTCACATTTTCTTTGCATTCAAACCCTAGATCACACAAATGGCTTCTAGCTCTAGGAAAATACAAGGGAAAGAACTGTTTGAATTTTAGCTAGTGTCAAATGAAGTAAAGCAACCTAATTTCTAGTCAATCCCTAAAGTTTCATATTGGAGTTCTATTTGTCATATCCCCTAAGGTAGTTATGGTTTAGAATGTTAGATGATGTTACAATTGTAAAATCAGAGCCATAGGTGACATGGAAATGAGGAAAGCCTATGAGAAGTTGTGTAAAAATGGAGTGTTGAAAGAAAAGTATCAAATTATTGAAAAGAAGGGTTTGACACCTGCCCTAGAATTATCCACAATTTTCAAAACTGAATGGATCAGGCTAGTGCTTAGTAGAATACATGATGGAAGCTTATGGTTGGAGGATGGTCCAATGAAAATTACAAAAAGGGTTGTACATAGAGTGACAGGGTATCCAAACCTAGATCGGCCAAAGACCCTTAGGAGTGATGCCAAGGAAGTAATTGAGAAGAACACTAGTGCCAAATGGAACAAGAGAGGAATGAAATTTGATACCATTGAAGACCCTCTTATGGACTTTGTTGTTAGAGTCATTGCACATAAGTTCTACCAATCCATACGACTTAGCAGTGTACCTTGCATTGTAGTGGATGTCAATTAAAAATTAGTGAAAAAGGATCATACTTATGATCTTGCAAAATTATAACTACAACAAATTAATGAAAATTTAGCAGCTATAAGGAGAACCAAGGGAGCTTAATGCAAGTTTAGAGCTATTTTGATTTGCATATTTTTTATGTATAGAATGAGTTTCCTTCTTTTTGAAAAGTTGAATAGAAAACAAATAGGTCTATCATAGCTCAAGTTAATGAATACATTGAACAAATGGGAGCTAATTGTGAGACCTTAATGACTAGCTATTTTGAAGACTTCAAGAAGACCATGAAGTAGAGGCTAAGAATACTAGTTTCATTGGTAGAAAAGCATGTAAATGATGTTTTCTTTCTTGTAGATATTGACTACACCTACATACAAGCTACCATACCAAGAGTTATATGGTTAAGATGTCTTAGATATGAAATAAATATAGATGAGGCATTAGTAGCTATAACTATAGTACTAGCTGAGGAAGTGGACAAAAGTGCACCATATTTTGGAACTTATGATGTGGTCAGGTCAAAGGTGGATATGGAGTTGAAGATTGCCTCCACACTAAAGAAGAAAGACAAACTTGTGAAGAAACTTAAGGCCAAATTTGGTGAGGGCATTGTAGAAGGAGAAGAAGGAGATGAAGAAGCAAAAGATGATGAAGAAGAACAAGGATATGAAACACTTGCTTTGACCCAAGGAATGGGGGAGGATGTAAAAGAAGAGGAAGGTTCCAAGAAAGAAGCACCAAAGCCAGTGCCAAAGAAGAGAAAAGCACAAAAATAGCTAGTTGCATAGCCTAAGGGGAAGAAGAAAGCAACAAAGCCAAGCTTAGCCAAGCCAACTACAAGGGCAGATACCAAGGAAACAACTCAAGTGGCAAAGGAATAGGAGAAGAAAAAAGCCACAAAGAAAGGAGGTCCAACAGAACAAAAGAAAAGAAGAAAAAATGTTGCACCCCCAGAGTTAAATGAAGAAAAGATAGAGTCTGATGATGATCAATACAGATTGGTAAGACACTCTACCAAGTCTAAATTGGAAAATATTTGCAATAACATTAGAGATAATCTAGATCTAACTGGTTTGAAGACCATTTATTTTAATAAATTTTCAAGAGAAGAAAAAAACATAGTGGAAGAGTTCATCTACACTATGATGGCTAAGTTCAAGACTACCCCACTTGAACTAGACAATTCAATGCCTAAGGAGCTAAGCTCCATTGTAGAAAATAAATAGCATTATTGCCTTAAAATGGAGAAGGAAATAAGGGAGTCAACATTGGCTCATGTAATGCATGACCTAACTAGAGGTCAAATAAGCAAGGCTAACAAGAAACATGGGAGCAAATTTGCACCCAAATATAGAGCCTTCAAAATTTTACAAAATTAAATTAAAGATGTGCAAAAGTCCACACAAATGTGGAAGTTAATTTATGGATTAACTACTATTAAGGAAGGGTAGGAAGATACCTTTGAGGGGATAAATGATGAAGAAGAAGAGGAAAATGAAAAAGAAGAGGAAGGAGAGAAAGAGAAAGAAGAGGAAGTAGTGGAGAAGACACAGAAAGGTGAAGAGGCAACAACTGAAGAGCAGCAAGAAGAACAGAGTGTCCCAGACACCCAATTACCACCACCAAGTCCTCCACATACAAAACTCATAGAAACTGTCATTATCAAGGATGTTCCTAACACCTTAGGTTAGAACATCAATCCACTAACTATAGAGGGTCTCAAAAAGATCCTTCACCAAACCATGTTGCAAACACAACTGTGCACAAATCCTATTTTGGTGAGTGTGGAAGAGTTGCAAAAGGCTATAGTAGAGATCACTAGGTAGAAGGTGAATGCACAAGCACCACCTTCACAACCTCCAATAGTTATAGTAGATCAACCAAAAGAGCAAGAAGCACAGAATACAACTACTAAGGTTGACCATACAGTCATAGCAACAACAACTATTAAGGAACCAACAAAGGAACAAATAGGACAAGATGTTCCTATAGCACAAAACTAAGGTGCACTACCTCAAATCATTATCATTGATCAAGGAAGTATATAAGAAGAGAAGGAAGAGGAGAAAACCCCCAAAGAAAAAGAGCAAGAGGCAATACAAACACTAGTAAACTTGCCTACTATGGGGACTCCTACTAAGCAACCAAGCACTAATGTAGTACCACTATAGATTTTAGCACCAGGCTCAAACTCCACCAAGGTAGCAAGTGTACTTCACTATGGAGACCCTACACTTGATGAGGAAATAGTCATACCAAGTTTTGACTCCAAGACAATGAACCTAGCATAGATAAATGAAGTGTAAGAGGCACTGGAGAGAAGGAAGAAGTAGGATATACTCAAAAATGAGTATAAACAAAAGAAAGCTTTAATAGAAATCAAAGATATATTTATTGATGCATTTAGCTTTCCAATACCTGATGAAACAAAGCCCATCATGAAGCAACTATCCAACATAGTGGACCAGGTGCAAAACTAAGACATTGATACAAATGTTAAGTTATTAGAGTAGTCTAAAAAGAAATTTCAAATGAAAGTTAATAAGAAGATATCTAGTGAGATAACACTTTCACAAGTAGAATTGGCTAATAAAATTGAAAAAGTGAAAATAGTACTTGAGAGCATATTCTCATTGTACTCCAAACTGTGTGATTCATCATATTCACACAAGAAGCTAGCCAAAGAATATTGAGCTTGGAACAAAATCTTATAATATCTAACACACAGCTACATAAAGATCCAGCTCAAAGTGAGAAGCATTTTGCAAAAACACTTCACACCTAGAAGGAGTTAGTTGTACTAACATCAGAAGAGGCCAATATTAAGGCCAAATTAATACAAATTAAATCTTCTAGTACTCCACATCTAGAAGTCCTACATAAGGAATAGGCCTATGCAGAAAATGTTATGAAGAAAGACCCAAATATTTCTACTTTAGAAGGTCTAGTACATCTTGCACTAGAGATAGCCATCCATCTCAGATCACTACAAATACTATTAGACAACTAGGATTCTTCTCTAAAGATGATCTTGGAGGTAAATAAAACATTTTTGTCTAAATATTCCATTCATTCTTAGAACCCTTTGACATAAGTGTCAAAAAGGGGGAGATATAATATTTTGGGAGAGATATTAGGAGATAATAAGAATGGGGGAGTAATACATTATGTAAATATGGAGGAGGTATGCCCATAGAGGGAGATATACAATTTTGAATTTTTGAGGAGAAACAAGGTGATACACCCAAAAGGATAAACTATAAGAAGATGTATGTTAAGGGGAGTAGATATAGAGTACAAAAAAAGTAGAAATAGGGTACACAGAAATAGAGGCAAATGAATGAGAAGGAAAAGAGTATTAGACACATCAGCATGAGACAAATTCAACACAAGAGTCTTTGGTTGCAGGAATGGAACTTTGGTTACAAAATTGGCACATCAACTTAGGGGGAGCTACAAATTTTTGAGGTATACAAAATTTGGAACAAGTTTTTGAAGATTTGTACGTATGCAAAAAATAATGTGTATTATACTCATAGAGATAAGATTCATAATGTTTAGTTAAGTGTTTTTGCCACTCATGTCAAAGGGGGAGATTGTTGGTCTCAGATTGTTTTTGAAAAATGAGTGTTAACACAATTAACTGAATTCTTAGTTGATGTCGAGTATAATATAGATGCCAAGCTATAGTAAGTGTCGAGCCAAAGATTCAATAGGTGCCGAGTGAACTTCAAATGTTGAGCAAAGTTCAAGTGCCAAGTGATAAGTGATGTTGAGTCACTATAGGTGCTGAGAAAAGTATAAGATGCCAAGTGAAATAGAATTTCTATAGGAGTTGAGTGAGACAAAATTCCTATATGTGTTGAGCATCAGCAACTAGTAAGTTTCAAGTAACACACAATCAACATATGAGTTTGTATCTTCTCAAACCCAGATGTAAACTAGTTTTGGAGCCGACATAGTATGAATCTCGAAGGATCTTGAAGATAAGAGAAAATCTTTTGCATTACCTATGTAATCAGCATGCAACCAATAAGAAAAATGGAAAAGGCATGCAACCAATTGGAAAAGTGAAAGATTTGAGTAGGAAATGAAGAATAAATATTGATTGTAGATTCATAACTAACCCTAAGTCTTTGAAGCCTTTAAAAGAAGGACAAAACCCCATTATGTGAATGCATGTGAGAAGTGTATGGGTAAAATATAGAAAAGTTTAGAGGGGTGTTTAAAGATTTAGAAAGAGTAGAACAACATTGTAGAAGTCAATTGATCAGAACAGAGCAATTAGAGTTTTGAGAAGAGACATCAGATCAAGGAAGGATTAGAGCAGACCGAGTAGAATGAGGATTTGGAATTAGCAATTGAAGATTGCAAGTCATCAGGTCAAAACATTCTACTATACTTTCTAACCATTGTATTGTGAGAATGAAAATCCTATGTTGATAGGTTGGCTTAGAAGCTATGTTGGTTTAGCTACCATATTTTAGATCCTTAATAAGGTAAAATTCCAAGTGAGTGTTTTGTAAATCCTTTAACCATGTCACTTTTAACAATATGTAAAGTCTTTAACAGGACAGGCCTTTCATAGGGAAAACCATTGGAAGTGGTCAAACTTGGCAACCTTAAACAATTACATATTACTACAATGATACTTTGTGGGTGTCATCCCCACCCCAGTTTTACCTTCTCATTTTGGAGGGTTTCTAGGTTACCAAATTCTTGTGTTATCTATTTTCATGCATGTCTTTACTTTCATGTTTATTAAATGAATTAGATGCATATAAATGTTTTTAGCCAAAAGTTTTAGAAGTTAAACTTAGATACTTCTGATTCACCCCCGCCTTTAGAAGTGTATCTTCCAACTTGTAAATTCAAACATAATGTACACTTTGAGGATTTAAGTTTGCCTAGCTTATCCTCTCATCCTCTCACACTTCATACATTATGGAAACTGATAGTGACACCAACAATAGTGGTTCAACAGATTGATATATGTGGGATCCTATTGACAAATACAGGGAGAGATCACATCATTAGTACATTTCACATGCATATATTTCCACTATGATAGGTCTAGCATAATAGGGTACACCTAGTCTTCTAGCTCCAACATCAAAGGATGACTACATAACAGATATTTCAGGTTTGTTTGTGGAGTCATACATAGAAGATTTGGGGGACATCATTGATGATATACATCTTCTCTTTGATGGAAAAGATACTTCTTCAGTTGTTGTGAGGGCTCACTCTGACCCTCATGTCCATTCTCTACATGATCGATCTTCACAGGTTGATATGATTGTGGATCCTTATAAGTACAACAATTGTAAGAGGTCTCTTTATCAATTGAGGAGACAATAGATTCTTTGGGATAGGTTCTACATACATCCTTTCTAGATTTGACATTGTTCTTTTCAGAAGCATTTGAAGGGGTGACAGTTAGTATCGACAAAGGGATAGTTGAGCAAGTTTCAGAGGCATCATTGATTATAGGGATTCTTTCTACACATAGGGGATGCATCTCTTATGTACCTATGATATTATTTCTTCCAATGGGGAGGAACATTATTCAGCATTCTTGGATCAGCTTCTACATCGAAGAAACTATCACTAATTGGCACACTACATTTGGAGGGGGGGGACTACCTTGTCTCTCTTCTTCTTCTCTCTTGTGGGGAGGACCTTTTCCTCTTTTGGGATTGTGTTCTTCTCATATTTCTCTATTGTATATACTTGATGTATGTCATAATGTGATGGGGTCTTGATTACTCCATCCATCCATGCATCTTGTTTTTTCATCTCTCTTTTTGGGGGAGAGTTTTTCCCATGAGGTTTTCCCTCTTTCTTTGCTTTATGAGAGATTGCATTGCATTATGTACATGGGTACCTAACATGGCCTAGTAGCTAGGACTGATCATGCATTTCATCCTATGTTTCGTAAGCTTAAGTGCATTCCCCTAAGCTGCACTTAAGGGGGTGTTGGTGTAAATAAGTATTTACTTATTACACTTTACTTAAGTTTCCTTAGGTTAATGCATTATTTTATTATTTCTTAGGTGAGACACTTAGGAGTTTGTGTACTATAATGAGTTGTCATGTTGACAACATTGGAGTAAGCAACTCTAATTTAGCAAATGGTGTCTACAACACTAGAGTTTGCATAATTCACTAAATTGTCATGTAGACAACATAGTCATTCACACTCCTCATTTAGTACATAGTGTATACAACATTATTTTGCATGCTACACCTTTATAGTCTTATCCTCTTATCATCGCACTTACTCCTATGCTTAATGGAGGATAACCCACATTTGGTAGACATGTGCCTAGTTGTATGACTTATCATGTTGTTGATTCCTATGCATTCTAGAAGCATTCTAGAGGCCTTTATATATAGAAACTCTTAGTGTACTTACATATTGAATGAATATCATATTGTCATTCTGATCATACTCTTTTTGGTCTACTATTGTGCTTGTGCTTGAGTCCCTTGGTCTTGGGTGAATTTTTCCCTAAGGAAAATTCTTACAATTCTATATCCAAAGAGCTGACCCTTCAGGTCAATCAAAAAATAATAAATATAGCCACGTAGGGCTAACCAAATTAGTTCTAAAAACAAAGTCCTTAAGGGGTTTCCAACTATTTAAATGTAAAGAGTTGTAAAGAAAAGCTAACTAAAAATAGGAAAACATGACAAGTAGCCTCTTGATCATTTCCTAAGCTCCAGCTATATTGGCATCATTGGCATGAGGGTCTTGGGAGTTAGAAAAAAAGCCACTACTTTCCTTCCAAGCCTTGTGCCTTTTGAGAAACCAATCAATTATTCTTGTTGCAAGATGCCAAGCTACTCCAGGTGAAGCTTCCACATTTTCATAATCCTACAAATACAATCAATCTTTTTATCCTATACATCCAAATGATCAGTGGAAATGATCATCGCAGAATCTTCTCTAGCGACAATGCTTAAGTCCTTGACTGGGACTTCACTTGTTTTCTTCAATAGCTTGACCTTGGAGAAAAAGGCTTGGGAAATGGAATGATCCCTTGACCACTTACCATAGGCTTGGGAAATGGAATGATCCCTTTTGACCTATTCAATAAAAATCTTATTTAGTGGAGATTCAATAGCAATGACAAAAATGGTAGTAGGCAGAGCTTCTGTATTTGGATTTTGGATTTCATGAATATATTTAGCCATTTTTATCTACAACTGCTTTAGCTCTTGTTTACCCCTTTGATCCTTCCATATGCGATGGGAAATCTTGGAGTTCCTTGTAGTCCATATCTTCATTTATGCCTCCCTAGAAGAAGGCCCAAGGATATTTTTCTCAACTGTATAACCTTGGGGAAGTATTTCATCTATGCCCTTATCAACCATTGGTTTCATCACTTCGGATGCCCACAACGTTTTATTCTCATCAATACTCAATATAGTCTCAATTTTTGCCATTTTTTCTTTAGGATTATTCCCAAGACATTTTCTTACCATATCGCCCACTAAGAGAGTTGTTGGCACTATGCTCCTTTTCTTACTCACAGAAAACTTGAACCAATTAGGAGTAGAAGGATTCTCTTTAGGAGGAAGGGTTTCTAGCATGGGTGATGAACTAAGCACCATTCAAGTTAAAGTGTTAGCTCCCTCTATTACTTGTTGATCCCCTTGTTCCATCTCATGAATTGGAGCCCCAATATAGGTTTATTCTCTTAAGTCAAGACTAATTGTTATTGACTTATCACAAGTCTCCTTCAAGCTACTCATATATTCTTGTTTCTTTCTACTACAAGGGAAAGTCCACTTGATAGAAGGGTGAAGATGAACTGAACCTTGAAAAGAGAGTTCAACTTCAACTCTTGAATTTAGTTTTCATATAGTGGGAGAAGGAACAACTTCATTTGTACCAAAAACAACTATGGGTAAATAGAGCAAGCATGAAACTTTTGAACACTACAAGCCACTAATTTTGACTATCTCTTGCCTATGAGCTATTGTTCTATTCTAGTTAGGACAAGAAAAGTTCTTCTACATAGGTCATCCTCCTTTGATATTATCAAGTCAATTTTCAAAAATAGGTAAGCTTCCAATTGCTCAATGTAACTTGGGTCAACAATTTTCTCATTTTCTCCTTCAATTACTCCAGAGGTATTTAGCAAGAGATAAAAATCCTTGATCTATGTTAGTGACAAGCTAGACCTTAACCTCTTCCTAACCTCAAAATAATCTTGAAAATTAGCCCATAAATCTTCTAAATGAGGAACATGGAGAGTAGAACAACCTAACTGGGAGTACCTTAGGGAAAATTCTTGACTACTAAAGTTAATCCTAGAAGAATAGGTTAACAGGTTCATGGATTTATTTTTAGTTCTAAGATTAAGGTCATCTTGGATTGTCTTTCATTTGTAATGCCTAAGTATATTAGGGAAGGTGTGGCCAAAGCCTTTCCAAGCTTTACAATTCTTTTCAACCTCTACCGATTATCTACATATTTTGATCAACACAAAATGATCGAGGTAGTTTAGAGGTAATCTCAGAGGCTTTCCTTCATATCCTTCGACCATGAGGTAGGTGAACTTTGTAAATTGGATAAAGAAACTAATGTAGCTATTGATCAATTGAGTAGCTTTCTCTATTATCCTTGATTTTATTACCTTTTGTAATTCAAACACTAATTTAGTTAGAAAAGCATCTTGAACTACTTTGAAACCTTTTGGGTTTTTACTCTTCTGCAAGAGAGGATAGTACTCATAAGTTGACATGCTTTGATTCTAGTCTAAGTGTGGTAAACTGATGCAGGAGCATCCAGAGGTATAAGGGCAATCCTGTGTCACCCAAAAAAAATGTACTTAGACTTAGTTTCTATTTTATGTCTTTGCATTTTTGGATACCCATTTGGCTCAAATAAAGGTTCCAACTCTCATAGTTCAACTATCAGTGCATTTAAAAATCCCGAAAAAATAGGAGCATGCAATTTGACCATCATTTTGGTGACCTAGAAGGTGTGACTTGGCCAGATGAATGTAATCGAGATTTAGAGCATTCCAGAAAAAGAATCAGGTCAAAAGGCCACACGGTTTGAAAGTTATTGCAATTTTTCGCTTTTTGGAGACCCCCTAAGAATGCTTCAGAGTCAGATTTGGGGCATTAAATGACCTCGAAAAGGGTCAAAAAAATGGGGGACGAGCAAAGCTTGTCCATAGGGCTATAGAGCGCTTTGAGAGCTTTTCGAAAATGTAAACGGTTCGTCAATCGGAGTTACGGTTCAAAAGTTATGCCTCCCGGAAGTTCGGCTACCGTTTCTGGACTCTTCTAGAATTGCACCGACTTCTAACGCAGCTTCCGGAACCTTCTATTTTGTTGGTGGATGCCTACTAGCACTTTCTAGAATGTACTCCTAGTCCTTAACCCTCCGGGGTCTATTTAAGGAGATTTCTGGCATTGTAAAAGGCAGTTGGGATTGGAGCTTGAGAGGAGGTGCTAAAAGGAGAAATATTCTCCAGATTTATGCTATTGTAAGCCCGCAGGGCATGTTTTGAGTTTATTTTCTCTGCACTGTTTGTACCAGCTTATTTTGTCAGATAATATAATTTCCCCTTTCTATTGTGTCTATTCTGGTTGTTGGGTTGTGTCTCCATCATAAACCCTTCCATTATTTTATACAACCCAAGATATAAAACAAATATGAAGACATAAAAATAGGAAATTCCAAAAACTTGAGAAAGTTTGTCTTGCAGCCTAGTAGCTATGATATCTACCTAGTCAATAAATATATCGTCTCCTAAGATTTTTTATATAAAGAAGTACATCCAATTCTCCCAATGAAAGGCACGTGGATTCCATTTCACTCTATTCAGTAGTGTAATGACATCTTTAATCTCAGGGATCATATGATCTCTAGGTAGTGGATGTAGAAGGCTAGAACCCCCTCTTTTGGATTCAAAATGCCAGCTTTTTGCAATGGTATTATTACATTCAAAGACACCCATAGAGAATTGAGTGTAGGAAGAGCTAATAGTCTAGTCCTCATAGATTTCATGTGGAGGAATCCTTAGTGCACCCATTACAATAACTCAACTAACATACTCCAAAACTTCACCATTAAAAGCACAAATATACTTTTTAGCTACATCATACCTATCTCTACATGCTAGAACCAATTCAGGATAGAAGAAGGCTTCAGGAAAAGTAGATTCTTGCAACAACCCATTATGTAAAGCCTTTTGGGATATAGACATGGGTTTTGGGTTTGCAAATCTAGCTAATAATTTACCCATGTCTTCTTTCACAAGGAATGTGTCTTCAATATTAGATAGGACACAAGTTATAATAGACTCCTTAAATTTATTTGGTAACTTAGGGTGAAATATGATAGGCATGGTAAGGATGTTAACAAGAATAGAATAGAACAAAAAGAATTGAAAACCCTTAAGATATTACAAGAAAAGAAATATAACTAATAATAAAGGGAAAGATACTCATCATGTCAGATGCATGCAAACTTTTCTAAAAGGAAATTCTTAAGCTACCTTTGCATATCTCTAGACAAGGCTAAAAAAGTCTTTTACTAAAAACAAAAATTGTAAAAAAGAATGGAAATGTGGTAGCTTCTTTTAAAACATAAAAGTTAGATTTAAAACATGCAAATGGATGACAAAACCAATGATAGGACAAGTAATTTCTATCATTAAAATCTCCTTTGGGCTCTGCATGTACCATGACATGTCTTGCCATAATTACTATTAACTTCTAATTAATACATATCTTTCCATAGATCTCAGTAAAAAGTTACACTTTCGTTGAGCTTCCTGCCTAGACACATGGTACCGATGGTATCAACCTTTCTGACCAAGAAAACATGAACCATTAAACTACAAAATGGTTCAATATTCAAGTTTAGAAGTCCAAATATATTGGAAAGTATGCTCTTTGACAACAAGGACTAGACATGAAGGTGGACTTATAAAATTTCAACCTTGAACAAAGTGTTCAATGTTCATGTTCAACTTCAATGATGAGAAAAAGCATAGTTTGGGACAAATAACTTTTCTAGCTTTGAACTATCTCGACCAAGAGAAACTTATGAACTTATGAACCTTGAAATTTGAATAAAATGTTCAATGTTCAAGTTTAGAGATTTGTTTGACCAAAACATTGAAGAAAAATAATGTTAAACTAGTCAATATTCACACTGGGGACATAGATACGAGACCTTCTCTTTATAGCAACTTCAAAATGTCATGATGACATAAAAATAAATGTAGACCATTCATGGGTAACAATTACAATAACAAAACTAGCTCATAGTATATACAAGACTTCACACATGCAACTTTAGGACCTATGTACTTGCTGACATCACCATCAAACTGTCCTCTATTACTGGTTGATGAAACATCATTAGATTATTCACTATCAAAGGATATAATACAAACATCATAAATGGATTCTCATGTACATTATCTCTATAATGCTCTCTATAAATCATGTACAACTTTTGTACATATTCGACTTACAAGCTACGTATTGAACCTTGCCATTAGGATACTATATTGAACATGTCCATGAACACACATCACTGGACACTCAAAACCTTGTTTGTACAACTAAGATCTTGGTTTGGTACTCTGCTAGTCTTCATAAACTTAATGCTATGTTGACATCAATGACAAACATAGTCATGGATGCAACATGTAGATACTATCCAATGGTTAGGATACTCCTCCAATGTAGTATTGTCAACATTCATGCTAACATTAGCATGAATGTTGATGGTATTCCCTTAGAGGAGTATCTTAAGAAATGCTATCATTCATGTCAACAAAGTGTCTTCTACTCTAAACAATCTTCTTAACTAGCTAGACCACTCTCATTCTTATCAATAAACTCCAACTTCAATAGCATACAAACTTCTTCTCTTTATCTTCAACTAATTTAGATAAATCAACATCCACCCAAGAAAACAACTCATTTATCTTCTTCTCTACTACATCACATAGATCTACAATTATCCTAGGGTCCAATCTTCTCGGAGACATCTTCCAACATTTTTGTAAACTATTTGCAGCTAATCTCTAACCAGATCCAACCTTTTATCTTAGCAGCCATCTCTTCATATTAAGATCCAGTTTCAAGTCCTCTATAATTGTAAGTTAGAACCATGATCTACCACCTCACAACCAAGATATATAGGACTCTAGAAAGAGAAATCCACCCCAAGATTGAACTTTATCCAAGCTTCTTTTAATAACTAGATCAACAACTTGCTCTAATAATATCCAACCCAATCAAATCTTGGTTCTGATACCACTTGATGTAGTGCAAGGCAATACAATCCCTAAAGGAAATGTCATAACCACCAACAAATAAGCACAAAATCTAATATAAACAATACAAATTCTTATAATAGAATCATAATATTTACATGTAACTTGCCTAATTGTAAGGCCTTTTGGGTTATGGTGGAAGACATCTCAACACCAATAGTTCTACAAGACATTACAAGATCCAACCACTAGCTTGCCTAGACTAACAACCTGGTAGAAACTTCAAGAAGAATCTAAACTTATGCTTGCAAGACACTAAGAATCCTTCTTGTTTCCAAGCCCACACTTAGCTACTAGCTCTACTAAACTTGGCTCCTCTTAGGTACTCCATGTTGAACTAAATAATCATTGATGTCTCAAGGAAAGGCCCCCTACTTATACTAATCCAAGACACAAGTTATCCTATCATAATAGACATTAAATTAGCACTCACATTAAGTACACCCTCAAGCCATAAGTTGGCTTGCAAGAGACATTAGATAGACAAAATAATTAAATACTTAAGACAAGCCCCAAGTTTACAATGCATAACTAATTGATATGAAAACATAAGAGTATGTACCCTTAGGCATAGGTCTAAGTGTCATCCAACATTCCAAATCAAAGAGTGCACATACCACCTCCCTTAGATCAAAGATCCTAGAAATACTTTTTGAACTCTAGCAATAAATCAAGAATACGAGACCACCATCTCTAAGTTGTCTCTAACTTAAAGATAATTACTCCAATCATCATGTGCACTTAGGATAAGGTTCCCTATTATGTCTCAAACATATTCCCATTCACACAAACTATAGGTCCATCAAATTCAAGCTTGATGATCCTGCATCAAAAGCTCAATAGCCATATCTACTAATTACCATAGCAAGCATCAACGCAAGAAATGATATTAACCAAATCATTTGAATTGCTCATTGTGCTTTAAAAAATAGAGAGAAAAAGAAAAATAGGAAGATGAACCTTCTATACTCTACATGACAACTGATTAAGGCATATAACTTTGAGATATTTTATAGAATTAGAACATGGAAGAATTCAAATATTTCTTCCTGTTCTATTATATCTCATCGAGAAATAAACTTTTTCAATGTTGTGGTTATGAATGAAAAGGGGATCTAAGGCAAAGAAGTTTCATGGCTTTCATTCTATTCTATATAGGCAGAGTTGGGCACTCTGAACCAAAGTAATAAAGATGGCCTATAAAACTATAATAATACATTAATAGTAATTATTAATATCTTTTTTCATTTGGATGCTTGCAAGATATGTGTCAAAAATTTAAAGCACAAATAGGGCACATGTATGTTATAGCAAAATACCTCAAAGATAGCGCACAAAGACATTCTATTTCCCAATTTGACTCTCTAAATTTGAGTTGGGATTGGAAACAGATCTCCATTTTTAGAAGATAACCCAAAATCTTCAACTTTCTAATTATCTCAACTTTTATCTTCATTTTCCCCAATTGTTCTCCATCATCCATTCAAACTTTAATTATCCTTATAAAACCTCTTTAAACCCATATGAAAAAATCCAAAATCCTATTTACTTCTCATTTATGCAAGTTTTTTATTCAAGCAATCACTATCCTTTAAGTTATTTGTCAAATTTCTAAGTCCAAGTGTCAAATCCAACATGGAGTGCCACTTCATCAAAGTGTAAAGAGTTGATAGAGGAGTAATTTATAAGGGGTGTTTGAATTTAGATTAATATATTTATGCTTAGTAATTTTTTCTATTTGCAAGGCTTTCATGCTTAGTAGTGTGGTGTTTTTAAATAATTTCTTACGTACTAACTTTTATATTTCTCCTATGAATTTTTGGCGAACCTAACATGGACCTATAACTTGAGAAGTGCTTGAAGAAAACTTAAAAATCCATTTCAATTTCAATCATATGGTCGATATTTTATTTTATTTTTCATATCTACAAATATTTTGCAAGTAATAAAACTTCACCCCCTTATTCTTATTCTATTGCAACTAACTCTTCAGCTTTCCACATCTAACAACATTTTTCTACATGTGCTCCTTCAACTAGTTGCATATGCATTAATCTTTGTGCAGTTGATACTACATATTGGCACGATTAATAGTTTATAGTGCTTTAATCAAGAATGCATTATGTTGTGAAAATTGACATTCTACCACAATTGCCTGTTAATTTTTTAAATTTTTTTCTAGCCTAGAATTGACATGGAGGTACTTTTTAGGTATTTTTGTTTGTTGTTTCAATGCGGGAAAGAGATCCAATGTCAAATGGAAAGAAAATTCTTTATACATACATCAGAATTTAGATTGAGGAAACAATTTGCTGTAGGAGCAAGTGCTGGGCATAGGAATTTTTGGTTCGCAATTGTGATGGTATTAAAATATTTTTTGTTATTATTAAATTTTAGGGTTTGCATTGCATTTGGGGTGGTATTTAATTTTAGGGCTTAATTTAATATTTTTTTATAACTTTAGTAAAGGTTTAAACAAAACCTTTACAGGTCTGGTGGTTGCCAAAACTATTTCTTAACTATTTGGCTTTGTTTATAAATTCTCTCTAAAATCTTTTGGGAGAGTATGATTTGAGATTTTCTTTTCTCTGTGAAGAAGGACTGATATGTCGAGAAGATTATTATCTGGCCTGAATAGATGAAATAAATAATATTTGTAGTGCTTTATCGCTACTTGGTTTTGGTTTTATTTTATTCACTACGTAAATTGGTTAGGGATGCATATCATATCTATTGGTTTCTGAATAAAGTAGAAGTAGCATTTTTTTTTGGTTTAAAAGTTGTTGTTGTAGGAAGCTAGACTCACACAAGAACCTCTGGAAGTTTATTTCAGAAAAAATGCCTCTTGCTCATATAATCACCATGTGAAGTGGCCTGAGTGTGGTGGAGAGTGGGTAGGAGGAATGTATATTACTCTCTTCATGGCCATTTGCAAGAATGGGCTACAGTTTGAAGAAACATGTGTTTGGTAAGGCATCATCCCTATGTGCTTTCCATGAATGAACACATGTAACTTGTAAGGTGTTGTTCATATATGGTATTTTCCTTGTAGTTCTTTTAAGTTTCTTCTTCCCATCCAATATTGAGCCTATTATAGGCTTTTTCTTTGTTATCTCCTCATCATATTGGTATCAGAGCAAGACAAGCTCTTGCTAGGAAGTGTATGTCTGCAGAAGAATCACAGATTGAAGCTAAGGCTCACACCATGCCTTCAAAAAGTATGACTCCGGATGCCATCAAAAAGATGATGGAGGAACTTCTGGAAGAGAACTTGAAGGAGTCCAGTAACAAGGATAAGTAGAATGAGGTGGAAGAAGGTACCAGTGGAGATGAAGAAGGAGAACAACACCAAGATCTACCAAAGGAATTGCCTATAGATCAAAAGGCATTTGTTGATGCTTTAAAGTCAATAAGAGGAGATATTGCTGACAAGCTACCTACATATGGAGGTAGTCTCAATAATGAGGAAGTGATTGAATGGATTGAAGAAATCACCAATCACTTTGAGTTGAATGAAGTTCCAAAGATTGATAGAGTAAGGATTGCAAAAGGAAAACTGAGAGGATCTGCTTTGTCATGGTGGAATTATATTCAAGGAGAAAGGATACAAAATAATAAAAGTATGATTTCTTCATGGGAAGTAATGAAGGCAATTTTTGCCTGTAGATCATGAAGTGCAGTTGTTCAAAAAGCTACAAAGCATGAGGCAGTGAAAGATGGACATGAATACGTATACAAAAGAGTTCCATAGGTTAACTCTTAGGGCAAACAAACAAGAGGAGGAACCAGAAAGAGTGGCCACCTATTTAAATGATCTGAGAATGAACATACAAGAGGAGATCAGCCTCTTGGCCCCAGATATATTGGGGAAGTGTTTTCAACATTCTCTTAAGGTTGAAGAGAAGTTGAAGAGGAAGAGTGATCAACAACAAGGAGGGAGAAGTGGAAGGAATGGCCGAGGCAGAGGAAACTTCAACAATAGATGACAAGGCCAGAGGTCCCAAGGTGAGTCTAACCCTAAGGAGCAAGCAGGTGACTCAAGTAGCAGAGGAGGCTACGGTGGAAGGGGATCTAATGGAGGAAGGTCAGATGGATCAGGTAGAGGATCCAGTTTGTCAGGAATGAAGTGCTATAGTTGTGGTCAGATAGGGCACCCAAAATATAAGTGTCCACAAAGGGCATCTACTTCTCAAAATGGTGAAAGGAGAGTCACTTATGTTGAGAAAGATAATATGAGTATGAACTCACCAAAAGTTCAGTTGATGATAGAGGCTCAGGGAGAAAGTCTCATGTTAAGGAGGACACTTCTTAAGGAACTGCTAAAAAAGGATACTACTCAAAGGAGGGCTCTTTTTCGAGTTCAATGCAAGGTGAAAGGTAAGTTGTGAAAAGTAATAATTGATTCAGGTTCCATAGATAACATCATCTCACTTGAAGCTATAAACAAATTGAAGTTAGAGAGACTTCCACATTCTTTTCCATACAAGGTTAGTTGGTTGAACAAAGGGCAACAGGAAGTTGTGAATGCGTAAGCTTGGGTAGAGTTCAGAATAGGGGAATATAAAGATAAAATATTGTGTGATGTCTCACCCATAGATGCTTGCCACCTCTTGCTGGGAAGACTTTGGCAATTTGACAGGAATGCACTTCATGATGGTGAGAAGAATTCTTATAGCTTCCAAAAGGATGGAGTAACATACAGATTGAATTCTGAAGGAGAAGAGAAAGGGGTTGGTCAAGTTGGACCAAGTGTGTTGATGGTTTGTGAGAAAGAGTTCATTAATACTCTTGAAGAAGATGGAATAGGCTTTGCATTGGTGCTGAAGCCTAAGGAAGACAGGAAGAAGGAGTGTAGGACAACAGGCCCGAAAGAAGTTGAAGAGTTGTTGAACCAGTACAAAGAAATCATTGCTGAGGTAATGCCTGAGTCTCTGCCACCAATAAGAGACATAAGTCACCAGATTGATCTTATTCTTGGAGTAGTGCTACCCAACAAGGCAGCATATAAGATGACACCAGAACAAAATGAAGAGATTGTCAAGCAAGTACAGGAGTTGATTGACAAGGGGCTAATAAGGAAAAGTCTTAGCCCATGTGCTGTACCCTTAGTACTTGCTCCAAAGAAGGATGGTAAATGGTGGTTGTGTATTGATTCTAGGGCTATTAATAGGATAATTATAAGATATAGATTTCCTATTCCCAGAATAGAATATTTGTTGGATTGTTTGGGGGGAGCTTCATATTTTTCTAAAATAGATCTCAAAAGTGGGTATCATCAAATAAGGATATGAGAAGGGGACGAATGGAAGACAACCTTTAAAACTAATGAAGAGTTGTATGAATGGCTGGTTATGCTATTTGGTTTATCTAATGCTCCTAGTACATTTATGCGACCAATGAATGAAGTTTTGCACGACTTCATTGGGAAGTTTATTTTTGTCTACCTTGATGACATTTTGGTGTATAGCAGGAATAAGGAAGGGCATTTGCTGCATTTGAAGATGGTTTTTCAAAGGCTACAGGAGAAAAAGCTGAAGATAAACTTGGAGAAGTGTGACTTTTTGAAACAAGAGTTGGTGTATATTGGATTTGTGATATCCAAGGGAGAATTGAAAATAGATCTATCTAAAGTGGAGGCCATCATTAATTGGCCAACAACAAGGGCTATTGGAGAGGTTTGAAGTTTTCATGGTTTGGCCACATTCTACAAAAAGTTCATAAGGAAATTTAGCAACATTTGTGCACCAATTTTAGACACCATCAAAGGAGGAGGTAACACAAAATTTGAATGGAATAATGCAGAAAATAAGAGTTTTTAGGAACTCAAACAAAAGGTAGCCAAATATTTTTTTATTGTTTTACCAGATTTTAATAAAGTTTTTACAGTAGAATGTGATGCTAGTGGCTTTGCAATAGGGGCTATTCTTAGTCAAGAAGGTGGACCTTTTGCATTTTTCAGTGAGAAGCTAAATGAGGCAAATAAGAAATATTCTTCTTAGGATTTGGAATTGTATGCCATGGTCTAGGCATTGAAAACATGGAGGCACTATTTGCTGCCTAAAGATTTTATTGTGTATACTGACAACCATGCTCTTAGTTTCTTGAATGGGCAGGAAAAACTCAACCATAGGCACATGAAATGGGTTGAGAGTTTGCAGGCTTATACTTTCACAATCAAACATAAGAAAGGACAAGCCAATAAGGTGGCTGATGCACTTAGTAGAAGAATGTTAATAGTGCAGGAAGTACAAATCCAAAGCATGGGTGTAGATGCATTGAAGGGAATGTATGCAAAAGATAGATATTTCAGCGAAGCATATGAGGTTTGCACTGAATTGGAAGACAATTTTCATTCTATTTTTTTTGAATTTATTGTGCAAGATGGACTGCTGTTTAAGGGCAGTCAACTATGTATTCCCAAATGCTCTATGCGGGAAAATTTTATTAAAGAAAAACATTATGGAGGTCTTAGTGGTCATTTTGGACTCAACAAGACATTAGAATTGGTACAAAGATTTTATTATTGGCCTAAGATGCAAACAGACATTAGGAAGTTTGTGGAAGGTTGTCTAGTATGTTAAAGGGCAAACAGAGTATCAACAAATGCTATATTTTATCAGCCTTTACCCATACCGAATAGACCTTGGGAGTGTTTGAGTATGGATTTTGTAATGGGATTACCAAGGACAAAGACAGGTTATAACAACATATTTTTGGTTGTTGATAGATTCAGTAAAATGGCTCACTTTATTCCATGTAGAACCACTAATGATGCTAGTTATATTGCAGGACTATTCTTTAAGGAAATAGTTTGTATTCATGGTTTGCCATTGAGCATTGTATCTGACAAGGATATCAAGTTTGTGGGTCACTTTTGGAGAACCCTATGGAAGAAGTTGGGCACAAATTTATCTTTTAGTTCAGCCTATCATCCTCAAATGGATGGAAAAACTGAGGTGGTTAATAGATCCTTGGGAAACCTTTTGAGGTTCTTGACACGAGAACATGGACATAGTTGGGATGCTATCATACCTCAAGCAGAGTTTGCATATATTGACTAGTGAATCGTAGCATAAGCATGAGTCCTTTTGAAATTGTTTATGGGAGACATCCAAGCAGAGTTTTGGAACTCAAAAATATGAATGGTTTCGAGAAAAGGATTGGACATGTAGAAGACTTTGCTGAACCAATGGTGGAAGTACATGAGCACGTGAGGAAAAATCTACAACAGAATAACCTAAAGGTGAAGGCTAAAGCAGATTTGAAAAGAAGAAATGTATAGTTCCAAGTTGGAAACATGGTTATGGTTCACTTGAACAAAGATCAGTTACCTCAGGGTAGCCATACAAAGTTGATGATGAAAAAGATTGGACCGTGTGAAATTTTAGAAAAGTATGGAGAAAATGCTTACAAAATGGCATTGCCTCTAGATGTAGCTATTTGACCTATATTTAACGTCTTGAATCTCACATTGTATAAAGGTTTAAACAAAGAAGTTGGTACAGAAGCAATAGCACATGAATCAAATGACTGGATTCAAGAATTGCCTTCTAAAGAGACACCCCAGATGGAAAGTATAATCAACAGCAGGGAAGCAATGAGGATAAGACACAAAGTACACATGGAGTATTTGGTTAAGTGGAAGGGCCTTCCAGATTTTGAAGCCACTTGGTTGCCGGAAATAGAAATTTTAAGGCAAGGTGGGGATATACAACAGTTGGTCTCCAACAAGACTTGAGACAAAATTCACCCTTGGGAGTATGCTGCAGGAGCAAGTGCTGGGCATAGGAATGTTTGGTTTGCAATTGTGATGGTAAATAAATATTTTTTGTTATTATTAAATTTTAGGGTTTGCATTGCATTTGGGGTGGTGTTCAATTTTAGGGCTTAATTTAATATTTTGTTATAACTTTAGTAAAGATTTAAACAAAACCTTTACGGGCCTGGTGGTTGCCAAAACTAGTTCTTAACTGTTTGGCTTTGTTTATAAATTCTCTCTGAAATCTTTTGGGAGAGTATGATTTGAGATTTTCTTTTCTATGTGAAGAAGGACCTCAAATGTTGAGAAGATTATTATCCAACCTGAACAGATGAAATAAATAATATTTGTAGTGCTTCCTTGCTACTTGGTTTTGGTTTTATTTTGTTCACTCTGCAAATTGATTAGGGATGCATATCATATCTATTGGTTTCTGAATAAAGTAGAAGTAGCATTGTTTTTTAAGTTTAAAAGTTATTGCTGTAGGAAGCCAGACTCACACAAGAACCTCTGAAAGTTTATTTGGGCAAAATGCCTCTTGCTCACATAATCACCATGTGAAGTGGCCTGAGTGTGGTGGAGAGTGGGTAGGAGGAATGTACATTACTCTCTTCATGGCCATTTGCAAGAATGGGCTACAGTTTGAAGAAACATGTGTTTGGTAAGGCAACATCCCTATGTGCTTGCCATGAATGAACACATGTAACTTGTAAGGTGCTGTTCATATTTGGTATTTTCCTTGTAGTTTTTTTCAGTTTCTTCTTTCCATCCAATATTGAGCCTATTATAAGCTTTGTCCTTGTTATGTCGTCATCACAATTGAAGAAAATTTAGAGGCAAAACAATGTTGTTGTAAGTTGTTTTTCTGTTTATCAGTATTTATAAAGAAAATTAGTCATTAAATCTAGATCTCTCAGTTCTGGTATTGCTTCAACCATTACTGATATTAATATTGTTTTTCATCATAATTTTTTATTATAGCAGATATTATATTAGGCGAACTGCTATTGTAAACAAATTTTGCTTCAAAGTCTTTTTTGCTTCTACTTAACACTTCACACTTCGTTACATATAAACAACGTTTTCTTTCCACATACCACAAAATTACAACTACCCAACAACTATGACATACTACCTCTCTTATTGTAATCGAAAACTCTTGTTTCAATATTGTGGCGACAACACTAATAGACGCACAGGGACTAATTAAGGGAGAACTTCACAGGGTAGACGGGCTTCTCATCAGTGTAAAAAAGCCCAAAATGTTTCTCCGTCTCTTCAGGATTTTCCTTTTCTTAGTCTCCCTTCTTGTTCTCATTGAAAAGAGCGAAGATATAAGTGTCGATGCTGCTCCCAGGTCTCTTTGGAGTCCCTCGTTGGACAATACATGCTGAATGAGATTATTGATGTAAGTCTGCGCATTCTCAATAGTTGCCGCATCACTCCCTGCAGAAGGCCACCCGCTTTCAGTTATCACAATTGGCAGATCTGGATGTCACAGGGAGGCCATTGCAGAGACAAGAGTATCGAACATGGCGTCAAAAAGGTTGGTGTAGGACAAATCTCCATCTGCAACAGGATTCGTGGGGTTGAAGAACGAGTAATCTAAACCGATGGATTTATTGCCGACGTAGGAGAAATAGGGGTAGACGTCCACCATGAAAGGAGAGCCATGGTCTTGCAGGAACTGGAGAATGGAAGTCATGCTGTCTTTCACCGAGTCAACGAACGTCCCCTCTGACGGATGGTTGTATGAGCCGGTGTGAGTGACGATCATGGAGTGGGTTGTGGAGACCTTTATGTTATTCTGCAGATTGGCATTCTCAATGGCCTTTTGAATGTTTTGAATTGCAGGATCAAGATATGCGACGTACTCAGCATTGTTTACCATTGCCAAAACCTCGTTTCCTAAAGCAATGTATTTGATAATTTGGAAGGGTAGAAAGCTTTGATGTTGTCATTCACCCACCCGTTTGCAGCATCTTGACTGGAAGCAACGGCTTGCAATCCAGGGTTGTCCACTCCTACAATTACGTCGATTCCAGAGCCTGCAAGGAACCGCAGTACATCTGCGTTTGGTCCGTAAATTCTCATTTTCCCGATGCCGTTGTTCTTCAGCAAAGAGACAACGTCGCTTGGGCTTGGTAGATAGTCTGCATCCATTCCATAGTTGACGCCTATCCGCTCACAATCTATAATATTAATATAAACCACACATCGTTACAAGTATACAATAAAAAATTAAACAGTCGCTAATTCCCTACTTAGTTGTTTAGATATAGACTTGTAAATTGTTATTGCTCAATGATCTGATCTTTAATTTACCTCCATGCATCGAGCTTAGCAGAATGGTGGTGCAAGAAATGAGAAGAAAAATAAACTTCGGGTGTTTGAGATACTCCATGATGATTGATAAAATGCTTTGAAGATAGCGGTCCGCGCCGTGCTAATTTATAAGCGGCTGTGTTGCGATATAGAGTTGACTGATTAAAAGCAATGAAATTTTTGCCGTGTAAACTCTGCTGAATGTGGCTGTGTAACGACATCCATTAAAGTCGTGCCGTTTGCCAATTGGAGTTTTGATTGACTGTTACTGCCCTGCATATTGTCCACACAACAATCTAGATACACATTTGGCCGAATTGTGTATATCTTGAATTTCAAGAAATTAATGAGATCGTTGCCGGGATTTTCGGGAGCTTTGACAGTAGCGGAGTGGCTACAGAAGCATGCAAAATTAAGGAAGATCATAACAACTCTGGAAACTCAACCGTCAAAGCTACACAAATACATAGTCGAATTGTTTGAATGTTATTTCATTATTTTATTTTTCTACTAAAATATGGGTCATTGGTATATCACTTCTAATAAGCGGTAAAGCTATAAGCGGGAGGAGTTAATTTCAGACTTCAAAATGCTATTTTGAGAATGTTAAATTATTTCTAAATAAGTATTTTATTTGGAAACAAAATTTCATGTCTATATTTATAAATATGATGGCACATTAACATGTTTTTTGTTAAAGTGACAAAAATGATCCCCAAAAGAGTAAACCCATAGATATGCACAAAATCATGTTTAATGGTGCATTGGTGTAGTACCACATAAGTGGTTGTTTTCTTTTAAAAAAAGTCTCACTTTTTGGGAATGTGCATTGATGAGACATTTTTAGTGCACCACTAAGGTCTATTTGTTCATATACTAGCCTAAAGTGTTTGCCTAACATAGCACCTTTTGGACACATTCACCTATTTGCTCTTCTCCACTACATTGTACCTCAAATACATGCCATGACACGGAGAAATAAATAAACACTAAGCTAATACAGAGAAAATTCTTAAAAATGTTTTAAAGAAAAATCAACATTTACTTATTATTTAATTATTAAGTTGAAATGAATATATATATATATATATATATATATATATGTATGTATATATATATATATATATATATATATATATGTATATATGTATGTATATATATATATATATATATGTATATATATATATATATATGTATGTATATATATATATATATATATATACATATATATATATATATATATATATATACATACATATATACATATATATATATATATATATATATATATATATATGTATATACATATATATATATATATATATACATACATATATATACATATATATATATATATATACATATATATATATGTATATATGTATGTATATATATATATATATATATATATATATATATATATATATATATATATATATATGTTAAATAAAATGATGGACTCTACTTTCATACATTTAATTGTAATTAATATTTTGTAAACTTTATTTGAGGTTATCCATAGTCATTATGTTTCAAAATGTAATTTACTATTTAAATCCCGCTTTCACTTTAGTCAATGTATTGCAGTATTTGAAGGTGGTTGGTATTAATAAAAGACTTATGAAATACACAATCTTTCATGTATACTAATTAGTTACATATAGGTGATCCAAAATATGTGTCACAATCCTTTAAAATGAGCCTAAGTTTTAGAAAATGTTACAATACTCAAAGTTAATAAAAGCAATCAAATTAACAATAAGCCATGTAGTCCATTAAGGACTAGCTACAAAGTGTTCAACTCTTTTGCACTTAAGTTTGAATAGGGAAACAAGAATGTCATATAGGTCAATAGTGATGCGATTAAAAAGAAATGAGATGATTATAGGAACTTCACCTAAACTACACCTTTTGTTGAATGCCACCTTGAGGATTTCTTGCAGTAATCTTCATTATTAATAATAGGAACAAAGAAATTTAGATAGTATATCAAGAGTATAATTTTTTTTCTCCTTTAAACTAATATTTTCATTTAGAATTATATTTGTATAGATGTTCAATATAAAGTAAACAATAGGCATAATTACATGCAATAACTTGTAGTAAATCATAATATTTTTTATTTTTTATTGCAAAATATAAAGTCAGAAAAATTAAAGTAGCATACAAATAAATTATTTATGCACATATATTTTATGCTATACAAAGATTTCCTATAAAATAATGGACCACACCTTGATCTTTTGAGAAATAGATTCAAACAACTAAAATGTTTAAAATATATAAAGTTCCTCCTAGGGTAATAGAGTTGTGTGATAATTTTACTATAATAGAACATTAAAAGTAGGTATCTTGTATATTACTTTATTACTTTGTTTAACTTTTAGTAACAAAGCTGCGTTACAATTTTTAATTCACTTATATTTTTTCTTATACAACACTATGTAGGTTGTGTAAAGGAATTGGCATATAAAGAGGTAAGTGGAGAAATTTTTATTTCATTTCAAAGCATAGATAACTTTCCACATCCTAAGCTAATGTTTACAAATGGAGATGTAAACTTGTTGACAATAAACTAATAATGTTGAAGTCACTCAGCACCTAATCTTTCATGGTTGAAGAAATTGTTTCTCTTCCAATTAGTTGAAGCACCCATCAAATGTAAATCTAAAAACCTCTATTTCAAATAAGATTTAAGTGCAATTTGAACATGAGAAAATATTGTTGTGATTTTTTGGTGTACCAATACATAGTTATATTTTTTGTTGATTAGATATGGATTTGAGCATTCATGATTATAGATACAACATCCATGCTTCTCCCTATTGTATAATATTTATCTTTCAGTGTCCGATAGCTGTAATGACTAGAAATCTCATATTTATTCTACTATATCTCAAAAGTAGTCGATAAAATGATTTGACAATAGTAGTTTTTTTGTATTGCTTGGAAAATAAATAGCAATCCAAAGAATCACTTGAAAAAAGATTAAGATTAAAATGTCTTTAAATGTAGGTTGAGCTTTGAATTCAGAATATAAACCATGTAATTGTATTATCTCACATAGAAATACAAATGGAAGACATTTTCCACATAATGTATAGACAAGTAACAATAATTATGAAAGAAACATTTAAAGGAATATATAGAAAGTGAGTAATATAAAAGGTTCTCTTGAACTCTCATCAACCATAAAAATTAAGGAACTTGTGCATTTGGCTGGTACAATTTATCTCACCTCCTTAGAGATGCAAATGTAGACATTTGATTCTTTCCAACTTTTTGCTATAATTGTTGCCATTTCTTCGACCAAATTTCAGTTGCATACACTAGAAAATGCATTGGAACATGATTTTGAAGTAACATATTAAAATATCTAAATTGTGATGTAAAATATGATTAGAAAATATTTATTGACATTTAATTTTCCATATGTATAGAGAAAGCAACAATCTCATATGTAATATATTGGCACATTCTTACAAAAACTAGAACCAAAGATAGCTTCCTTCAATCTCAAAGTATGACAAGACACATATAGGAAATGATTAAAAATTAATTTTTTTTCTTATGAAAAATAGATTCAAATAAATAAAATATTTAAAATATATAAAGTTCCTCCTAGGGTAATAGATTTGTATGAAAATATTACTTTAATCAAACATTAAAAATAGGTCTCCTATATATTACTTTGTTACTCTATTTTACTTTCTATAACTAAGTTGTGTTACAATTTTTAATATTTGACTTATATTTTTCTTATAAAACACTATGTAAGTTGTAGAAAGGAATCAACATATAAATAGGTAACTAGAGAAATTTTTATTTCATTTCAAAGAATAGATAACTTTCCACATTCTAAGCTAATGTTTACAAATGGATATGTAAACTTGTTGACAATAAACTAATAATCATGATGTTACTCAACTCCTGATATTTTATGTTTGAAGAAATAATTTTTCTTCCAATTAGTTGAAGCATCCATAAAGTGTAAATCTAAAAATATCTATTTCAAATAAGATTTAAGTGCAATTTGAACATGAGACATTATTGTTGTGATTTTTTGGTGCACTAATTCATAGTTATAATTTTTGTTGATTAGATATGGATTTGATCATTCATGATTATAGATAGAACATCCATGCTTCTCCCTATGTTATGATATATATCTTCCAGTGTTCAATAGCTATAATGACTAGAAAACTCATAATTATTCCTCTATATCTCAAAAGTAGTGTATAAAATGATGTGACAATAGTAGCTTTTTGTATTACTTGAAAAATAAATAGCAATCTAAAGAATAACTTGACAAAATATTAAGACTAAAGTGTCTTTAAAGGTAGATTGAGCTTTGAATTTAGAATATAAACAATGCAATTGTATTATCTCACATAGAAATACAAATGGAAGACATTTTCCACATCATGTATAGACATGTAACAATAATTATAAAAGAAACATTTAAAGGAGTATATAGAAAGGAAGTGATATAAAAGGTTCTCTTGAACTCCCATCAAAAATAAAAATTAAGGAACTTATGCATTTGGTATATATAAGAAGATAAGTTGGAACATGATTTCCAGGTAACATTTTAAAGTATCTAAAACATGATGTAAAATATGATAAGAAAATATTTCTTGACATCTACTTTTCCATATGTATAGAGAAAGGAACTAGCTCATACAATATGTTGGCACATTCTTAGAAAACTTAGCACCAAAGATAGCTTCCTTCCATCTCAAAGTATGACAAGAAAAAGATAGGAAATGATTAAAAATTAATTAATTTTCTTCTACACTATAAAGAAACCCCAAAAAGTATGTTTTATATGTTCACTTTGTTAACCAACAGGAATTTTAGTTGAGAGCATTCTCAAATACCTAAATTTATTATGTATATGAAGTTTGTGGTGTAAAATTTTCCATGATAGAACTTGAGCATTTTCCTCAGTCTTCATTTACAAAATTTGAACACTCAAACTCATCCATTTCTTTTGTCCATATTTACAAAATTTTCAAGTAAATATTTTTTAATAGAAACTATGAAAAATTAAAAAAAATTAGCCATACCTAGTCCTTGAAAGCTTTACATTATAGATGTGTACATAGTTTTGTAAGCATCTCCATAGGAACTAAATACAAGTCAAATAGTTAAAAGTACAAAGTTACGTCACCTTTCAGGCAGACTTATTAGAATGAATGAATTTGAGTATTTCTATCTAAAAATCAATTTTTAAAAAACATATGTTGTAGTTAAATTTATTCTAGCTAAGTTATATATGATCTCACACTTTTCCAATTATTAAAGAAATAAAATTATTTTAGAAAAGTGACATTTAAATAACTCTTACTATTTTTTATGATTTTTTTAATATCATATAAACACCACTTTATAGAACTTAGATTCAAGAATATTCTCATATAGAGTTTATAGTTTTTTAATTAGATATAGTACATTGTAACTAAAAAATTTTACAAGGACATATTTTAACACTTGAAAAGATGTCAATTTTGAGGAAGAAAAAATATTAAATCACATCAAAATAATCTAAAAAGTATATGATTTTCTAGAGGAGAGAGTCCTCTTCTAGAATGTATATTTTTTCTCTTGTTTAGAATAGATTTGTTTTGAAAAATGTGCCGGGAGATGAAAACTATCGATTTCAAGTGAGTTGACATTTGAATAATTATAAAAGAGAAAATATAGGTCTAAAGCTTATTTTTATTTTTTATTGTTCTAGCTATATATGTTATCTATAACATAGTCTGAGATCAAAAGGAAATAAATTTATTTCCCTATAGTTTTGTGGTGGGAACTAGACCCCCAATTTTCAGCATTTTTCAACAACTAAAAAATTGTCTTAAAAATTAGGAAAATATATCAATTCTTATTCCAAATAATTATTAAAAATTATAATCCTAAACTTAATCCATTTCTACACATCTCATTAGTTTGCTTCATTTTCAATTTTAAAATAATAATAACAATTTAATGTCATTGAATGTGAAGAGTTATACTTTTTTTAGCCTTTTCCTTTATAAAATGGTGAAACATGTTTGTGCTTCCACCCAAATATTATAAAACCCTTAGATATTTGATTTAGATTGAAAAATCTTTGAGAGATTGTAAGTTAATTTGGTCAAGTGTTCAAGTTAATCTTTAAGCAAAGCAAAAACCATCATGTAAAAAATGTTTTCTCTAGTTCAAATAGTTAGAAAAAAAACTCTAAGCCTTCTAAATGAATTGTAATGGAGTTGGAGCTTTAATACAAAAAAAAAAATTGAGGATTTAAAATATTATCTAGGAAATCCACTATTTTCCTTTTGTTAATCATATAGGAGAGAGCTATATACTATATCACCCCCAAATTTTTCATTTTCCCTAATCTTAAACAAGTCTTGTTATCCACTTAGAAAGAAAACACATTCCTTGTAAATCCAAAAGGAGGCTCTAGCCTAGATTTCCATCTCAATTTTCTATAAAAGCTATAATTGTTTTTGTTGTGGTCTTTATAAATACTTTTGTCAAGCATATAATAAGAAAATTAATAAACATTGGATGCCAAAAGATAAAATTTGTAACCTAAAATTTTCAAACTACTAAGAATTGTACATTTCCATTGCTATTTTATTGTGGATTGGGAGCCCACTTGAGTCCGTACAAGGCTTTTTTCAATATGCACATGTGAGTTTCTTTGTTGTGTGCTATAAAGCCTTCTAGTTTTTCAATGTATACCTCCTCCTTTAGTCCACCATTAAAGGAATGTTGTCTTGACATCCATTTGATGGATTTCTCATTCCATCTATGCTACAAATGAGATCATAGCTTGTATAGAAGTATAGCTAGCCACTGGAGCAAATATCTCCTCATAGTATATTCCCTTCTTCTGAGAGAATCCATTTTCCACACACCTTGCCTTATATTTCTTGATTCTACCATCTGCACTATGCTTTATCTTATAGATCCAAAATGATCCAACTACTTCTATATTTTTTGGTCTAGTCACTACCTCCCAAACATCATTTTTCATTATTAAGGAATATCTTCATCATTTGGTACTCTTCCTAGGAGCTGCGACAAACTCAAGTATCTCTTTGTGACTCTTGAACCTCACAATTCCTACTGCCAATTGTAGAGAATGAAATATCAACATCTATATCTTCTCAATACATTTCCTATTGCACCATCTAGTCCACATTTTGTGAATCTTTGCTACCTGAGCCTATTCTTGTACTAGAAACTATAAGGAAACTCAGGTGCAAAAAAAAATTCCTACACTAATCTCTTAATAGAAGTATGGTGCAAATCCTATTAAAATCTTTTACACTTACAAATTTGATATCATATAAAGAATAATATTGTAGCCAACCATGCATATAGAAAATAGATAGAGAAAGAAACACATAACACAAAGATTTTTTGGTGGAGAAAAACCTTTCGGTAAAACAACCCCACCCCTTCAAAACCTGCACAATGTATTATCTTCAACACACGATTACAATACACTTGCAATGCAAGTTTAACAGCAACAATAGAAGACTCCAACAACACCTTAGTACCTACACACTCTCCTCTTCCTCTCTCTTGCATTTACAACATGCAATACTACTTTTATGAACATCTTAAGACCCAACAAAATGCCCACAACATATGTCAGCGTAATTATGAGGATGTGCCGACACATTTACATATTATTTGCAAAAAATACATTTTACAAAACAAATAATAAGAATAGGAATTACCCAAGGTTGAGACACCTTATTCCTAACAGAAACTATACTTGAGATTTATTACCATTGACTTGGCCTTGGAGCTTATATTGGTTTCTCAAAATTGATCATCTATTAGTAAATATTTGGACCTTCTAAATGCCATGTCCTTTGTGAAGTTAATTTCACATCTTGTATTAAAAATCCTTTATGCCTTTGAGGTTTTACTATACCCAAAAAAGTACCCCTTGTAGTCTCATCTAACATGGTATGTGTATCAGCTAGAATATGACAATATGCAAAACTCCCAAATATTTTGAAGTGACCAACATCTAGCTTCTTTCCTCTGAAAGCTTCCTATGGTTTCATCTTCCATAGTACCTTGTGTATAATCATGTTCTATATGTATACTATTGTACTACATGCCTCTACCCATAAGTAGTAGTGCATGTCTTGTTTATGTAGATAGTCCTTACTGCCTTAGATATAGAATGGTTCTTTCTCTCAAAAACTCCATTTTGCTATAGATTATAAGGAATGATCCACTCTCTCTTAATTCTTTCTCTGGTAAGAACTCTTGGAAGTCATTTCCTTTGTACTCGCCTCTATTGTTTTACTAAAGAACCTTTATCTTCTTTCTTGTCAAGTTCTCCACAAGATTCTTGAACTCTTGGAACTAACTGAAAAAATCATTGTTGGTCTTCAAGAAGCATATCTAGGGCATCCCAAAGAAATCATCAATAAAATTAATATAGTACTCATATCCTCTAAGATACTTCATCGATATTAGTCCACACATTTGAATGTAATAAACCACGAACACCTTCAAATCTAGTGTCGCACATTGGGAAAAATGTTTTTACAAACTTCCCTAATACACATCCCTTACATACTTCATCATGTCCTATGATCACCTTTGGAATACATGTCACTTTCTCATGAAGCAATTTAAGTTCTTCATGATGAATATGGTCTATCCTCCTATGCCATATCTCTCAAAGATCTCTACAATCACTTCTACTCATGTGTGCCTTAGGTGTATCAAATTGTAACCTATAAAGGCAACCACTTCTAACTCTAATAGTTATGGGTGATTTCTAATTATTATTCTTGATAAAGGCATATACCCCTATAAAGAGTACATTATACTCCTTATCCCAAAGGATAGATATAGAAATCAAATTAATGCCTAATCCTAGAACATGCAATACATCATGAACTGAAATTATCTTTCCATTCTTCCTCTGAAATAAAACAGACCCTTGCCCAACTAAGTTGAGTTTGGATAAGTTTCCCATATATATATATGGATTTTTTTTTCTCCTTATAACTAGATAAGTACTCTGTAACTCCTATCATATAAAATGATATCCCACTATTTGTATACCAGAAACACTATGAGGTTGAATGTACCAAAAAAGATATTAGTGCAAAATCATCTTCTATTCTACTAGATAGCTCTTATGCACTTGCTTCTTTCCCTTCTTCCTTTGTAGGAAATCACTAACATAGTGGTCATACTCCTAACAACCAAAGAACTTAATCTTAGCTAGGTCTTTCTTCTTGTTACTCTGTCAATTTTCTCCTTGCTACACCCCTTCTTTTCTTTCCCTTTTCCTGCTAGGGATATGTTTTTCTATTCTACCTCACTTTTTAAACTCTTGTTATTCCCATTGACATGACTTAGTCTAAACTCCTCTTGAGTAAAATTGCTCCAAAGTCAATCCCAACTTGGTAAGGTGTCCCTTCCACTAAAAAATTGAATAAAGATATCCCACTACTTAGAAAACCCATTTAGGGCTATTTGTACTAGCTCGTGATCATTGGGGCTATCTCCAACAATTTCCAACTCATCCTTGATGAGTGTGAACTTTTGAGGTAACTTGTGATGTATTTTCCTTAGTTCATTCAGGCATTCTTCAACTATTCTATGAGAATAATCTTCCTATTGGTGATAACATCCTGGTACAAATTCATAATGGCATCCAACATTTTCTTTATTATATTTAACTCCAAGATTTGTGGAACAATATGATCCTTCACACCATCAAGGATTATCCTCCTCACCTATGCATCATTCTTCTTGTATGTTACAAGTTGTGTTGCATCTATAGGTACACCTATGATAGTAGTAACATAATCCTTAGTACCATTCTCTTCCAACAATAAGAAAAGTCAGGCCTTCTAGACACCAAAATTCAAGGCACCATCAAATCTATCTCAATCTCTCAAACTAGCTAAAGCCATCTCAAAGGATTAAAGAAATAATAAATCTAAAGAGATCAATCTAGGTTATAAACCTTCAATTTATTTCTTAGGAAAAAAATGTTTTCTACCCTCAACGCTCCCCTGATATTATGTGAAAATTACTATTCAAATCACTGATTATTAATCTCCTATTGTTAAAAGATTTCTTCATTTCCAAAACTTAATTCATAGCTAATATTGAAAAATAACATAATTGGAACTTCACCAATGAAAAAGAAATATGGAAAGAAATATGAAACACAATGAGCACAATATTTTTGGACAAACTGTCCCTGGAAACAACCCTAAGTGAAAACCAGTTCTACTGATGGAAAATATGCTAACTTTAACAAATCAAGAGATACATAAACTACTTGCCTATTACTGGAAGAGCTCCAAAAATCTCTCAATTTCCCTCGCTAATATTCCTCTACTGCTATCCCCAATGCTATCACTACACCCTTGCTCGCAATGCAAGATTATTTTCTATCACTGCAGATACTTCTCAAATTTATTTTTCTCGAAATGCCCCTTGCCCCCCTTTTATACTACTCCTTGTGGGAAACCAATAGTCTAGATTGATTCTCAATCAATGGTTGAGATTAAAAACAACCTCATAATTTAGTTATTTCTAGAGGGAGTTAAGCATTCAAACATTCATTTTATTTCTTTACCTTTTTTCTGATCTTTCCCATTGAAATAAATAAATTTCATACACAAAAAGATTACTCGACTAGTAGGCGCTCTTCTCAGATTACATGAAAAAGATCTAAATTAATTGGTATTAATGTTCAATCTTTGAAAAATAAAAGATACTAATCTTCAATCTTCCTATTTTCCAATGCTACCCATGTTCTTCTGAAATTTTTTTTAAATCAAAAGTTTGTCTTTTCATCCTTTGATCTTCTTCAAACAAATTAGCCAAAAAAATAACACAAAAATTCTTTACAAAAATTGTGAAAGTTTATCTTTATTGTATCTCTTAACAAAATAATTACAAATAGCTTAATTTAAAGAAATAAAAACCTCTAAAAAATAAGGAAGAAAACTAGATACACATTAATGTAAATATGTTTTATTAGCTAATGAATAAAGCTAAAATAAAATTACAGAAATCCTAAATATATGTACATATTTCAGCACACTATCTATTTGCATAAAAAAGAAAAGTTGACTAAAATCATTTTTATTTTTCACCAATTTATATTCATTTTTTTATGATGAGGGTATGTGCAAGATCATGGTCAACTAAACTATGCTTTTAAATGGCAACAAAACATCATCGAATTAGGGTTATATCAACTTGACGTGCAATTTTTTACTTGCTACAAAATTTATTAAAAAAAAAAAATTAGAGACAAGAATCTCTATGAAATTAAATTTAGTTTCTAAACTACTAGACCTTATTCGAATTTTTTTTTAAAAAATTGATTGGGAAAATATTTGAATTTTAATGCAATAGTACAAAAATTTTAGGACAAAAATAAGAAGTACACGTATGTCTAACCACCTTAATCAAAATCAAATGATAATATTTTTAATAATATTCTAAATAGAAGAAGTAGACTCATGACTTGATGTGACACATATTTTTGGGTGTTTTTATTTTAAATAAATAAATAATTATTAATTTTCTACTTTAGTATTTTTTGAAAAAACTAACAACCTTAAATAATTCAAAACTCTACAAAAAAATTTTTTTTAAAAAATTTCCCCCTTATAATAGAAGAAGCATAGAATGTGATGCATCTTTTGGATTTCAAAAATGTTGTACCATTTGAAAGTTATAGTTATTTTTCAAGCAGTGTGTCAATCAACACTTTATATATAACTCTATTAGAAACTAAGTAATAATTAATTATTGAACTCATAATTTGACAAACCTTACATTTATCAAAAGCTAAGAACATTCTTAAGAAACCCTTTTCATTTCATTAAATTTTGGTCAAATAAAATTTGTTAGCAACATGTTTGAAATGAAAAATACACAATAATAGGCCAAAAACACATTTTTGGGATGTTTTTGAAGTTGACCATATAGGGTTGGTATCAAAAGATATAGTAGGCCTTATAAAGGTATTAAATGTTTTAATTTAGTATCTAGATGGGTGGGAAAAAAGTTGGAATAGATTTTGAAATGCTTTGAGGCATTTCAGAACTACATATTTTTCAGATCGCCACTTTTTGGCACACCATGATCCTGCACATGCCCATGAGTTATTTTGAAGTTGATTATGAAAATAGGAAAATGCAAGAAAGATCATAGTAGATATCTCCCATGTGAACAATATACTTAATTTTTTGAGTGTAATTTCATTATTTTATTTGTTTATTAATATTTGTACCATTGGTATATTGGTTTCTTTTATTATAGATGATTATGAAGCTATACATTATGGTACAACTACATCTTGTGACACTAGGTATTTAAATCAATTGTAACAAAATTTAGAGAATGTTATTAAATATAACAATCAACACTAAGTTATATCTAAACTATTGCATTGAAGTTAGTGAAACTGGTCTACTTTAGAGATTCGATTAGAGTTTGATAATATGTATTTCATATTTATAAATGATCTAATATTGCTATTAATTAGAGATCTATTTAATAGTAAAATTTAGTCCTTATAGCTTACTTTTGTAATTATTTCTTTCCAAATTTATGCATGTATTGTAGTATTTGAAGACAATTTGTTTTAGAGAAAGACTTGTGAAATATGTAAATTTTGTAATCATTAGTCAATATTCATGTAGGTGATTCAAAATCTATCCCACAATCCTATAAGATTAACACAATTCCAAGAATTAAGCATTTATACTAGTCTATGTTAATGCAAACATAATAAGTCATGTCCATTAAGGACCAATTTCAAAATGTATAACTTTTGTAAACATTAAGTTTTAAAAGGACAACAAGAATTATCTTATTGGTGAATAATAATGTGATTAAAGATAAATTATATGTACATAAAAACTTTTCCTAAAATACATCTTTTGTTTAATGGGAATTTGAAAATTTCTTAGAGAAAACTTGATTATTAATAACAAGGCCACAAGAAGCACTAAATCAAATCAAGAATATATTCCTTTTTTCTATAAATAAAATTTTTAATTTAGAGTAATATGTATATAGTAAAAAATGCTCATTTCAAGGTTCAATGTTATTTATTTATGTGAACTAGTAAGATAACTAAACTAAGAATACCTAATTAATTTGTAAGCATATGCTGAGTGCTATATAAAGATTATCTATGAAAGAATCATATAAAAAAATCTTACAAATACCTGATGATAATGCAATAAATGTATTGTTCATTTAAGAGTACTAAATTCCAAATAAAAGAGTCATGGCTTAATCTTATTGAAAACAAATTCAAACATCTAATAATATTGTAAGGCATGTAATGTTCCTTATAAGAAATTGTAATAGAAATAGTTGTAAATATTTAGTTATTATTTTTTGATGAAATGTCATAATTTTATTCGATAAATATATGTCCTATATATTATTATTTTATTTCATTTTAATTTTTGGTTAATATTATGCAACTAAATTGTGTTCTCTCATGTAAAATTCTTTGTAAGTTATGTGATTAGAAATGAGCATATAAAGAGCCATGTTTATTTCATTTGCATGAACATATAAACTTTACATTACCAAAGCTATTGTTTACAAATGTTGATTTCAAATTACTAAAAGAAATAATTAATATTCATAAAGTTAATCAAATTATAATATCTCATGGTTTTTAGAATCAATTAGCTTCCAATTTTTTGAAGCACTGATAAAATGTAAAGTGCAAAAAATCTAATATGAAGTAGATTTTAAAGTGATTCAAATGTGAGGCATTAAAACTATGATATTTTGACACTATTAGTTAGGATAGGTTAGACAAGTGTTCATCTATATCCATGATTAGATAATAATTATTTCATTTTCGGGAATGGGGACTATTATTCTTAATTAAATAACTTTTATAAACAACAACAAAATAATTGGTTAGAGTTTTCAAGTTGTTATTTATCTCATCAATTGATTGAGAATAAATCTTGACTATTAGTTTTTCAATGAGAGTAGTATAGAAGTGGTCTATGTACATTTGGAGAACACAGGTTTGAGAATCATTTTCAGTGATAGAAAATGTGTTTGTAGTGTTAGAAAGGGTGTAATAATAGCTATGGGCATAACAGTATTGGAAAGTCAATAGGAGAAATCAAGAGATTGTTGAAGCTCTGATGATAAGATGCAAGTAGTTTATGTATCTCTTAATTTTATAAACTTTAATATAATTCCTCATATGTAGTATTCATTTTCCCTTCAAGGTTTTTGCAAGAAATTTTGACAAAAAATATAGTATTCCTTGGGTTGCACAATTATGTTATTATTCAATATTTTATTTTGACAACCAAATAGTCTATATAAGATAAGAGATTAATAATTAATAACTACAATATAATTTTCTAATAGTTTTAGAGCTAAGTTGAGGGAAGAAAATATTTAGCATAGCAAAAGGAAATAAGATCAAGAATTTACAAAACCTAGGTTGATCTCTTTAACATTTTTATTTCTTTGTCAAATTGGATTGAGCTTCTGCTTTTTGTGCCTGGAAAGCTAAAGTTTCTTTATCATTAGAGGAGAATGGTATCAAATTATATGTGACTTGTGTTATACATGTACCTATAGATCCAACATAGCTTGCATCATATTATAAGGATGATGCTAAGGTGAGGAGGCTAATCCTTCATGTTATGAAGGACCATATAGTTCCACATATATCTATGTTAGATATAATGAAGAAGATGCATGACACTATTTTGAGTCTTTACCAGAATTCTATCATTCAATTAAAGCCCTCAATGAAGCATGGATTACCCTACCATCTTGATAATGTAAGAATTTGCCTTAGGGAAAAATCCACCCAAGACTAAGAAGCACAATAACTAGTACAAAATATACCAACAAAGTATGATCAAAGTAACAATATGATGTTCAATTCATTGTATAGTACACTAGAGGTGCCTGTATATAAAGACCTTTATGACACATTTAGAATGTCTAGGAGTTAGCAATATGATAAGCTCCCCAACAAAGAAAATGTCCACCAGGAATGGGTTATCCATCATTAAGAATAGGAGTTAGTGCGATGATGAGAGGATAAGCCTACAAAGGTGCGCCACATAAATTTATGTTGTAAACACCATGTGCTAAGTTGAGAGTGCCAACAACTGTGTTGTCTACATGACAACTAAGTTGATTATGAAAACTCTAGTGTTGTAGACACCATGTGCTAAATTAGAGTTGCTTACTCCTATTTTGTCAACATGACAACTCATATGAATATGCAAACTCCTAGGTGTCTAACCTAATAAATAATAAAATAATGCATTTATCCTAAGTAAACTTAAGCAAAGTGTAAATAATAATTATTTACTCTAACACCCCTCCTTAAGTGCAACTTAGGGGAATGCACTTAATCTTACAAAAGCTATGATGAAATGCATAATGGGTCCCAACTACTAGTCCATGTTAGGTACCCAAGTACAATGCAATACTAAAATACAATAAAATCTCTTTACAAATGGAGAAAGAGGGAAAACCTCATGGGAAAAACCCTCCCCCAAAAAGAGAGATATGTACAATATAGAAGAGAAGGATCATGTGACCACCTCTAGTGAAATATCCCTCACCCCTAAGAGATCTAGCAAATGAATATACTTGACCTCTGTGAAGGGCTTGGTAAAGATTTTGGCTACTTGCTGCTTAGTAGGACAATACTACAATGCGATGATCTAATTATGAATAAGCTCTTTGATGTAGTGCATATGAACCTCAATATGTTTGGTGCACTGATGTTGCATTGTATGTTTTGAGATTTCAATAGCACTTTGATTATCACAATGGATGACTGTGGGTCTGGGTAAATCAAAACCAAACTCTTTTAGAATCTGCTATAGCCAAATAGCCTCTATTCTTTCATTCACAACTTCGTGATTCTCAACCTTATTCAATGAAATAGCAAAGTTATCTTTCTTTTTACTCTACCAACAAATGGAGTGGAACCAAGATGATACATATATTCTAAAGTAGACTTGTGAGAACCAAGGTCCCCTGCATAGTCAGAGTCTATATATCCCACTAAGTGAAGTCCTATACTAGCTGCATAATGTATCCCATGTGTATGTGTACCTTGGATGTAATGTAGGATGTGTTTGGTTGCCTTCCAATGAAGTTCATGTGGCTCTTGCATGAAGTGAGAAACCATACCAACTACAAATGATATGTCAGGGCATGTATGTGTCAAGTAGATAAGGCTTCCAACCAACTATCTATACAAAGTCGCATCAACAAGTGAAGTGGAACACTTTGTTTCTAACTTAACACTTGAAAGGAATGGGGTAGTTGTAGCCTTTTAGTCACTCATGTGAAACTAAGCAAGAAGATCACGAGCATACTTGGGTTGTGATAGTGTTATCCCTAACGAGGACCTATGTATCTTGATACCAAGGAAATAGTGTAGTAGACCCATGTCTGTCATCAAAAACCTATCTTGCAAAGTAGCATTTACATTGTTGATGATGGATGCAGTACTTCCTCTAATGATCAAGTCATCCACATAAAATACAAGGAGCAAATGTGAATCATCCCTTTGAAGAATGTAGACATTTGGATCAAAATAACATCTGGTGAACCTTGCTGAGAGAAGAAAAGAGACCATCTTGGCATACCAAGCTCTAGGAGCTTGTTTTAGTCCATAGATAGACTTCAATTTGCAAACTAGGGTAGTATCCTATATGAATCCCTATGGATGCTCCATATATATCTCTTCATGAAGATCCCCATTCAAAAATGTGCTCTTCACATCCATCTGATGAACAACCCATCTCTGAGTTGTTGCTATAGATATTGTCAAACAAATGGAATTCATCTTTGCCATTGGTGCAAAGGTCTCAGTGTAATCAATTTTGAGTACTTGAGAAAAACCTTTTGCAACAAAACAAGCCTTATGTTTATCAACACTTCCATCTACTACAAATTTGGTCAAATAGATCCACTTACATAAAACCAATTTTCTTCCCTTAGGAAGAGAGACTAAATCCCATGTATTGTTTCTCATAAGAGAGTTATATTCTTCCTCCATTGCCTTATCCCATTCTAGAATACCTGATGCTTCTTTGAATGATTGTGGATCTAAAGCAATGACAATATAAGCATGTGGGAGTGAGTTGTGTTTTGATCTTGTCCTCCTTGAATTTGAAGGATTCCCTGCCAATGGTCTTGCACCATCCAATGTCTTCTTAGCCCATCTAGGTCTGGTGGAAGAAGATGTAGTAGGATTATACTCAATCTCAACTAGCTGATGCCTCTATATTGGTCAGCGATGAACACCTTCCAAGTCACTATTATCACTATCACTCTCTTCAATGAAGGAGGAAGAAGGAGGAGTTGAAGAAGAAACGCTTGGAGAACTTTCTTCAAAATGTACACTACTCTCATAGAATATATCACGTGTCTTTGTATCCATATAAATTCTAGGCTTTATGTGAGTCTACATATCCAACAGAGATGCAACATTTACTTTGAGCTTCTAATGACTTGCATTTCTATGGAGGAATTCTAGTCCATGTTGGACAACTAAATACTTTGAAGTTCTTAATCATAGGTTTCCTACTAGTCCATGCTTCAAAAGGAGTTACACCATCCAAATGTTTGTGAGGATTCCTATTCTATATATAGTTAGCAAAATTCATATCTTCAGCCCAAAAGATTTGATCAAGAGACTTGTTTAGTAGCATGCAAGTGGTCATCTCTTTGAAAGTTCTATTTTTCTTTTCAGCAACACCAATTTTCTATGCGATAAATGGTAGTGAATGATGAAGGTCAATACCCTCTTGAATGAAAATTTTTATTAGTCTTGTGTTCACATACTCCCCCCAACTATCTGTTCATAGAACATTGATGGCTTTTCTTGATTGCTTTTCCACTTGATCCTTGAAGCCAAGAAATTTTTCAAACACTTCACTCTTATGAACCATGAAGAAAACCCAAGTAAAGCAAGAGTAATCATCTATAAAGGTGAGTGCATAGCAAGACTTGCCAAATGATGGCATTGGAAATGGTCCCATTACATCATTATGAACCAATTCAAGAACACATTGTGCTCTCCAAGACTTCCCCTTTTCACACAATTTTTTTGGATGTTTTTTAAGTGAGCAACCTAAAGAAACACCTTCTAAAAACTAAACTTGAGGTAGACCATTAACCATTTTCTTACTGCTAAGCTACTAAATATATTTGTTGTTGAGATGTCCAAATCTCTCATGCCATAGTTTTCTTTCTGCATCTGAATGTAATAACAAGGCTTGTGCATTTAATTTTGGCACAAAGGAGGAGAAAGTGTAAAGCCTTGAATTATGATTGGCTTCACCAATTACAATCATGGAGTCATCATTAATGCTTTTCACTACCACTAAATCTAGAAGAATTTTATTTCCAACTCCATAGTGAGTCATTTGGTATACTAAAAGAAGGTTGGAGGTAAGATTTAGAACATATAGAACATCCTTGAACACTCCATTGTTCATCTCAACTTCACCTTTACCTTCAACTTCCACCTTAGTATCATCACCTACAAAGATGTGGTACCTCTAAATGTTTCACGGAAGAAATATCTCACTTTGATGGACCTATATGATGTGTGGCACCTGAATCAATGATCCTTTCTCCCTGAATAACAAAGTTTGTGAGTAAATCATGCCCTTTGCCCTTAGAATCTGAGGGTACAGATCCTTTCTCCTTATAAGCATTAGGTAGTGGAACATTGTGTTTCTCCATGATTCTCTTCAACTCATCAATCTGCTTGTGATAACACTCATGTTCATGATGACCCATCTTCTTACAACAGGTAAACTTTTTCTTCTCCTAATTAGTGTTCCCCTTTTTTTTTGAATTTGAGGAAGACTTGCCTTGTTGATTTGATATCGGTGTTGTCTTTTCTATGTCCTCTTGTTTTTTATTCTTCCACTTCTTCTTCTTGCTCTTTCCTTTTTTTTAACTTTGACTAGCTAAATTTTGAGAACCCTCATTATTAGCCACCAATGCCTTAGTCTTTGAAGACTTGAGAATCCCCAATTGCAACTTAGCTTGTTCATCTTCTAACAATTGAGCATAATCATCAAAATTGTTTTTCTTATAGGCATCCCCTAATGTAGTCTTTTTTGTGTTGTAAGAAGAGAAAAAGGTGGAGTACTCAGATGACAACTTATTATAAATGAGATAGATCAACCTGTCATCTTTAATGGGACTACCACAATCATCAAGCATTGTTCTTAATTCATTCACCTTAATGATAAAATCCTATGTAGAATCAAATGTCTTAGGATCTAGGGAGACAAGCTCATCTTCAATTTTGTAAACATCCTCCTCAGTCACTTTACAATATAGGTTTTTGAGGGCATCCCAAGTTTCCTTGGATGTATTATACTTCATGATTTGATAGAAGATCTTGTCCTCAACCCCCATCCTAATATCACCTAGGGCTTTCCTATCTACTTGTTCCCAAGTAGTAATATCACTTTTAGATACTTGATCACCTATTGGTTTAGGAAGGGTACCATTTACATATTGAGAATCTTCATTATGCATTAATTGACACCACATTTTAATAGACCATGTGGCATAGTTATGTGGTGTTAATTTTGGAAACTTAAAATTTCCCATAATGCAAGAAATGAAAGATAACAATAGAAAAAAACACAACACCAAGAGACACCCCCTGTTTCACTCAATCAAGAAACCTCCTAAAATGAAAGATTTTGGCACTTTATACTTAGTGCATTTACAATAGCCACTTGCCAATTTTGGCTTTAGTGGACTTTTTCTTTTTCTTTTTACAACCTCCTTTTGGAGTACAAATCTGGAACTTTACAATTTACAACAAATTTGAAGCAATACAATGCATATAAATGACCTAATTTTGAAAGTGGTATTTTTTTCCACACAAGCCTATAATTTGATTGACATAGGCAAAAGTATGGATAACTAGGGCCAAAGGCTCACCCAACTATCCAAACCAGCCTGCAAGAGTTAACACAATGGAAGCAAGCACAAGGAACAACAACCAAAGGAGGAAGAAGCATGAAATACTTTTATTGATCCTCCAAATATTCAACATACATTCCCAGCTATAAGGCCTTCTAGGTTATGACCAATTACAAATGTATTCTTATTCCATGATCCAATTACAAATTCACACATTCATTTTTTCTCTCTAATCCTCTTCCCAAAAACTTTTCTAACTCTAAGCCTAAACACTCTATATATACTTGTAGAAATGGCTTATAGATTATTCTAGAACATTACATAAGAGGAAGGCCAACCCAAAAATGGTCTGGACACATCCCAAGAAAATATCTTAACATAAATGTCACAATCGAAAATAAATCCCACAAGTTAGCATGTAGAAATCATGTCCAAATACTATCACTCGACATACACTAGGTAACTTGTCACATGAAGAAACACTCGGCATACACTAGGTAACTTGGCACATGAAGAGTCACTTGACATACACTGGGTAACTCGACACATGAAGGAATTGCTACAATAACTTGGCACATGAAGGAATTGCTATAGTAAATTGGCTCCCATTGAGTGCTATAGTAACTCGACTCCCATTGAGTGCTATAGTAACTTAGCTTCCACTGAGTGCTATAGTAACTCGACTCCCATTGATTGCTACAGTAACTTAGCTCCCATTGAGTGCTATAGTAACTCAACTCCCATTGAGTGCTATAGTAACTTGGCTCCCATTGAGTGCTACTGTAACTCGGCTCCCATTAAGTGCTATAGTAACTCGGCTCCAATTGAGTGAACAAAATTGAGTAGAATAACAAGGCAACCTAGGATGCTCCTTCATCAGACAACCAAGGTTGAAAGGAATGACTCTCTTGAATTATTGAGATGTCACAATCTGAGTGGAATCTAACTCAATTTGAGAAATCTATGAAGCATCTTCAATAGGCCTATTCTTCCACTTCACCAAATATTCATAGTAATATTTTCCTCTTGTGCTCCTGCCAATTCTTTGGTCTAATATCTATTCAACTTCTTTAATCTGCTTCTTAGGATAATCTTCTAATACAACATTTTCATCATCTAACTAATGATATTTATACAAATCAGCAATATTGAATATAGGAGATATATCCATGTCATCAGGTAACTCAACTTCATAAGAATTACCACTATTAAACTTCTTCAAGATCTTACAAGGTCCAAATTTCTTCATCTTCAGCTTACTGTATGTGCCAATTGAGAATCTTCTTTTCTTTAGATGAACCATCACCTTATCACCAACTTGAAAATCATGGTGTCTTCTAGACTGATAAGCATTCTCCTTATACTTCTGATTATTTTGTTCCAACCTTAACTTCACTTCCTTATGCAAAGACTCCATAAAATTAGCAAATTCTTCTCTTACAACGCTTTTTTTTTTTTTCACTAGAAACATCTCTCAAATCTAATATACCTCTAGGATGCATTCAAGTAACAATCTGAAAAGGTGTCTTCCCTATACTCCTAATCATAGAATTATTACATGCAAATTCAGCTTGTGCCTATACCATCTCCCAATTACTTGGCTTATTCCCAACTAAACATCTTAGCAAATTGCCCAAGCTTCTATTCACAACCTCTATCTGTCCATCTATTTGTGGATGGAATGTTTTCTTCCACAAAATCTTCCAAAAATAGCCCAAAAACTTACTATCTCTATCTGAAATAATACTTCTTGGTAATCCATGAAATCTCACAATCTCTTTAAAGAAAAGTTCTACAACATATTCAGCATCTAATGTCTTCTTACATGGTATGAAATGAGCCATCTTAGAAAATTTGTCTACTACAACAAATATAGAATCATACCCCTTCACCATCTTAGGCAATCCAAGAATAAAATCCATACTGATGTAATTCCAAGGTTCCTCAAGAATAGTAATAGATGTACACAAACTAGTATTTTGACTCACTCCCTTTGTAACTTGACAAACTCCGCAACTCTTTAAAAATTTCTGAACATCATTATACATTTGTTTCCAATAATACTTCTCTCTTAGCAAACACAATGTCTTATCAATTCCAAAATGTCCAGCTAATTCACCACTATGCTTTTCCTTAATCAGATTCAACCTCATAGGACTTCTAAGAATACACAACTGAGTACCTCTGAACAACATACCTTCTTCAATAAAATATTCATCATACTTACTTATGTGTTCTGTCAGATTTGGTGCTCTACACTCTCTCCATGCCTTAGAAAAATCAAGATTAGCATCACCTAATTCTTTCATTCCATCGAAACCAAGAACTTCAACCTTCATTTCAGTCAACAAAGAACGTCTTCTACTCAATGCATCAACAATTTTGTTAGTAACTCCACTCTTGTGCTTGATCACAAATGTAAAAGTCTACAAGCACTCAACCCACTTCATATATCTTTGATTCAATTTATGTTGACTTCCCAAGTATTGTAAAGGCTTATGATCAGTATACAACACAAACTCCATAGGAATCAAATAATGTCTCCACTTCTTCAATGCTTGAACAATGGCATAAATTTCTTGATCGTACACAGAATGCTTCCTTTTAGCATCATTCAACTTTTCACTAATGAAAGCAAAAGGTATAGCTTCTTGACTTAATACAGCTCCTATTGCATTACCACATGCATCACATTCAACTTGAAATACTTTGTTGAAATTAGACAAAGCCAATATAGGTAATTCAGCAACCTTTTGTTTCAAAGTATCTAAACTCAAGATTATTAGCTCCATGTGTCCACTTGAATTCCTTTTTATTTCCCCTCATTGTTTCAGTCATAGCATTACAAACAACACTAAAATTCTTTATAAACTTTCTATAAAAACTAGCCAAACCATGAAATGATCTTACCTCACCCACATTCTTAGGTGTAGGCCATTCCAAAATTGCTTTAACCTTCTCAAGATTCATCTTCAATCTATTAGCTGAAATCACAAATCCCAAATATACAATCTCCTCTTGCATAAAAGAACATGTTTTTAGATTAATCAACAACTTTTCCTCTTTCAACCTTTGTAATACTTTTCTAATATGCTCAACATGTTCTTCCTTAGTCTTGTTGAATATTAGAATATCATCCAAATAAACAATCACAAAGTTACCCAAAAATCTTTTCAGAACTTCATTCATCAACCTCATGAAAGTACTAGGTACATTAGTCAAACCAAAAGGCATAACCAACCATTCATACAAACCATCTTTTGTCTTTAAATTAGTCTTCCATTCATCACCTTCTTTGATTTTGATCTAATTATAGCCACTCTTCAAAATCAATCTTGGTAAAATACTTTGCTGCACTCAAACAATCCATTATGTCATCCATCCTCAGCATAGGAAACCTATATTTCACTTTGATTATGTTAATAGCTCTAGAATTAATACACATTCTCCATTCTCCATTCTTTTTAGGTGATAATACAGTAGGTACAACACATGGACTCAAGCTTTCCCTGATCAAACATTTTTGCAACAACTCATGCACTTGTCTGTTAAGTTCTTCATTCTTTGCAGGTGTCAATCCATATGGTGCTTTGTTTGGAAAACTAGCTCCAAGGATCATATCCATACAATGACTTATACTTCTTACTAGAGGTAAACCATCAAGAATATCATCAACAATAATGTCTTTATACTCATTTAGCAATTCTATAATTTCTACTGCTACTCGGCTATCATTATCTATTGTCACTTGGTCATTACTAGCTTTTGTTTCTCGACCATTACTACCAACACACAGTCCTCTAGGAACTATGGAAAAATAGACTTGATTCCTTTTCATTTCCTTTTCAATTTTTTTCCCATTAAGCATGCAAATTTTTATAGTAGTACAATTAACCTCATCTGGACTTTCAATCAAAGGCAACCATATTTGTTTCTTCTCATTTACCCAAAGAGTATATTGATTCAATCTTCCATCATGTACAACATATCTGCCATATTGCCAAGGTCTACCTAAAAAAATATGACAACAAACCATGGGCATAATATCACACAAAACTTCATCAAAGTAATGTCCAATTTTAAACTTCACAAGACATTGCTTACTTACCAATATCTTATGCTCATCTTTGATCCATGAAACATGATAGGGTTTGTGATGTTTCAGTCTTTGCAACTATAACTTGGTAACTAGCTCTTCTGATGCTAGATTTGTAGCACTTCCACTATCAATGATTACTTTGCAACATTTTCCAGCCATCTTACATCTTATCTCGAAAAGACTTCTCCAAACAGGTTCCTCATCACTTCCATTATTACATAAGGTTCTTCTCACCATCAGATTTTCTCCAGCCTTAGGTCCACTTGGTGAACCTTCATCATCTTCTTGAATCACAACATTTTTATTACCTTGCCTACTTTTAGAGGATCTACATTCAAAGGATCTATGTCCCTCTTTACCACATTTGAAACAATTACCATGAAATCCACCTCTAAAATAACAATTACCTCTTCCTCGATAAGAATTGGTGCTTCTTCAATAAGAATTACTAATTTTCTATTTGTTCTTACTTTTTTCATCATTCTTCCATTTAGATTTTCCCTTATCCTACACATAACTTTTAGATCTTCCACCTTCACCATAAGATCTACCTGTACCTCTTTGGAATTTGCCACCTCTACCTCTTTGTCTTTGTTCATGCTTCTTTGTCAAGATCTCTTTAGCCTTCAAGGCATACTGGTATGCTTCTTCCACACTTTCCAACTTCACAAAACTTATTTCATCTTGAATTCCAGATCTCAATCCATTAATGTACCTTGCAATTTTCTCAACATCATCATGTACATGTCCAGATCTGATGTCCAATCTATAGAATTCTTCGGTATATTCTTTCACAGTCATGTCCTTTTGTTTCAAATTTTGCATCTTTCTCAACAAGCTAACTTGGTAATCAATAGGTAGGAATTTTTTCTTTACCTTGTTCACCATCTTTGGCCAAGTTTTGATCTTCTTCTTTCTCTTCTTTGTCTATCAATTTGCAAGTGCTCCCACCATAGTGATGCATGACCTTTCAACCTAATGATTGCAATCTTTACCTTTCTATTATCAAGAGTGTTTTCATACTCAAAGAAATTCTCCATATTAGAGATCCAATCCAACATAGCATTGGTATCCAATTTTCCATCATAAGGAACAACTTCTATAATAGGATTTGAATTTTCCCTAGACAAAACTTGCAACAATCTTTCCTCATCTTGATCCTCTTCAAGTTCTGAATTACGGTTTGTTGTTGTCGCTTCATCATCACTTAAATCATCAAGATGTGCTCCTCTCCTCTAGGCTATCTCCATAGTATCTAATCTAGCTACAATTTGTCTCAACTGATCCAATATAGCATCATCAACATTTCTTCTACTATGAACCATCTTTACAAATAAGGTGCCTCCAAGATTGTAACCCATTGCAGGTTATAGGTCAAATCCGCAGATCTGCCACCCTACAACCAAATCCAAATCAGGGTTCTACACAATCCAATCTCCACAAGGATAAACCTCAAGCTTTGATACCAAATGATGTAGCCAAAAGGATAAATAACTATGGCCAAAGGCTCACCTAGCTATCCAAACCACCCTGCAAGAGTTAACACAATAGAAGCAAGCACAAGGAACAACAACCAAAGGAGGAAGAAGAATGAAATACTTTTATTGATTCTTCAAATATTCAACATACATGCCCAGCTGTAAGGCCTTCTAGGTTATGGCCAAGTACAAATGCAATCGTATTCCATGATCCAACTATAAATTTGCACATTCGGTTATGCTCTCTAATCTTCTTCCCAAAAAAATTTCTAACTCTAAGCCTAAACACTCTATATATACTTGCAAAAATGGCTTACAAATTATTCTAAAACATTACATAAGAGGAGGGCTGACCCAAAAATGGTCTAGACACATCCCAAGAAAAGATCTTAACATAAATGTTGCGATGAAAAAAAATCTCGCAAGTCGACAAATAGAAATCATGTCCAAATACTATCACTTGGCATACACTAGGTAACTTGGCACATGAAGAAACACTCGACATACATTAGGTAACTTGGCACATGAAGAGTCTTTCAGCATACACTGGGTAACTTGGTACATAAAGGAATTGCTACAGTAACTCAGCACATGTGAAGGAATTACTATAGTAACTCGGCTCCCATTGAGTGCTACAGTAACTCAACTCCTATTGAGTGCTACAGTAACTCAGCTCCCACTGAGTGCTATAGTAACGCAACTCCCATTGAATGCTATAGTAACTCGGCTCCCATTGAGTGCTACAGTAACTTGGCTCCAACTGAATGCTACAGTAATCATCTCCAATAGAGTGCTATAGTAACTTGGCTCCTATTGAGTGCTACAATAACTTTGCTCCCATTGAGTGCTATAGTAACTCAGCTCTCATTGAATGCTATAGTAACTTGGCTCCAACTAAGTGAACAAAAATGAGCAGTATAATAAGGCAACCCAGGATGCTCCTGCATCATTAATTGTAGATCTAGAAAGTAGATAAAAAATTATTTACTTTCAAGAAAAATGAAACTTGATTTGGAGTCTAGATGAGCCCATATAGAGAAATTGAAGTTGCAAAATGTAGGATTGGATAGGTATAGTCACCAAAAACTACAATTTATGACAAATCTATGCACCAAAACCAAAAAAAAATAACCACTTGAAATTTTAGGAATTTCTAGCCAAACTGAAAAAAATAGCACCTGATTTGAAGCTCGGATGACTGAGATATGGCCTCCCAAACTTGAAATGTCAAATCAAAATTGAATCTAAGGAGGGGTATGATCAGCAAAATACTGGGTTAAATTTGATGTCCAAACAACCATTGTAGTAGTTCAAATTTGCTAGTGGATGATGGTCATATGATCATCAATTTTAATATAGGGATTTGATGATGTCGGAAAAAATTTACCCCCTAATGATGTGGTAGTACAAAAGCTGATGTCACTACTATACAAAATTGTATAGATTAGTCTGATGTGGGAGAGTACAAATCTGACATGGTGGGTTGATGATGTGGCTGATCCACATGTCATTGCTTACATGGTAGAGGTGACATTAAACTTGCATTGTAGGATTGCCACATGGAGGGGTGGCGAAGCTGGCGAGAGTACTGACTGGGCCCTCTACATGTCTTACACATGGACTAGGGTAGAGTGTGAAGCTGGAGTCTAATGTGGTAGGGTCAATCTGCAATGATGGTAGTCGCTAAAGATAAAAAAATGGTGGATCTCACTAAAAGTTTTGTAGCAGTGGCTGAAAAATACTACCGACATGAGGGTCTATTCTGCAACATGCGAGAAATGAAGTTTTGCTAGTAGGAAGCTATAATCGAGCAGCAATTTTCAGAGATGCTGATCAGAGATGATGTGGTCGATGTGAAAGTTGGATATTGTTGGGCACTAGAGTTTTTGTAGGTGACCAAAGGACTTAAAATGGTTGGCAAGGAAGGCTATGAATAATCCCACATGCCTTGCACTAGATATGTGAAGACTTTTAAAAGAAAAATGGTCGGTAGTCTAATACAAAGATGAGAGGTGCTAGATATTATAAACTATTTCTTATTGCTAACTATTGTTATAAATGGTTGCTAGAAATTTAAGGAAATGCTGCTAGATTTGATAGTGGGTTAGCTAGATTTTTATGTGTGGTCGATAATTGTGGAAGGCCAAAATTCTTAGAGTATTCCACCTGCGAGGACTGGGATTCCACCACCTAGTTCCTACAAAAAAAAAATTCTCTATAGATCCAGTAGGCATAAAAAAAATTCAAAGAATTGCTCCAAAAATGGTAGAGAAAATAAAATTAACATATCCTAAAATAAATTAAGCAGATTTGAAAAATGATCATACCATAATTGCAAATCGGGCCTTCAGGTGCCAGTTTGCAAAAACAATTTGCCTCAAATTTTATTATTGCCCAAAATAGGAAAATTTATAGCCAATTTTCACTGAATTGATGCTTCGGACACAATGGTGAGGTCTACTTTGGATCTAAATGCTCCTAATATCTGCAGATACTCTGGATCTGGGTCGAGGTGTCCTCAGAGAGGTGAAGCGAGATTAGTCTCCAATGGCTATGAAATGACATTTCTATGGCTTTGATATCATATAAGAATTTTCCTTAGGGAAAAATTCACCCAAGACCAAGAAGCACAATAACTAGTACAAAATAGACCAACAAAGTATGATCAAAATAACAATCTGATATTCAATTTGTTGTATAGCACACTAGAGGTGCCTATATATAAAGGCCTCTATGATGCATCTAGAATGTCTAGGAGTTAGCAATATAATAACCTCCACAGCTAAGAACATGGCCCCCAAGAATGGGTTATCCTCCATTAAGCACAAGAGTTAGTGCGATGATGAGAGGATAAGTCTAGAAAGGTGTGTCATGTAAAATTATGTTGTAGGCACCATGTGCTAAATTGAGAGTGTGAAAAAATGTGTTGTCTACATGACAACTCAGTTGATTATGCAAACTCCAGTGTTGTAGACACCATGTGCTAAATTAGAGTTGTTTATTCCTATGTTGTCAACAAGACAACTCATATGAGTATGCAAATACGTAGGTGTCTAACTTAATAAATAATAAAATAATGCATTTATCCTAAGTAAACTTAAGTAAAGTTTAAATAATAATTACTTACACTAATAGATAAGACCTTTGTCAAGATATGCATTAGTATCTCTTCTCTTAATTTAACCCCTTGATGTTGTGTGGATGACCCTACCTAGTTATCCTTTGTATAAATGAATGTTTTCAAAAGCCCCCTAAGACAGCTTAGAACTAAACTCCTTGATGATACTTCATCTATGACCTCCATCTCTATACAACTTTATAAGAGGACATCACATATATCATACATCATGTAAAACATAGCATAGTAAACATCTACTATTTTTCTAGAGTGACTTATGCCTTGTATACATCTTATCTTAGTGTCTCTACCTTTAGTCTAGATACATTTAATCTCCCACCTTTAGATCTAACTTCTAACTATTTTTTTGTACCTCCTTCTTGCCATCAGAAAAAAATGCATGATCTCCACCCTATATGAATCCCTCTCTCAAAGTGTAATTTTTGATGATTTTACTAGGCTTGATTCTTGAGCCCTCTTTATGTCCTACTCTACCTACATTTCAGCTAGCTCTATTTTTTAATAATCTCAATTTGCAATAGGTATGTCCCTCTTTATCAAAAGATCTATTGATCATACCCTCACCTTATCTCAAAGCCATTGTCCATGAGATCCTTATCTACTTAAACCCTAGTAAACTCTACTTGGGTGAGCACCTCTATATTTGTGATTCAATACCAAGGCCCTGTCCAATGACCAAATTTTCTTATTAATGTATGTACTTTTAGTCACATGGAACATGTATCTATACTATCATTGAACCTTTATAGATCTCTCTCCTTATCCTACCTAGCCCAATACTATCCTTTACATCCTAGAGTGTTGTATTGAAATATTTTGTTTCCTCTTCCCTCATGCCATTCCTACATTGGGTTTATTTCTGGCATCATCCCAATCAAGTAGATCTTTTTTCTTTCCATTTATATTTTGGTATTCTACTTCTTCCTCCTCATCCTCCTCTGCATTCATCTAACTAGGATGGTCAATCTAATAGGACCATGTTCTACTAACCATGTTATATAATCTGGTTACATCCTAACATGTTTCATGCCTAGTTTTCTAACCATACCACTTATGAAGAACTCAATAAGCTCAGTCACAATATCTTGATATTCAAATAAACACCCCTGTGTACCTATCTCTCATCAAGCATGTGGATGATTTAGTTTCCCTATAACCACAATATATACAACACCAAACTATCTCATTACTTCACTTGAATTTTGCCTCTCTACTATATATATCATGTCCTAAGAAAAAATTTATCTTAATTTAAGATAAATATTGTATGTCCTTCAACCTCATTATTTCCATATGGACTACATGTAAGAACTAGAAAATATTCTATCTCCATGACCTCGTTATACTCACCTGTATATAATACAATGAGCCCCTATAATTGCATACATATGGATCATCGAATTACTTATCATTCTCTCTAATTAGCCAAAAAATGTTATATTCCCCCAACCCTAAACAAGCAGAAAATTAAACCACTTCCCTAGGTTCTTGTTTCTTTGATATTAAATATGTGCATATGATGATATTCTCAATCTACTAGTGTCATATAGCCATATAATCTTATTTAGAAAAGTAAGAATATTTTAGTCTAGTGCTAGTAAATAAAAGTCTAGAGTTTTTATTATTATGATGTATTAAATTGAAGGTTTCTTAAAAATAATTCTCCCCCTACACTTACATATTAACAATCCTCATTTTGGAAATAATAGTTCAGAATTGAGGAGAATAAATGTACATTGAATATTAAGATAATTTTATATAAAAAATTATCATATTATTAATTAGAAAAAAAGGTATAAACAAAAAAATTATCTTATCTTCTAAAGTTATATTCTTATAATAGCAATATATTATAATATTGTATTATTTTATTAGAATAATTTATCTTTTTCATATCTATTTCTTAAGAAAAAAATATTCATATATTTTGCCTTCCCCTTGATGGATTTTTTAAAACTCAATATTCATGTTAATTATTTATATATTTTCCTTAAATCATAAATAATAATAAAAATAAATAAAAAGGTGGGGGTTTGATCCTCTTCCGTATTCCACTTAAACAAGTCAATTTCAAGGCTTTCCCAAATTGATTTCCAACCAGATTCTCATCATTCTGAAATAAAAATGTTTCTTTTACAACTTTATAGAAATATCTTTTAAATTATTACATTCTTTTATTAAAATATTTTATCTTATTTCATAACACCTAAAGTAAGTGATTTAATAAAAGGTAAGAGAAATAAAATTATCATTATTTCTTTCATTTCAATAATTTAAAAATTAAATGTGTTCTTATAGATTAATTCTCTCTCTCTCTCTCTCTCTCTCTCTCTCTCTCTCTCTCTCTCTCTCTCTCTCTCTCTCTCTCTCTCCCCCTTTGAGATCTTCTCTTATTTTTCTATCTTTCTCTACCTTTTCCTATATATTCCATTACATATCTACATCTTTCCATCTCTTTATCTTCTCATTGATCTATTGGTGAAGTTCAATGGCTCGCAAAGAGCCCACCAAGGATCAAGTCTTGCTGAGTGCAAAGACCTGACATTATAAAGGATGAGGCTGTGATCGTGCCCTAGGTGATTTTGAAGATGTGTTCCGAGAACTTAAAAAATTGAGACATTCATTAATTCCATGAATGTTTGAAGATAACCAGTATACAAGTTCCTAAAAAAAATCATTATCAAAAGGGGCATCATTACAAATGATTCAATATGATTGCAGCGACAAAAATATACATAATACTAGTGAAGATAGAAGTTTACAGGGTAGATAGGCTACCGATTAGGGTAGAAGAGGCCATAGTGTTTCTTAGTCTCATCTCCAGTCTTCAAATTCTCATTGAGAAGAGTGAATATATAAGTCTCAATGCTACTTCTAGGCCTCTTCAGAGTCCTTGCACTTGACAACACATGCTGGATTAGATTATTCATGTATGTCTATGCATTCTCAATGGTTGCCACATCATTCCCCACAAAAGGAGATCCGATCTTAGTTATCACAATTGGCAGATCTGGATGTCCCAAGAATCCCATTTGATGGGTGGGCAGAGGCACACAAGAAAATATGAACACAATGAATGTGTTGCGGGATAATATTTTGATTACCTTTTTATTTATTGACCAAAAATGGATACACAACACTCTCTTTTAAAGGAAAATTTACAATGTCTAGGAATCTCTAACATTTTCTGACAAGACAAATATCTATAGGATTCTGGAAACTGCTATAGTCAACACAACCTAAACCTAACCTAAACCTAAACTTCTAGAATCATTTAATGATAGATTGGAGTAGAAATTAATATTTCTAACACTCTCCCCTAATGTCTACTATCAACTATTACAAAACTTCTTTAATATTTACAACTCTCAGAGCCTCCTCCAAAATTTCAAATTGTACTTGTGGTAAAGCCTTGTTGAAGATGTCTGCAAGTTGTTCCTCTAATCTACAATGTTGTAGATTAATTTCTCTACTATTAACCAACTCTCTAATATGCGCTTTGTTCTCTTGTGAAACACATGGTTCTTTTAAAGTACAATAGCAGACTTGTTATCACAGTAGATTGTAGTAGGTCCATCTTGAGCTTGCATTAAGTCTTTCAAAATCCTTCGCATCCATACTGCTTGACATGCTACTATTGTTCCTACTACATACTCTACTTCAGCTGATGAGAGAGTCACTACAGGTTGCTTCTTTGATGCCCAAGCTACAACACCTATCCCAAGATGAAATGCAAATTTAGATTTACTCCTTCTATCCTTAGTATTCCCTACAAAATCACTATCTGTATATCCAACTAACTAAAAATTATCTAAAGTAGAATACAAAATTCCATGATTCATAGTTCCTACAATATATCTCAAAATTCTTTTTCCTACCTGCCAATGTGACTTCTTTGGTGAATCCATGAATCTAGAGATTAAGCTCACTTCATACATAATATATGGTCTAGTAGTAGTGAGGTACATCAAACTACCAACCAATCTTCTGAATATAGTTGAATCAAAACCCTTCTCAGTATCTTCTCTATTTAATTTGGTGCCTACTACCATAGGTGTAGAAACTGGATAGCATTTTATCAATCTAAATCTTTTCAAAATATCTTTTGCATATTTACTTTGGAAAATAAAAATTCCTTTATCATTTTGAGTAACTTCAATGCCAAGAAAATATTTCATCAATCCTAGATCTGTCATTTCAAATTCCCTTTTCAGTGCTGATTTAAACATGTCAATAGATAAATCACCTGTGAAGATCAAATCATCAACATATAGACAAAAAAAATCAAAATCTGACCTTGTTCATTGATCTTGGTATATAATGTAGGTTCATTGGTGCTTCTCTTCAATCCATTCTTCATCATGTATGAATCTATTCTACTGTACCAGGCTCTTGGAGCTTGCTTCAATCCATAGAGTGCCTCCTTCAACTTATAAACATTGTCTTCATGTCCTCTTATTTCATATCCTGGTGGTTGTTGCACATAGACTTCTTCATCCGAATATCCATTCAAAAATGTTGATTTAATGTCCATTTGGTGAACCATCCATTTGTTAATACTATTCTAATAGTATCAAGTCTTGCTACATGTGCAAATGTCTCATTATAGTCAACTCTGTATTCTTGTGAAAATCCCTTAGAAACTAACGTTGCCTTATATTTGTCTACATCTCCATTAGCCTTAAACTTAGTCTCATAAACCCATTTTACACCAATGCAATCTTTGTTCTTAGGAAAATCAACTAATTCCCATTTATCATTTCTCTCAATTGATTCTATTTCATCATTCATTGCATTAATCCAATGTTCTTCCTTAATTGCATCTTCAAAATATATAGGATCTTGAGTAAATAAATAAAAATTTGATTGCAAATCTAATTTACTTCCTTGATCATAAATCTCACTCAACCTTCGAGTTTTCTTGCTTGATCTTAGTTGTGCAAGTATAGGGTTTTAATTATTACTTACTTGTGAATTCGAAGATTCTCCATGCTCAACTTCATTTTCTAATTGATCTTCTTGTGGACTTCATGGTGGAGTTTCTTCTTGGTCACTTCGTTGATCCTCTTGATCTTCATGATCCTTTTTATCCTTCTCATCATATGATATTGTTCCAGCACCTGTAACATTTGTATCTATATTTCTATCCCAAGATTCATCCTCTTTAAATACAACATCCCTACTCACAATGACTTTTCTGGTGATAGGATTAAACAACCTATATGCCTTAGATTGCTCAACATAGCAAAAAAAAATGCATTTCTCACTCTTATCATCTAACTTACTTCTAGTTTCTTTAGGAACATGTGCATATGCAATATAGCCAAATACTTTGAGATGAGAAACACTATGAATCTTACCACTCCATGCTTGTTGTGGAACCATGTCCCTCACAATCTTTGTTGGACTCCTATTCAAAATATAAATAGCACAAGAAATTGCCTCAACCCAATACTCATTAGGAAGATTTTTACCTTTCAACATGCTCCTTGCCATCTCCATTATTGTCCTATTTTTTCTCTCTGCAACACCATTTTGTTGGGATGTGTAACTGGTAGTAAATTGCTTTTTGATTCCATGATCTCTGAAATAATCTAAAAACTCATTTGACTTATACTCTCCTCCTCTATCATATCTCAATACCTTGATAGATAAACCACTTTTTTTCTCAACAAAACCATTAAGTTCTTTAAATTTTTCAAAAGTTTCAGATTTATATTTAAGAAAGTAAACCCATGTCTTTCTAGTAAAGTCATCAATAAATGTTAAGAAATAAATGCTCCCCCCTAATGATGGAATTTTCATTGGACCACATATATCCGAATGCACAATTTCTAAAGGTACCCTTGCTCTATATGACATCCCTTTTGAAAAACTCTCTCTATGATGTTTGGCCAAAATACAACTTTCACATGGACTTAATGATGCTTCAATTGGGGGTAAGCCTCTTACCATTTCCTTTCTTTGCAATAAAGATAACCCTTTGAGATTTAGATGACCATACCTCAAGTGCCATATCCATGTTTGATCTTGACTTATTGCGTTGAAACTTGCTGCAACTTCATCAGTCATATTACTCTTCATCCAAAGTGGAAATATTCTATTATTTGTCATTTCTACCCTTGCAATCACCATGTTACTAGGAGGTATATCAAATATAGTTCACAAATTTTTTTCAAAAATAACTCTATAACCTTTTTGACTAAGTTACCCCACACTTATAAGATTATGTTTCAAACTAGGTACAAAGTATACATCAAAAATATATTTCTTACCATGCTTTGTTATAACAGTGATTGTGCCTTTTCCACTCACTTCCACTATCTCATTATTTCCAAACTTCACTTTAGATTTAATTGATCTATCCAAACTTTCAAAAACCTCTTCATTGACTATCATATGATTGCTGCAACCACTATCTAAAAACCAAAAATCATTTGTGCTCTCTTGAGCTACATTGCAAGTAATGAACAATGACTTAGAACTACTCTTAGAAAAAATTGCATTTTGTTTAATTATTATTTTTTTGCTAAAACTCCCACTGCACTATGATAGTGAACTTTCCATGGTATCAAATTTTTTTTTTAAAAATGATACCAAATAGCATGCTAAAGCTACAATTTCTCCATAACACCCTGAATCATCAATCATAGCAACGACACTTATTAGGATTGACTTGCAAGTAGTTTTAAAACTAACACATGAGCTACTTTGATGGCAGTCAAATGGCACTCGAAACCAAAACATATCTATATCTGATAAATCCACCTCTATTTCAATTCCATAGACACCTTGGATTGTTCACGTCCCAGTGCTTCCAATCACCTAGTCAGTGCCCTCTGTTTGAGATTTCCTTATAGCTTTCTGTGCCTACTCCAACACTATAGCCTCCCTCTATTGCGCATTAAACTAAGGATATGGGCGCTTCTCACCCATCTCTTTTGAAGGAATCCCAATAGTCACAAGTTTGACCCCAAAAATATCCTTTCCTCCAATTACTTTGTGTTCACTTTGTTTCTCATTCTCCTTGCTAGGGAAGAGAGAAAATTGTGTATCTCAGAACACCTTGCTCTTCCTCATAACTATTCCTAAATCATCGGTTGGAAATTTCTCATTTTTATCTGCAAACGATCACTACCTGATCTCACTCTTTGCTCCACCTCTCATCTCAAAGATGTCATTTTGAAGCATCTAGTGTTACCTCATTAAGCATGTGCCATGTTTCTCCCTACTCCATCTCTATCGGTACTCTAACTTAATTGACAAGGGAACTGGTTTGGCTTAATCTCAATCTTAAGAAAACATAGGAGGCCATCAAACTTGTAGTCAAAAGCTTTGTGAATTCCTTTCCTTAAAGATTTCCTTCCTTTAATTTTATTGCAACATGATGAGGACCTTTCATGTTTGTCATTCTTGCGAAATCTTAGAAAATTATCAACATCTTTTCTCGACAATTCAAAATCAATTACTCATCTAAATCATCTCCAATTTTGTAATACTACACACACAAAGTGAATCGGTTTTCCCCTATTCGAATATGATAACCACATCCTTTGATTGAACTGCTCTCTCTGTTGTCTTGGACCTCTTTTTCTGAGAGCACCTACAATGGATCTTGAATAGGGCTTTTCTAATCTTACGGTAAATCCCATTCTTCCTTTGCAGTCTTCCATTTTAACAACCTCTACTTGCCTTGGACTCTTGTAGTCTACTCTCAAAGATCTTACACACTCTGATACCAATTGTTAATTTAAGATATAAAGTAAGAATACACAAAATAGAACGAGAGACATGATATATCATGGTTCACCACAACTGTGGCTATGTCCACACCCAGAGTAGAGCAAATATATTATTCAGTCATTGTAGCTTGCATACACAGGGCTTTGTGCTTATATTTATAAATTAGTTCTTCAAGAGAAGATGAAGAGACAAATAAGAAGAATGTGAAATGAACAGACATGACAGTTGGACTTCACATCCAATAGTTGACTCCTAATTGCTAACAATCTACAAAAGAAACATGTCGTCTTAGATTGATAAGATCATAAAACACCAGAAGTTGCTTCCATATTTACTTGCATGTATATATATGAAATATGAAATTGGAGGTTTCTATTGTCCAATGAAGTGACATTTATTTTACCTGCATGCATCATCATGAGAAGAATGTCAATACAAGAGATTAGTAGAAACATTAGTTTATGCTTGTTGAGGAGCACCATGCTGATTATGTTTCTACACCTTTCTTTCTTGTAAATAATCGCCAATACTTATGCCACCTCTTCCATTAAAGCCATTACAAATGAAAATATACGTCACGGCCTATGGAACAACCTATAAAAGCATTGGATAGTTTTATTCACTCTTTAATTAAATTTTATTAAAATTCATTGCTGAGGTTTTCTGTAGTTTCTATGCATTGGTTGGGAAAAGCATAAAAACTGTGCAAAATCATTGCACTTCCCAAACTCCACATAATGGATGTTATTTTATTCTTCCAATTATTGTTTTGTTAATTAGAATACTCTCTATAGAAACTTTAAAAATAAAAATGAAAAATTATCGAGAAAATATATGTTGCCGATATTCTATTGAAATAATCCAGCCATATCATAATGTACAATAAATTATCCATAATTTCTAAACAAATTAATATTTCATGATCAAATTCCAGCATTAGACATTTTTGTCAATGTGAGAAACTTAGTAAACATTAGTTTGCCTTAGTTATCATAATGGTGGAAAGAAAGTATAAAGAAGGGGAAAAAACTTAAAGAAATAAAACAACATCATCTCCACTAAATTTTTGAATACGCTGGCAAACTAAAATATAGAGCATAAATTTTTTTGATGATTAATATGGTATGCATGCAACTGCAAAAACTTATGATGATTATGCAAAAATGTGCATGAGAAATAGTGGTATGAAGGTTTCAAAGGTAGGGGAGAGGAAGAAGATGTTGATGAGAATTTTTTTGTTCCATTGATATTCCTCACATATTACTTCTACTAACAAGATTCTCTTCTTTTTAGTGGCCTCTTGGGGATGATTTATGGGGATTTCGCTATTTATTTTTTATTTTTCTCCGTTGCTCTATCTCTAGGATTTGGTGATAGGAAGGCATTGACAAAAATTAAATATAGCACAAGAGCTTATTAAGTTTGTTAAATCACTATTATTGTATTACAACACTCTCATGAAAAAAAAGAAAAATAAATTGTACAATAAAATTAATTTCATAATACTCATTTATTCAATCAAATTGTACAAAATTCTAAAAAGTAATTATTTTCTTTATCCCTTGTATCAAATAGTAATAGTTGATCAATGTTCTTATACTATTCACCTACCTCAATCAGTTCAAAAAAAATTCTTCCCATATTACATTTACTGAAATTGGCTAATTCAAACATATTGTTTTGTTGTGATGGCTTTATCAGGATTTAACCATGTCATTTTTTAGCAAACTCATAGACCCACGATTCATGGGGAGTGATTCACACGAATTCTTCTCTTATTAGAATAAATGGAACATTTGACACTCATTGGATCTAGGTAATGCTCACAGAGATGAAGCACTGGAACGTCTGGGAGTTTACCCATACCAGTAATACTCCAGCTTGAGCACACTTAGTTATAGAGTTTCCTCCATGAGTAAATTCACTTTGCTTGCAAGTCCATATGCAAAACCTTCACCAAGTATTGTCTAATGAACCATTAATTAGAAAGCCCCTTATCTAATGAACCATTAATTAGAAAGCCCCTTAAACTTATTAATTGGTAAATAAGACATGTTTTCCACAACAACAATATATCATTTCGTTTCAACTTATACAATAACTAAATGTAGTGGAAGATCTGCAAATATTTACGTTAGTTTTTTGAGCGTGAAACTGGTACAACGACGGATAACAAACTGCAACCAATAAATACGATGTTAGTATAACATTCATTGAAAGATTTATTTGATCTCACTAATGAGAATGGCGACTTACTCTAACTTAAACAGTAGAGCATGGGGTGTAATTCCCACTTTATTTACGGGCACAAGACCTTAAACGTAAAACATTTATTGGTTCCCGATCA